>CM070073.1:20819737-21129583 GCA_036320875.1 Cotoneaster glaucophyllus
ATAAGTTTTTTCAATTCAAACACTTACGAAGAAAGAACGATATTCATTAAAAATTAATTTTAATACTACAATAACGACATATACGGAACACAAATTTCAACAATACTGCAAAAATAACAAACTCAAAGAAATAAACTAAAGTGGACAAGCTTTTCAAAAGCGACTGAAAAAACCTACAACACGAAAGTCTAGCATATAGCTAGTATTCGAGCCCACATAGCGTAAACAGCCAAAACTTGAAATAAATTCATAAGCAGCACCACGAATTGAAGCCAGACCGCCATTGATCTTAAATCCCATTTAACCAAGAATCTGTAAAACAATAGGTGGATCATGAAATGGAAAACCGGTATGAATTTCCTAAGAAACCAGTCACATACGTCTAATCATACATAATTAATCCGACTTTTTTTATTGGTGTAATAGAAGATTATGCATATGTTTTGGTGAAAAGGTGGGGTGGTTGGTTGAACTACAAAGGTTGAAGTTGAACATGATAGGAAGGTTGTTAATTATATGTTTAAGATAACTTAAGGTTACCCAATTTCATACTTTTTTAATTATTTGTTTTACAATTTCAACAATATATTGTTATAATTTGACTAATTAGATACTCAAATACTTTGAGTATTGGTTATTGGAGATGCAGTCCCTATCATATTCAAAGAAGAACAATCAAACAACGGCTGCATGACTTATTGAGTACATAATTGATTTCTATCTATGACCTCTAAAGAAAAGAAGCAACCAGAACGACACCACTTACTCGAGACACAATCTCAAATTCTCAATAATCTCTAACAAGGAATCAACTATTAATTCCCCCTCATCAAGGGCAAGAACATAATACTTTCCCTGCGACAAGAAGTAACTGAAGAGTTGAGATATAAGAGAGATCATTTATATTGTTAATAAGAGTAACACTAACCGAACATGTAAAACTAGCAAATTTGTTGACATACAATAAATATTTGTGCAACTAAAACATTTGTGTGAAATTGTGACACTACGTGATGGTGTTCAGGATACACCATAAATTTGCTCGTGTTCAGGATACACCATAAAATTGCTCGCTAACACGAGCAAATTATTAGTGTTAAAGAGTGGTCTGCCATTGGATAAGATGTCTGATAATTATTAGTAAGCACTATATTCAATTGGTGATTTTTATGAGATGAAATAAGAATTTCAACTATCAACCACCCGACTGGAGAGACAATGACGAATCTCTCTCTCCCTGCTCTCTTACCCAGCCCCTTTCCCTCCCATAACAAACCCTAACTCGTAGTCGTCATAGCCGTTGGACCCTTACTAGGGCTTGGGGCCAGTGGTAGCCCATCCATATCTCCTCCTAGCTTTCATTTCATTCATTTCTTCCCTCATCCTTATCCTCTTATCAGCTCCGCTGCCCCTTTTTTTCCTTACCTCTCAGTTTTTTCTACACTTTTTCTCTTCTCCTTCCACGTTTTCCCTCCCACTGTTTTTGTTTTGGCTATCTCATGGTTTCGTGTCTCCTACCTAGATTTAGGTTATGCCTTTCTCAAGATCATTTCCTTGATTTGGGGATTGATTTGTGATTTGGTTTTGGATTGGGGCTGTTGGTGGGTCGGAGCCACTTCTGTCAAACTGATTTGGTTTAGTGATACTCTCTTCAACTTCTTTTGTTGCAGCGGCGCCTTCTGTGCTTGGATCTATTGTAGCGGCGCCTTCTATGCTCGGATCTATTGCAGTGCCGCTTTGGAATCTTGTTGTTGCAAAGGCTTAGGCGAGCACATCTGGGGGTTGGACGGCCTAGGCCGCTCTATTTTGGCCGTCACGCCACTTGAGTTCTTCAGATCTGGAAACTTTAGTGCTTGTGTTTTCAACGTTTGCAACCCTCAGTTTAACCTGTGGGTGTTGCATACCCAATTTGTGTAGAGTCACGGCTGGTAGTCTTTGCCTGAGTATCTTATCTTTCCATTGTTTTGTGTCGTGTTGTGGTATTCTTTCTCGGAGTAGTTAATTAAATTTAGCTTAGTTTAGTTTAGTCTCGTCTAATTAAGTTCAGTTGTCTCGTCTAGCAAGTGTTGTGGTCACGCTGCAACGTTGGAGGTATTTGATTTTCGCTTTGAGCGATGAGTTATGTGGTCTCGTTTACTAACGATGACTTTATGTGGTCTTGCTCCCTCGATGACTTTATGTGGCCTCGCTATTCAGTGGTGACCGTTTGTAATCGTCAATATAAATATGTTATATCTATCATTTTTTGATAGGTTTGTATGGGTGGCGTGTGAAGGCGTGTGAAGTTCTCGTACATATGGTAGCCGTTTAGGGATTTAATATTGTTGTCTTGTTTGTGCAAATTCACCTTCATATCATTTTCTTGGTCATTGAAATATTGTACCTAATTGGCACGTTAAATTGTTTGAGATGATCACTGTTCTAAAATCCCCGCCAAGCGCCGTCTAGGCCTTGCCTAGGCGCTAGGCGGCTGGCCACCACCTTGATTAATGCCTAGGTGTTTGAAAATTAAGAAATGACGCCTAGACCTGCTGAGGCGTCCACCTAGACCGTCTAGGCACCCGTCTAGCCCGCCCAGACCTACCTAGGCACCCGCCTAGGTCACGACTCACTTAGACAAAAAATAGATAACTTTTATTTTGCATTTTATTTTTTTCTATAAATTGTAAGAGACTTGTTGCATACTCAAATGAACACACATTATATCCTTATTCCCCATGTTTTCATTATGTTCTAATACTTCATAATATATATGTCATTCTATTTTGCAGTTTATGATGAAATTATATATATATTTAAAGTATAAACAAACACTTATTTACACGAAATATAATAGATTTACTTAAATCCGTCGGCTCCGCCTAGGCACTAGGCTACATCCCGCCGCCCGACTAGCGCCTATTGTCTTTTAGAACCTTGGGGATGATTAATGAAATTTCAAATATCATTGCTGGTAAAAAAAAAAACTATCAACCACCCAACAATCAAAAGTGAAACAAACATGCTACACTTTATCACATGTCGTATATCACATTTGTACCATTTTTTAAATAGAGATCGGACCTACTTGGATTGGTGGATATAAGCTCTATAAAAAAAGAGGTGATTCAAATATAGTATACAAAATGTGGTATGTGTAGCATTACCAAAAAAAATTGAAAACACCAGAATGCAAATTGTGATACATCTCCTATGAATTATCAAAATATTTTGTAATCCGGAACACATTGGTTGAAGAAAAAAAAAATCCTAAGGAGAAATGAGAATCCCCACCTTCTATCTTGTAATTTTGTTCCTAAGAGCAATTCCACCCCTAAGACTGGGTACCAGCACCCAGCGCATTTATCCACTCAAATGAACAGTAATATACCCCAATGAACAGTAATAGGCCAAAGCATCTCCACCCCTAAAAAAAATGTGCTGGCACCCAGTCTAAAAATGCGCTGGCCCAAACGATCTCCACCCCTACAAAATGCGCTGGCACCCAGCCCATTTCAAATATTATTAATTTTTTTATAAAATAATAATAAAATCGGATAGGATTTTTAACCAATCTCGACGCGCCACGTGTCACTTCCTGTTTGCAATAATTTAGCCAAGATTTTGATAAGATTTTCAACCAATCACGTAGTGCCACGTGGCATTGTCCAGAACCTCATCCTTTTTTTTTGTCAATATAAACCCTACATCTCTACGTCCATCCTCACACCAAACTCAATCCTTCTTTTTAGCTCAAAATCCTTCTTCATCGTTTTCAAATCTTGAGTTTTTTTTTTACAATGTCTTCTTCAAGGAGAGTGCAAAAACAATATAAAGAGCAACAGAAAAGATTGTTGACACAACAGGAAGAATTGATCAATCTCCAGGAATATGGAGGTGGAGATGAGGTTTTCTTCATGGAGGAGGATGAGGATGATCACCACAGAAGGCAGAGGGCCTCACATTCCCGCCGTGTCATGGAAGTTGTGGGTCAGATAGCCAAACCAAGATGTGCCGCAAACTTCGATAGAAAAAGGGAAAGACGAGGTAAAGATCTCTTGGAAGATTATTTTATTCCCAACAGCGTTTTCCCTGATCATGTTTTTAGACGTCGTTTTATAATGCAACGATGTTTGTTCGACAAAATCATGAGTGCTGTTTGCAACCATGATCCATATTTTGTGCAAAAAGATAATGCTTTTCATGTTCTAGGTCTTCTTCCCGAGCAAAAAGTTACGACTGGCTTGCGAATGCTTGCATATGGAGCATCTGCAGATCAAGTGGATGAGATTGCGAGGATGGGAAAAACAACTGTTATGGAGTCCTTGATGCGGTTTTGCTCTGCAATTGAAGCCTTCTACACCAATGAGTACCTCCGGACACCCACGCCAAGGGACATGCGAAGGCTTCTGAGGAAGGGTGAGATGCGAGGCTTCCCTGGCATGATTGGAAGCATCGACTGCATGCACTGGACTTGGAAAAATTGTCCAAGTGCGTGGCAATGAGCTTATGATGATAGAAAATGAGCCAAAAGCATCATTTTGGAAGCGGTGGCTTCTTTTGATACATGGATTTGGCATGCTTTTTTTGGTGTTCCAGGAGCTCAGAATGACATAAATGTCCTTGCCCAATCTCCAGTGTTCGACGAACTGCTGCAAGGAAAATCGCCGAAATGCACATATTGGGTCAATGGTACTCAATACGAGGGATCATACTACGTTGAAGATGGCATTTACCCAAGGTGGTCAACGTTTGTCAAAACAGTGCCACATCCCCAGAGTGAAAAACAAAAACACTTTGCAAAATGTCAAGAGGGGTGTAGGAAGGATGTCGAGCGTTGTTTTGGAATCCTGCAAGCTCGTTGGGCGATTGTCAGGGCTGCAGCTAGATTGTTTGATGTCGAGCTCTTCGATCCGTCATGATGACGTGTATTATTCTCCACAATATGATTGTTGAAGATGAGTATGATTATGATGCCGTCGATGAATACGAACTGGATCCGTTCAACAACTCACGAACACGTATCTCCTGTGCTCATGACAATACCGAAGATCCTGTGCAACACGAGCCGTTGGAACGAGATGGACGTTACAATGAATTGATCGCTCAGCGGTACACTTTAGTGCAAGAGCCATACTGGCACGTAACCCGCCAAAATGACTTGATTGAGCACCAGTGGAGATTGCACGAAGGCGAAGATAATTAAAATGAGGCTTGTGGTTGAAGAATAAATTGTATTTTTTAAGTAATCTTATTTAGTGTGTTTTTTTTTTAAGTTTATATGGTGGAGGTTATGTAATTTTATTTGGTGTTTTTTTTTAAGTTTATTTGGTGAGTTATGTAATCTTATTTGATGTGTTTTAAAAAAGTACAAAAAATAAATTTGAAATTGCATAAAGTTCTAAAAATAAATAAGAAATTACATAAAAATGATTTGTTCTGGTTCTTTGAATTGTAGAATGCTTGTGCTTGTAGTGTCTATAAAAATGTGGGATAAGATGGTATTAAAAAATGTGGGTGTAACACAAATAAATCATTTAAAATATTGATGCGGGTGGAATGCATATAAATTACATATATTACATAAGAAATTAAATAAATTAAAAGATTACATAAGAAATAGTACATAAAAATTACATATATTTTATAAGAAATTAAATAAATTAAAAGATTGGTGCGGGTGGAATGCATATAAATAAATAAAAATATTGTCACCTGATCCGCTAAACTTGTCCCACTATGCAGATTACCGGAAGTATGAGAGATGGCGTTTTTCCAACAAGTAAAGGATGCGTTGAGCTTTTTCCAACGACCTTGAAGACCTTGACTAGTTCTTGCATCTTTTCCATGTACATCGCAAAACGCTTTCGTAATTTTACTCCACATTTCTTGTTTATCCATCTCATTACCCGTAATCGGGTCATGAGTAGCGTGATACCAACTTTCACACAACGTAACATCTTCAATGTTCTTCCACGAACTCATTTTTTCTCTCAAAGTGTACAAAATATTGAAATGTAGAAAGTGTAGAAAATAATGAAATGTGGTGTAAGGTGGAAGATGAGGGTTAGGTATTTAAAAAAAAAATAAAAAAAATAAAAATTCTGTATTTTTTAAAATTTTAATTATTTTTTAAATAATTTTTAATTAATTTTAATGTTATTAATTAATCTAGACGGTTGGATTTGAAAAATATTCAAATCCAACAGCCCAGGTGCTGCCATGTGGCCAACGGTCATAATTCTGACCGTTGGGCCTTTTTTTTTTTTTGGGTGAAAAACCGTGGACCGTTGATCTGTGATCCAACGGTCCAGGTTAAAAGGAAATTTCAAATTTTTTTTACCGTTGGATTTCCAACGGCACTGAGAGGGCCACGTTGCCCACTTCCGGGTGAAGAAAAAGTTGGCTGACAGCGGGCCCCGCCGCCTGCAGCCATGTCCCCTACTCGCCCCCACTCGCGAGTGTACCTCACCCGCCAGCCAAATAGGCCGGTCCCTTGGTCTGTCAAAAATGGATTAGGCTGTTGCCTGGCTTGGGATGGGTGCCAGGCAAGTGGGCGGGCTGGAGTGCATCCACTGGGTCCTAGGAGGGTTTTTTGACTGGATGTGGGACCATTGTGGCTCCGGTGGAATTGCTCTAAATATCTACTAGGTTCTCAACTTTTTATTAAACTTTCATAAAATCCTTACTTATAACTTTAAAAACTTAAATATTTACAAAAAACCAATAGTGAAATAAAATTCCCGAGCACCACACAAATCCATGACCGCCGTCGCTCCTCCTTACTTTCGGCAAAGCTTCCTTGCGTTCTCTCTCTCTTCAAGTTCCGCACTAGATCGTGATCAGTTCAACACGTCAAGGAACATATATTTTATCAAAATTTGGTATTTGGGATGCAAAAGAGGATATCTAATCAATGCTTCGTCGGAGGATATCTGTAGAGAAGAAGATAGAGAACAAAAGAGAAAAAAAAAATGAGCTTCGCCGCCGGTGAGCAATTGCAGCGGACTTGAATGGTGGGAAAAATTGGTTTTGGTTGTTGCGGGGCTAGGGTTGTTGCGGAGGTTGCTGTTGTTTTTTGGTTGTTTGTTAAATTTGCAGTTTTATTGTATTATTTAATTATATAAAAAGTTAATAGTGTTAGATTCAAAGTTTAGTCGAAGAATATGTGTTAAAAAACTCAAAAAGAGAGCCATGAAATTAGGGACAACATACCTGCTGTCAAAGTCCGCCAATGTCCTAGTGGGTTGGTAGATCCTCAAATTAGGATCACAAGACATACCAAATGTATGGCACGTCATAAGTAAAATATTTTACTTATTTTAAAAGCAATGGTCTTCAAAGGACAATACTTGGGTCCTCACCCGGAAGGACCCAAATTTTACTGACCCCCAATGAAAAAGTGACACTTGTCCTTTTTATCCTATTTCAGATATTTTTTATTCTATTTCAGATATTGGTGGGTCCTTTTAATGACAGATGGCTTGATTTGATTGGGTTAAATGGTAAAATCAGTATATTGGGTCCTCCCCGGTGAGGACCCAAGTATTGTCCGTCTTCAAATAGCAGTTTTTAAAAGTAGTGTGTAGGTTGCTTTTAAAAGTTGTTTTAATAAAAAACTGAGTTGAGCCTTTAATAAATATTTTCAATGTTGTAATACCTTCATTAATTTTTTGAAATGACATATTTACCCATCTACACACATTTTATCTCTTAGAGAATAAAGTGACCACTACCACCTCCGACCACCATTGTTGCCACTGTTGCCACCATAACCACAACCTCCACTACTGTGACCATAACAACCGTCACTACCACGTCGCCACCACCACCATAACCATAACTGCCACCACCGTCACCACAACCACAACTGTCACTACCACCATTGTCACCACCATCATGACCGCCACCTCCACCACCAATACCATCACCACAACTGCAACAGCCACCACTGCCACCACAACCGCAACTGCGCCGCCATTGCAACCACCACCATTACCATTGTCCCCACCACTGTTGTCGTCACCCTCACTCATACTACTATGTCCATTTTGTCATTGTCTATAATTATGTCACTTGTGCCACCTAGTACTACGGTCTAGTAATATTCCTCTTCTATTCCTCTTCACTTATAAGTGAGAGGTCTTTGGTTCGATTCTCGCCAAAGGCGAATTTCAACCACATTATTGCTAGCCCATTGTGAGGCTAAGCCTACCCCCCCTCACCTTAGTGTAGATATATCTAATACTGTTTGTTCAAACAAAAAATTATATCACTTGTACATTAAAATTTACCAAACGCTTTTACACTCATTTTCAAATGCACAACACTTTTTATAGTACAGTTAATCAAACGCTCATCTGCTTTACCTTACAGTTGATTATTCTTAAAGCAGAACATAACTATTTTTTTTTCAAAAGCACAACAATCCCAAATTGGCCCTAAATAGCTTATTGTAAAACTTAGCTCATTCCCCCATCGTTATTGTAAATAATATCATTTGTTAAAAAAATTGATGTAACATTTATCTACTAGATTTTAAAAATTATGAAATATTAATATAAGAACTAATCCATTAAATATAATGATAATTTGTGTATGAGAAATACTAAGGGAACTATTCTTAAAATTAGGACTCTTCATGGACACTACTTTATCACCTAAGTCTTTAGACGTTTGAAAATTAAGAAAGTACGCCTCACCTGTTTAGGCGTCCACCTAGCCCGTCTAGATTGCGACTCTCACTTATACTAAAAATTGATAACTTTTATTTTGGGTTTTAATTTTTCAATAAAATGTAAGACTTGTTAAATACTTAAATGAATACTTATTATATGCTTGTTTCCTATGTTTTTAATGCGTTCTAATACTTTACAATTAATATGTCGTTTTATTTTATAATTTAGATATCCCAATAAAATTGTGTGTGTTTTTTTTAAAATATAACTAGATTTGTTTATATAACATATAAAAAATTTACTTAAATTCGTCTGACCCGGACTTGCGGCAGGACTATCACTTAATATCTTTTATAACCTTGATCCACAATAGTAGAAATGGCTGCACCCAGAAAAAAGCCAGCCCATTATTATTAGAGTACGATATTTCATTCCAGGCGAGTTCATTAATTTCAACTGGAACTCCCAGAATCCAAAATCCAGTTCCACGCCCCAAAATCGGATTGGATGCAACTCCGCCAAAGCAGACGACATCGGCACAGTAAAAACTAAAAAGTCCATAATACCCTCCGTGGTCCTCTCCGATACCAACACCACGTCACAAAAAGACAAAAGCACCCCAAAACTGGACCCCACAACGCCTCCCCACCAACCCCAAAAAGAAAAAATAAGTAACAAAAAAGATTCCAATCCAAAAAAACCAGCTCGCTGTATTTTTCTTCACTTCTCCGCCCGGTCACTTTCCCTCACCTTCCCATTACATTTTCCTTCTCCCCAAACGCTACCCACATCCCCTCCAATTTGCACTCTTTCCACTCCTCCTCCATTTTTCTCCAATCCATTTCCTCGAATCAAGCCCCCACCGAGCCATTGCCTTCTGAATTTGCAATCTCAGAATCCCGAGCTGAATTTCCAGATGATTCTGTGCTTCTCTCGTTCGAATTAGGTTTTCCGAGCTCGATTCTGCCGTCAAAATGCCTTCCTGCGCCGACGACGGCGCCCAGTACTCGTTTGCGATAGAGTACAAGGGTCCTGCGGTCAGTTACGATCTTCCTCGGGCGGTTCCGATCAACGTCGACAGAATTCCAGTGGCGGCGGTGGTCGGAGGGGTTGCGCTTCCCGAGAAGCTCACCTTGCCGGTGGCCCAGCCGGTGCTTGCGCCCGCAACCTTCTCGAAAGAGCTCAAGGCGTCGAACTCGACGGTGTCTCCGACTTCCGTTTTTGATCGGGGCAGCGAGTATTACACGAAGGAGTTGGAAGGTTCTGAATCGACTGTTTCACCGACGTCGGTGATTGGATTTGAGGAGACTGGTGTGGAGAGTGTGGCTGGGTGTGCGTTGTCCGGTGAATTGAGCAGCTCCGGCCCGTCGGAGTTTTCGAACGGGTTGAATAACAGGTCAGGTGAGTTTTCCGATGTGATTGGTGACGGGAAGGAGAGTGTGGACTTCAACAGTGATTCGAATCGGCCAGAACCTGAGCTGGACTGGGTCTCCACGGAGTCGGTTTTGAGCTTGGACTATCCGTCGTCTCGTGTTTCATCCAGTAAGGCTTTGGATTATGATGCACGACGGCCGCCGGTGGTGACTTTTCGGGACATTGAGTCGGATGATGGGGCTGATGAAGACGAGGCTGAGGTTGTGCAGGCGAAGCGGGAGCCTCAGAGCAAAGGGAAGAAGAAGGCGTGCTACCGATGTTTGAAGGGGACGAGGTTTACTGAGAAGGAGGTTTGCATTGTTTGTGATGCTAAGTATTGTAGTAGTTGTGTGCTTAGAGCAATGGGATCGATGCCCGAAGGTCGAAAATGTGTGACTTGTATTGGGTTTCCAATTGATGAGTCGAAAAGAGGGAGCTTGGGGAAGTGCTTTAGAATGCTCAAGCGGCTGTTGAATGATTTGGAGGTTCGACAGGTGATGAAATCCGAAAAGTTTTGTGAGGCAAATCAGCTGCCGCCGGATTATATTTGTGTTAATGGACAGCCTCTTTGTCATGAGGAGCTGGTTCTATTACAAACCTGCCCTAATCCGCCGAAGAAATTAAAACCAGGAAACTATTGGTATGATAAAGTTTCTGGTCTTTGGGGAAAGGTGAATATGGTTTACTTAGATTTGTTTTGTTGTTTCTTCTTGTTTCCTCAGTGTGCTAACACCCTTGTGAAATTTTATGGTGTTGTCGAATTTTAACAGGAAGGGCTGAAGCCTTCCAAGATCATTAGTCCCCATCTCAGTGTTGGGGGTCCCATCAAGGCAAATGCTAGCAATGGGAACACACAGGTTTACATAAATGGCCGGGAAATTACCAAAGTCGAGCTTCGGATGTTGCAGGTTGGATGGACTTGCTAGGCATATGAAATTGTTGCTGCAGGTTGCAACTGGTTAATATGCAGGGTTCATTAACACCTTTTGTTGAACATTGCAGTTGGCTGGGGTTCAATGTGCTGGTAACCCACATTTTTGGGTGAACGAGGATGGGTCATACCAAGAGGAGGGCCAGAAAAATACTAAAGGATACATATGGGGCAAGGTATGGATTCCGAGAATACTTGCATTCTTATGTTTCGTTTGCTTGTTTAAGTTTTCAGGTATATTAAACTACTATTAATCACTTTTTCAGGCTGGAACAAAGCTTGTCTGTGCTGCCTTGTCACTACCAGTCCCTTCTAAATCTTCAACTCCTTGTGGAAAATCCTTCAACTATGTGGGTAGTAGAGTTGTCCCTGATTACATTGAGCGGAGAATTCTTCAGAAGATTCTTTTAGTTGGATGTAATGGTTCCGGGACAAGTACTATATTTAAACAGGTGATTGATTTTATCTGAAATTATTTTTCCTTCTTATCGTTTCTATTCTGTTTATGCAAAGATGACTTGTCTATAGTAAATTCCGAAGCTGAATGAACAATTGATGTTTCAAGTTTCAAGTTTCAAGAGATGGATCATATCTCCGCATCAACCTATGTGTATCTCATGTATGTAGGAACTAGAGGTCTGGTTCCTAATCATAATGATTTGTGGATGCTGTAATAGCAAAAACCTTCGTGGTGTATAATTAATTACATTTCTTGCTTGCTTCTTAAAGATTTAGTTTTTGTATTGACCTAAAATGAGAAAACAAGTTCTAGTTCAAGCTTTCTGCCTTATAAGTTATATGTAGTTGATATTGTTGAAGTGTACTTGCTAAAAATTGTATTGTTAATCTAAATGGGATTTTGAATTGATTTATTGCATGCATATAAGCACACTTACTAGAAAAGAATAGTCAATGAGTCTTTGAATTAAGATGGCTTGACTGGGATGGACTTCTTGGCCAACAAGTTTGTACCGAGTTTTCAGTTCTAAGTCGTATCTGGTATTTCAGAATATAATTCTTATTCTCTGCAAATATAAACCCTAACCATTCACATATGAATGTTTGTTCCAGGCTAAGATTCTATATAAAGCTGTCCCTTTCTTGGAGGATGAGCGTGAAAATATCAAATGTAAAATACAGAGTAATGTGTATGGTTATCTTGGTATACTTCTTGAGGGCCGTGAGCGTTTTGAAGAGGAATGTTTGGATGGGATGAGGAAGAAATGTTCTTCCAGTCAAACAGATACCAATGGTACGAGTCTATATAATTGTAAAACTTTTTCCATATCTTCTTTGACTTGATACATGTGTGCAAGTGCATAACCTCTGTTTATGTTGTTCAGAATGGGAAATTGAATTATATACAGGAATGGCACTAGATATCAATTTGTACAAGATATTTATATCAAACAAGTTACAAAAGTTATGTAGGACTTGGTATTTGACAGAAGATTATTAATTAATGTAACTTCTTACGCTTCAGCTCTCCTTTTGCATTGATTGATTAGCTATGTATATTATAATTACACTGGTCAGGTTGGTTAGTCTGCATCGTACTTGGAGAGGGTTTCATTCAGAATAACCATTTTGAAATTGATATATTGCTTAGAGAAATTGTGTGCTGGTTAACAACAGGGAACAATGACAAAACTCTTTACTCCGTTGGTCCGAGGCTGAAAGCGTTCTCTGATTGGCTTCTCAAGACTATGGTGTCAGGCAATCTGGAAGCCATTTTCCCAGCTGCTACTCGTGAATATGCACCATTAGTTGAGGAATTGTGGAATGATTCAGCCATTCAGGCCACATACAAGCGGAGAAGGGAGTTGGAAATGCTACCTAGTGTTGCTACTTATTTCCTAGAGAGGGTAAGTTCTGTGTCCTCTGTTTAACTCTTGTAAATTGTTTGCATGATACTCAATACTGGTCGATAGTAATCGTAGTACTATCTTTTGCTTAATCTAATGGACCCGGTCTTCATTCGCTTTTCAGGCTGTTGACATATTAAGAATAGACTACGAGCCCACAGATCTAGACATCCTATATGCTGAAGGTGTCACTTCATCTAATGGGCTTGCTTGTGTGGACTTCTCATTTCCCAACTCAGAATCTGAAGATACCATCAATACTAGTGATCAGCATGACTCTTTGCTTAGGTACGTTCTCCTGTATATTGCACAGTCAAGTGGGTCTGAGCTGCTTATTAATATTAATCGTAATCGCTACAGCTCACGTGCGGATAAGTGTGGTAAAAATTATGCAAGCAAATAGATTAGATGCTTGGAAAACTGAAGTTATTAAAGCTAACAGTGTAACATAGATATATGCTGTTTGTTTCCTTGGTACTGTCGAACTTTAGTTGACGGCTAATTCTCAGTTTTACGGGTCACTGAGACATATTCCTTTCTTGCTTTCAGGGGTTTGACTGGTGATTAACCTTTCTTTTATTTCGTTGCTTTTTAGGTACCAACTTATTAGAGTAAATGCAAGAGGACTTGGAGAAAACTGTAAATGGTTAGAGATGTTTGAAGATGTTGGAATGGTCATATTCTGCGTGTCCTTGAGCGACTACGATCAGTTCCCTGCTGATGGGAATGGGTATTTCAATAACAAGATGTTGCTGGCCAGGACTTTCTTTGAAAGCATTGTTACTCATCCGACCTTCGAACAGATGGACTTCCTCTTGATTCTAAACAAGTTTGATTTATTTGAGGATAAGGTAGAACGGGTACCGTTGAATCAGTGTGAGTGGTTTGAAGATTTTCGTCCAGTGATGAGTCGTCATCGCTCGAGTAGCAACACAAGCAGCAACAACATTAACAGCAGCCCCTCATTGGGTCATTTAGGAGCTCACTACATTGCAGCAAAGTTCAAGAGGCTCTATTCTTCTCTGACCGGGAAGAAATTGTACGTTTCCGTGGTGAAGGGATTGCAGCCGGGTAGTGTCGATGCAGCTCTTAAATATTCGAGGGAGATTTTAAAATGGGATGAAGAGAGGGCCAATTTTGGCTTTGATTATTCGGTCTATAGCACCGAAGCAAGCTCCTTTTCAAATTGATGTCAAAACCGAAAAGGCTTGCAAATCCAGTTATACATTTGTGTGACATTGATAAATTCCACTGTAAATATAATGGTTTGTATATGAGCAATAGAAAGATCGTTGCCCTTCACCTGCCCTGCAGCTTCAAGATTTTCAAAGTGAGAAGAACTGATGTTTGTTCTAAGAAAATGAACCTCAACCAATTTAGAAAAGCATGCTAAGAAAATGAACCGATCATCATAACCTTGAAGGCATCAAATAAATAGAAAAGTCCAAGGTTATCAAAGCACACCGTTTGAACCTGAAAATGATCCCAAGAGTCAAAATATCTTGTGTTATAATTTTCAATTATATGAAAGATAATTAGCAGGGACTTATTTGTAGGAAAGATCATAGTCTACCTGTGCCTTGGCAGAAACCTCACCAAGGTTATCTGCTGTTGCAAAACTTCGATGAACAGCAGACTGATAATACAGAGGAAGAACACTGACTCGAAATGGAAGGCGCTAAAGCCCAACCTCATAAAAGCAAGCCAGAGAAAGTGTTTCAGTTCTTACACCAGTCGCTAGATAGCAAGCCAAGCTTATTTGTTTTGCCAATGGAGTGGTGGAGCAGAAACCGAACCAGCAACCGGTGATGAGACCCTACTCTTTCCACGAAATCAACCTCAGATGGCAGCATCATTGGGAGGAAATCAGACTTTTTCGAACCCCCGATGAAATCGATACCTCCAAGCCCAAATACTATCTTCTTGATATGTTCTCTTATTCCAGGTCTCTCGAATTTTCACGAACTCTATCCCTTTTTTTGTTCATTTATTTTAAATTGCAAATGCAAGTGATTGTTTATGTAGAAAATATGAAGACACAGATTTATTAAATAAGTGATTGTTTGAGCAATTGGAGCTAGTAATTTAATACCTTAAGTTGGAGCTAACTTTTCTAAAGCTTAACTAATCAATTCACTCGAGCCTGATAAGATGGAGCTATCGTAGCTTTTTGAAGAGCCCAACTTAAAAAGGTATATTTGAGGCAGATCCACACCTTATTGGGCTCCGGAATAGTAGGGTTTAGGGTATTGTTTTTTTCTTTAATAGTTTTAGTGATCCTTTTAATTCTTTTTGTTTAAATTTAAAGCTGTTATACTCTGTTTGATTTCTTCTTCGCATAGAAAAGAAGGATCAATGAAATTGCAGATGCAGTGTTCCGATTAATCTAACCAGTTCTCTTCAATTTTTCTTTTTTCATTGTTTATACAAATAGATGGTTATGAATTTTAGGGCGTAAATCTCTTTCAGAACAAATTCTTTTCCAAAAATTGAAAATTTTATTTGGTTAGTAATTCATGTCTTCAATTTTCATTATCTCTCAATTTTCAATTTTGATCACATATTTGCATTCAATTAATTTTTTTTAATAATTTTGATGGACTTCTTGCAGCAAATTAACTTCCTTTGGAATTTTTTTTAACATCATGTTGAATTGTCGGCCATGTTTCAAATGTGAGTGTGTTGCCTCATTTCATTTTATGAATTTAGTTCATAATCAACTAATTCACTAATTTAATTTCCTCTTCAATAAAGGAAGCATTTCCAAGCTTCCACCAAAGAAACTCGAGAAAAAAACAACTATATATTAAATGACCTTGAAGACAATTGGAGTGGAGGACCAAACAGATAACAATGGACATTGTAATTTCTGTCTAAACTTTTAAATGACCTTAAAGACAATTTATGATGTAAAAAAAGTTTTACGCACGCGCATAACTCTACGTACTTTAATTGTTTCCTCTGGGTTGTGCTTTAATTATTTTTGTTTCCTGGGTTGTGCTTTAATTTTGTTTGGCTTGGCTTCAGATTGTTGTATTGCATAATTTCAGTTTACTATCTACAATTAGAGTTAGTGAGATTACTCTCTGTGGTTCATCTTATATTGATCTTTATGTCAGTAAACACTATGCCTTCAAACGTTCGGACTTTTGATACAACAGCTTATTTTCAAAGATGAAAATGATAACGATCCCAAGTAGTGGAGAGTTGATTGGGATTTCCCTCTTTTCAATATCTAATTGGATTTTTTGGGTAAGAGTAAATTATAGCAATGGTCCCTCAATTTTAATGAAATTGGAGCAATGGTCCCTCAACTAAAAATTCATTACCATTGGTCCCTCAACTCATCAAAATGTGTAGTTATGGTCATTTTCATCAACTTCGTCAAAATTTTGTCAAATTGAGTTATGTTGGAAGGACCATTGCTACAATTAAAGTCCCTTAACTCATCAAAATGTGAAGCTATGGTTCTTTTCGTCAACTTCGTCAAAACGAATTATGTTAGAAAGACCATTGTTACAATTTGGTTAAAGTTGAGGGACCATTTCTTTAGTTGAATTAAAGTTGAGGGACCAATGGTAATGAATTTTTAGTTGAGGGACTATAGCTGCACGTTTTGATGAGTTGAGGGACCAATGGTAATGGATTTTTAGTTGATGGACCATTACTCCAATTGAGTTAAAGTTAAGGGACCATAGCTACAATTTACTCTTTTGGTAATCAATTTTTTAGGGCTTCATTCTTTCCTCTATCTAATTGGGTTTCCTTACCTTTTCTTTTAATAACTTTTCGGGTTTATATCACAAATGGTCCCTGAAATTGACCCCATCAATCATGATGGTCCCTGAAATTGAAAATCGATCAATGTAGTCCCTGAATTTTAACTCGCGAATCAATGTGGTCCTTCTGTTAGTGTTCCGTCCAAATTAACACTAAAAAAAGGTTAGAGAACCAATTTTTCATGGTAAAATGACCAAAAAAAGGTTAGAGAACCATTTTTTTTTTGTTTTTATTTTAGTTTTAGCACCAAATCCATGAAAAAATGGAGAGAAAAGTGAAGATGGAAAAAAGAAAAGAGAGGTAGTAAGTAAAATTATAAGTAACAGGGTTATTTTTGATCATTTTACCATGAAAAATTGGTTCTAACCTTTTTTTAAAGTTAATTTGGACGGAACACTAACAGAACCACATTGATTCGCGAGTTAAAATTCAGGGACTACATTGATCGATTTTCAATTTCAGGGACCATCATGATTGATGGGGTCAATTTCAGGGACCATTTGTGATATAAACCCTAACTTTTCTAATCTTAATTCTTTACGGGTATGTTTTTTCTTTCAACAACTCCTCTGCAAATTGTTGAGTTCTTGAATGACTTCCATTATTGCTTTACAGGTACTCTTTTTTTCTTTGCAGATATATGATCATTTCAAGCTTTGCAAATTCTGTGGTGATACTATTCGGTAGGTTCTTAAAAATTTCCTTTTTGTTCTTCATTTTTCTTTCCCCGAAAGGTGGTTCAATTATAGAAGCTGTGCATATAACTGTCAAAGTGGCTTTCGAAGAGAAAAAAACTATTTGGTAAGCATATATAGAACAAAGAATTAGTTCTGTCTGTTTATCACATATTGAAATGCAACTGGGAAGTTATGATAAAAGGTTGTGGGAGTTTGAAACTGAACGGAACTGTTATGCAGTTTGAAAATTGAACGTGATTATTCTTTCTCATCGTAATTTTTTTTGTCTCTCCTTTTCTTTCCGAATCCTTTTTTTTCTTCTGAAAGTGGTGTTTTTAATTATTTGTAATGTTTTTTTTTATAGATTTTTTTTATTATTAAGAGAGAAATGCATCCGGAATTATAGGCCTGGCAAGTGCAACATGGGAATGGAGTGGAGTTTAACTGTTTGTATTTATCATTTGTTTTTTCTTCTTTATTTTCTCACTAACTCTAATTGTAGATGGTAAACTGAAATTATGCAATACAACAATCTGAAGCCAAGCCAAATAAAATTAAAGCACAACCCAAAGGAAACAAAATTAAAGTACGTAGAGTGCTATGGGAATGAAGCCAAGCCAGATCGATGGGACATCAAACGAAATAAGTGTAAAATACTCAGAAGACACAATTTCTGAAAGATATTTCTTTGTATTTACTTCAATGTCATAATCTTACAGCAGTGCAACAATACATATATATAGACAATATACTACTCATGGTGACAATTATACCCTTGTCTAATCTACTTATTTACATAGAAAAACTATCAACATCTAGCTAACTTTATTTGACTCTTTACACCCCCTCAAGCTGAACTTGGAGGCATCAAAAGTTCCAAGAGAAAGCTTGGATTGTAGATATCGAAATCTGGACTTGGACAGTGATTTGGTATGAATGTCAGCTATCTGATCTTGAGAACACACATATTGAACTTTGAGGAGATTAGCAAGAACCAACTCTCGAATATAATGGTAATCAAGTTCAATGTGCTTGGTGCGAGCATGGAACACTGGATTGGAAGCAAGAGATATGGCAGACAGATTATCACACCAGAGAGAAGGAACTTGAGAAAGATGAAGATCCAGATCCTTGAACACTTTGCAGATCCAAGTCATTTCAGCGGCTGTGTGGGCTAGGGATCTATATTCGGCTTCAGTGGAGGAACGAGCAACCGTGGGTTGCTTCTTAGCACTCCAGCTAATGAGATTGGAGCCCAGAAATATACAGTAGCCACTAGTAGAACGTCGATCAAACAAACAGCCAGCCCAATCAGCATCAGAATAAGCAGTGAGATGAAGATTACCTTTCTTGAACCACAAGCCGTGACTCACTGTGCCTTTCAGAAATCTAAGGATGCGTTTGGCTGCTTGAAGATGAGGTTCGCGTGGAGCATGCATAAATTGGCAGACCTGATTAATGGCAAAAGATAAATCAGGTCGTGTCCATGTCAGGTATTGCAAGGCACCTACAATGGATATGTACTCGGTGGGATCAGGTAACAGAGGACCGGTGTGATCAAGTTTGATAGAGCCAAGAGGAGTAAGACATGGTTTAGCACCTTCCATGTGTGTCTTTTGAAGCAAGTCAAGAATATACTTGCTTTGGTGGAGGAAGAGACCAGCAGATGATCGTTGAACCTCAAGACCCAAAAAGTAGTGCAGTGGGCCTAAGTCCTTCACAGGAAAAATAGTACTAAGTTTCTGAATAAAACTTTGACAAGCTGCAGGATGAGGACCAGTGACCAGTATGTCATCGACATACACCAGAACAATAACAGGAACAAGAACATGGAGCACAAATAGTGAAGCATCAGACTGGGATTGATGGAAGCCCAATGACTTAAGTACTGCAAATAATTTGTCAAACCAGGCCCGAGGGGCTTGTTTTAATCCATACAAGGATTTTCGAAGCTTGCAGACATGATTAGGATAGTTTGGATCACTGAAACCAGGAGGTTGCTGCATATATACATCTTCTTGAAGATCTCCGTGTAGAAAAGCATTACTGATATCCAATTGGTTAAGAAACCAATCAGATTGAACTGCAAGGGATAGAAGAATTCGAATAGTGACTGGTTTTGCAACAGGGCTGAACGTTTCTTTGTAATCCAAACCAGCTTGCTGATGAAAGCCTTTGGCCACAAGGCGGGCTTTGTAGCGATCTATAGTTCCATTGGGATGTTTCTTAACACGAAACACCCACTTACAGCCAACGATATTCTGAAAAGGGACGAGAGACCAAGTGCCTGTTGACTGCAGGGCATTGAACTCATCCTGCATGGCAGATCTCCAGTGAGCATGTTTCGAGGCCTGAAGGTAAGTGGTGGGAATAACATCAAGACTGTCTGGGAGATGATGCTTTGTGGCTGAGTAGGCTTTAGGTTTAGAGATGCCAGCTTTAGAGCGAGTGATCATAGGATGTATATTAAGTGCTGGAGGGGAGCCTGTAGGTAAAGGGACGAGAGGGGCAGTGACTGAAGGGGGTGCAGAAGAAGGATGCACAGGAAAGGACACATGAGAATGCATTGGAGAAGGCACTGGAGGATTCAGTGGAGAAGACACAGGAGGATGCACTGGAGATGGCATTGGAGGATGCACCGGAGATAGAGAGGAGGGTGCAGGGTGAGTAGAGATAGGGAATTGCAGATTGACAGTAGGAGGCACTGGGGAATAATCAGCAAGAGGGTGAGATGCAGAGGATAAAGTATGAAACGGGAAAGTGGACTCATCAAAGAGTACATGCCGAGAGATATAGACTCGTTGTGTAACTGGATCAAGACAGCGATACCCCTTGTGTTGAAGGTTGTACCCAAGAAAAACACAGAATTTACTCTTGCTATCTAACTTAGATGGAGTATAAGGCTTGAGCCAGGGATAACAAATACAACCAAAAACCTTAAGCCGAGAATAATCTGGAGGAGTATGGAAGAGAAGTTTCCAAGGAGATTGCAGCAAACCACCAAGTGGAAGACGATTGATCCAGCCGTTGAAAAGGCTTCAACCCAGAACATATGAGGCACCTTAGATTGCACCAGAAGGGTACGGGCAGTTTCAACTAAATGCCGATGTTTTCGTTCAACACATCCATTTTGCTCCGGAGTATGAGGGCAGCTAAACTGTTGAAAAATACCATGAAGCTTAAGATAGTTCTAGAATTGATGACTAGTAAACTCACCCCCTGAATCAGAACGAACAACTTTGATTTTATTACCAAGAGTATTCTCTACATAAGATTTGTATTCCACAAATGTTGAAAATACAGAAGACTTAGACTTTAAGGGAAAATACCAGCTATACTTGCTGTAATCGTCAACAATAAGCAAGTAATATCTATAGCCACTCACAGAGACAACAGGAGATGGCCCCCAGACATCACAGTGCAACAATTCTAGACTTTTAGTAGATACAGATTGGGGAGTACTAAATGGAAGCTTATGATTCTTTGCTAAAGCACAATCTTGACTGAAGAAGTCCAGAGAAGATGTGCCTGCAACAGTAACTTTATTTGACGATAAAACTTTGCGTAGAATAACAGACGACGGATGACCAAGTCGACTATGCCAAATGCGAGCATTAGCAGAAGTACTGACGAGAGCAGTAGGAGAAGATGCAGCTTTGGAGGCAGAGGAACCTTGAAGAGGAAAGAATCCACCTCTAACTGGGCCCGGCAAAAGCGTCCTCCCCGTGAAACGATCCTTGACAAACGATCCATGAATGTCAAGAGTTAATGAACAATTATTATCTTTGATAAACTGATAGGTAGAGAGTAGAGTATGTTTCATATGAGGCACATGAAGAACATTGTGCAATTGAAAAGAGTGAGTAGGAGTATGCAAAAAGGATGTGCCAGTATGTGCTATAGACAGACCTTTACCATATCCGATGTACACCTTGTCTTCACCATGATATGGAGACGGAGATTGGATGTTAGAAATATCATTTGTAATGTGAGATGTAGCACCCGAGTCTATGAGCCAAGAATGTGGAGTCTTCCCAGAGTAATGAGCACACATAGCAGCAAGTTTAGCTGGAGGAAACTTGCCGGAGATTTCTGGATTCATTCGGTCAAAGCAATCAAGAGCATCATGGCTAGTAGAACCACAAATTTGACAAGGATTTTTGTGACCAGAGAGAGAGGCATTACGATTGAAGCCAGAATTAAAAGATCCTCGAGTGAAACCAGAATTGAAATGACTTCGATTGAAGCCACGGTTGTAGCCTCGAGTGAAACCACGATTGGAGCCCCGGTGAAACCCACGAGAGGAGTTTCGATTGGAATTATACCGAAATGAGTTCTGAAGTGGTGAAGCTCCAGAAGTCTGAGCTGCAAGACCTTGTGGTGGTGTGGGAAGTAGAGGCGCTTGACCTTGCACAGAGAATGCATGAAAGGGCTCAGAGGAGGAAGGTTTCTTACGGCGCTCCATGGATAACTCCTTAGCGAGCAACAGGCCATGCAATTCATCCAGAGAAGTAGAAGAAATGCGAAGCAGGATAGAATCAGTGAAGGATTCAAAGTCATCAGAAAGACCAGCAAGAGTCGCTGCAATGAGATCACGATCAGTGATAGATGCACCAGCAGCAGAGAGAGAATCGGAGATCTCCTTGATTTGTTGAAGATAGTCAGACATGGATTGAGAACCTTTCTGAATATTTTGAAGCTTGGAACGCAATTGATGAATGTGCGCATTCGAGACACCACCAAAACGCTGCTCGAGTTTAAGCCAGAGATCACGAGCAGAGGAAACACCAACTGTAAACGGAACGACCTCCTCAGAGAGCGTCGAATTGAACCAGATGAGCAGATTCTGATCTTTTCATACCATTGCTCAAAATTAGGGTTTATGGAGAGATCGGGAAGAAAGGGAGATGGACAGGGCTCAGTACCGTCGATGATTCCAAGGAGCTTGTAGCGACGAAGAATCGGAGCAAACAAGGCTCGCCATGGCAGATAATTGGATCTCCGAAGCTTGATCGGAACCATACTGCCGATGTTCTGAATCGTCAGAGAATTGTAGATCTGAGAATTAGGGTTTGAGGGAGGTACCGACTCAATCGGAGAAGGAGAATCGGAAGGAGACGCCATCAAGATTCAAGAAGCTGAATCGAAGTAGAGCAACTGCTCAAACAATTACGCCGGAGAAGAAGAACAGAGAGGAGCGGAAGATCGAAGGAAATGGCAGGATCGAAGAAGCCGTGAGGCGGTTTGGCGATGGTACCATGTAAAATACTCAGAAGACACAATTTCTGAAAGATACTTCAATGTCATAATCTTACAGCAGTGCAACAATACATATATATAGACAATATACTACTCATGGTGACAATTATACCCTTGTCTAATCTACTTATTTACATAGAAAAACTATCAACATCTAGCTAACTTTATTTGACTCTTTAATAAGTACCCCTGAATTTCATGAAGGACAACTAATATTAGAGGCAGGAAAATAATTGATACCTCCAAGCCCAAATACAATCTTCTTGATATGTTCCCTTATCGTTGTTCTCTCGAATTTTCACAAGCTCTATCCCTTTTTTATTTATTTATTTTAAATTGCAAATGCAAGTGATTGTTTATATAGAAAATATTCATATGAGAAAGGTTTCATCATGCCAACATTATAGTTCCTCTACCTTAACATCTTTCCAAATGTTATTGATCCAGTAGTCTGGAAGCCACTTTTAATTACATCCCCTTAACCATTATTTGCTTTCTTTGTTTGGTTGCAGGATAGGCTGGTTCTCGACGATAACAGACTGGCATCTGACATGCAACAGAAATGGAGCACAAACGAGCATGTGATGGTAGTGATGAGGACCCCGATGTGCCTCCTGGTTTTGGTTGATGAGATTTCATGCATTTCAGTTTTCATATTTACTCAAGAGTTGTTTCCTATAACGTAAGGAAATTGTTATTGGTACTCCAAAATTCTCATTTTACACTTCAAACTTTCTATAATTAGAAAGAAAAATACACTTATGAGGAGTGTAGAATGAGATTTTTGGAATGCTAATAACAGTTCCCTAATATAAAGGTACAATTACTGTTTGGAATTTTTCTGCAATATATTTATATTTGTTATCTTTTCTTTAACAGTTTGTCTATCTCATGACAATTAATTTTTACTGCCAGAATAAGGAAAATTATGGACATATGAAACTAATGCATGTAGAATACGAAAGCGGAAAAAAGAGAGGAGAAATTAGGTTCCCATTCCTAATTTTTATATGGCATTGATTTAAACCTTATTGTTTTCTTATTTTTGGTCAAAGTCCTTTGACTTCGTCTACGTCATTATTTTAGAATTTAAAATTTTACATGTCAACTCTTTGCTATATTTATGTAATTTTTAGCTAAAGTATTTGAGAGCATTTTTGCTCACCACCATAAACTATGGTGTATGCTCACCATACACCTAATCAATTGACACTTGTCATTTCACTTAATCTTGGTTAATTTTTTTTCAAAATTGAAAAACTAACATTTAATGTGAAAATTAACTAGAGTTAGGTGAAAAGACACGTATTAATTGATTAGGTGTATGGTGAGCATACATCATAGTGTATGGTGGTGAGCAAAAATGCTTTAAGGTAAGTAAACAACTATTTAAACTCCTCCATTCTTTCATCCCTGATACACACCCGATAGCGCCCCAAACTCAATCCATTATGCTTCTTCATCAACGATACACCAAACCCCCAGACTCCCTCTCTCAGCGTAGCAGCAGAATCCCTAGACGATTATATATGCAGTCAACTTCCTTTCTTCTTTTTTACTTTTTATTTTCCTTTATTATTGAATATTAATCTTGATTATCCAATGTATGGGTGGCTACACTTTATATTTCATGGGTACAACTTTATTATACATGTAATTTCATTCAAATATATCTATTGGTACAACATGTTTTGTGACTACAATTTCGTTATACATATTGATATGGGTACAATGTTTTTTTAGAGAAAATTATGTTTTTTTTTTTGGGAGAAAATTAGGTAATATGGTTTTGGTTGTTGCATTTTTATGTACCCATATGCATGCTTACAAAACAATGTGGTACATTCTTTTCCATGAGTTTTAACATGTACCCATAGTTTCTTGCTCTTATATTTATTTTTATTGGGGGTACAATGTTAATTATAATTTTCTTGTAAATTTAGTATATGGACCCATTGGTATTATGACACACCTCGACTCGGAAAGTTCACTTGGACACCGAATCGAGTTGTGCTGGCCGACACCTGGAGGGTGACGAAGCCAAAAAGTGTAGTGTAGTGGAAAAAGAATGTGAATAAATTTAAACCTAAAAGTGCCTAAACAAAAGAGTGCGCGGACGAGCGGGATTGCACCCAATTCACACGTGATGGTTGAGCATAAGAACAGTACAGTAATTAGGGTGAAGGTTATACCACTAAAGATAATCATCTCCTGAGATTTGTCAGAACCCTCATTTACACGTAAGCACAGCTACTAAACTTGGAGGGGCGAAAAAAACAAAGTTGAGTGGGTCAGCAAAACAATGTTTGTAAGAAAACCTTTATTTTCGAATATACTAACCCCTCGCCGTAAAACAAGTATAGTTTCCTGAAAACATACTACGTAGGTATGTAAACAATATTACAACAGTAATATAATCGGAAATATGCCAAGTCATGATATATCAGATGTCACAATAATATAATCATGTGATAATCAAGTATAATCAATTGCTCATCAATATGTGCTAGCACACGAGTCAGAATTGCATAAGGCAATTCTACCCTACAGGACTGGGTGTAATCAATACACTCTAGTACTACGATCACGTGAAGACTGGTGCAGAAGTGCGGTCATATACAAGTCGGATTGCCTAATGCAATCTACCCGACAAGACTGGCACTTAACTTGGATCCAAGGCGAGCGAATGGTGCGGATGTGAACATACACATGAAGGACTGGCCCTGGCCCTGGGCGGAGTACTAACACCGGGGTGCAGCAAGATGAGCATGTACAAATATGTATGAATGTCATGACAGTAATATCCCAACCATATAGCAGCATTTATCACAATTTATATCACAATAACGAAGACTTGGCAATAATATAAGCGTAAAAGTGAAGTAACTACGCATTTAGGGAAACTATAAATATGTATAGGTATAAAATAAACTGCCTACTCACCTGGAGTCCACGCTACAATTCCCTAGCATGAATATCAAGGCATCACGAACGATCGTCGCCTAGAACAATTATCAAATCACAACTCAGGATTCTTATTGACAGAACGCGCAACTGACATAAAACACATCCCCAAGGACGTTCTAGAATGATTTGAAACCCATTGACTAAAAGTCAATCCTCGGTCAAAAGCCGACGGGTGCCTAAAGTTTCCCGGCGTCGATTCGTCGTCCACGGTGGTCCAACGGGGTCAAGTCTGGTTGGGTTTTGCTCCTGGGATGATGGTCTACAAAGCCCAAGTGGTGGCATTGGCCATCGCTTTGCCGATTCACCAAAAAATTGAAAAGGGTGGCCGGAGTACCTTTTTGACGCGTCGGTTTTCGTGGCCTCAAACCGCCACATACCGTGGTTAATCAAGGTGGTTCTTGGTTTGGTTTTGTAGAGGGGAATGAGAGCTTCACGATGGTGGTGGTGGCGTTGAAAAACTCCACCGGAGTTGGCCGAAATCGGCCTTGGAAAATGGGTGGTCGCGGAGGGTGGTGCACGGGAAAGCTGGGAGCTTTCTCCCCTTTTTTTTTTCCTGATTTCTGATTGGTCTCTTGGCCCTCTTTCCTTTTAGTTGATTGGTCCCTTTTGTCCACCACTCCCATATCTAATTGGTCAGTCTTCCCCCAAGATGGGAGTTTAATTTAATTAAAACTAAACATTGAACAAACCAACTTCAAACGTCTGTAACTATACCGTTATAATCTGGACTCGCAAAAGGATTTACCTGACGCGCTCGTAGTGACGAGTACTACGAGAATACGCTAAAAGAATGAGTCCTACATCTTTCTAACTGATGGTTAACAGAAGTCAAAGTCCTTGCCTCTAGGGCATTTTCGTAAATTCACGCTTTTAAAATTAATAAAAACGTAAAATTAGGGACGGGTTGTCACAATTATGTGTTTTGGGTACGTAAATTTTTCTATGTTCAATATTGGTACTTTTTTTTTTTGTCAAGTTCATGGGTACATTGTTTTTGTATGTACCCATAATAAATTTAATGGGGTACATAAATTTTGCAGAAGTATGTGGACGATTTTCTATTGTATGCATTTCCCATAATCCATGAAATTTGTAAGATCCATGAGATTTGTAAAATCCATAATCCTATAAATTTGGGGACTTTTACAATTTCATAATTTTTTAGATTTGATAATTGACTGAATTTCATAGTAACTAGAATTTTGAATTACATTCATTCTTGAATTTAACGTTGTTAATTAGAGTAATTTTGAAATGAAAAAGACAACAAGGCAGATTGTTTTAAATGCTAGACTGTAATCAACAATTTTAAATTTGAAAAATAAAAAAAAAATGACATGGAAAGATAAATTGAGAAATAATATTCCGTGCGTAGTACATTGTTATGTAAAAATTGCCGCTTGTAAAAAGACTAGTAAAAATAAATTGAGAAATAATATTCCAATTTCACAAAAGGCAGCCACGACTCACTTTTATTTTAATTTTTAATTAAAAATCGAAAACCAGAAAAACCAAAACAAGTATTTGAAATGCTATGAAAATGAAAAAAAATGACATGGAAAGATAAATTGAGAAATAAAAATAAATTATTTCAAATATTCAGTGCGTAGTGCATCATTACGTAAAAAATGCCGCGTGTAAAAAGGCAAGTAAAAATAAATTGAGAAATAATATTCCAATTTCACAAAAGGCAGCCACGACTCACTTTTTGTTTTAATTTTTAATTAAAAACCGAAAACCAGAAAAACCAAAAAAGTATTTTGAAATGCTATGAAAACTTGCTAGGAGATGGGTCCGATGAGAAAATAATTGAAATAATTGATTTTTAATATCTCTTTAAACCTTATTACCTAAACTATCCTCACAAACCCAATTCAATCTGTAAATTTATCTTTACACTTAGGGGTGAGCAGCCTTCAGGTGTTGGGGTCAAGTTTTTTGTTTAGTTAGTATCTGTTGGTCTTTTATTGTCTGACATGTTTTGTAATTTTATTTGCTGCAGATTAGCTGTAGGTATTTACTGCCCTTGAGTAATATTATCAGAATGAGAAGGCATTTGCTGTCTTACTGGGGTGCGATGTCCTTTGAAATCTTGAATATGCACATTCACTTTGCATCCAGGAAATTTTTGAAAATGGTTTGAAACCGAACTGAAACCGTTTGAAACCACACTGAATCGAACCAAAAGATTTGGTTTCATTTCGGTTTTAGCTTCAAAACAGCATCGAATTGAACTGAATTTCGGTTTCAATTTTGGTTTCACTCAAAATCGCACCGAACCAAACCGTGCTCATCCCTATTTGAATTTGGCTTCTTTCTTGTTGAATTTGTGGTAACTTTTTCTCTTGCAGAGTAACCAAATCAATATTTCAAGCAATTTGAATTATCCTTCAATTTTCTCCTTCTTTCTTCTTTTTCGATATGCCTTTATCAAATCGACTCGGAATACCGAAATTATTTCAGTTTACCAAATTTTGGGAAACGAAAAATTACAATTCGATTCCGATATAAATTTTCAATTTCCAAACTTGTTGGTTCAGTTTTCGATTTGGGATTTCAGTTCGGTTACCGAATCGTAACCAACCATACAAACAACCTGGCCGGTGTTATCTATTTTGCAGGTTTTCAAATCATGTGTTATTCATTTTGCAGGTTTTCTAGTCAATTCCTCGTTGGCGGATCAGTTAGTTTGGACGAATGATCGAAGGGGGAAATATTTGGTCAAGGCGGGTTATCACTGACTGCATTCGGGGGTGCGTAAGGGACAAACCAGACGACCTTTGTCGTCATCAGTGATTGATCCCTTGATTTGGAGCCGTATCTGGAAAATGGATGCCCCCCCCTAAGATTAAACATTTTATGTGGCGGGTGTTACGTCGGGCGCTAGCCACGAAGATGGACCTTTTCAAACAAAGGTGTTCTTCGTCTCCGTTGAGCATGTTCTCCTTCTTTGCCCCTAGGTTATCGGGTTGACAGACGTAACATTACTACTTTCCATGAATGGATTGATAGGTTTATGAAGGTGGATATTGGATGCTCCTAAGATAGGTCTCGTGCTTTAACTCTTTTTGCCTTCACATATTGGCACATATAGAAGGCTCGGTGCAATGTGATCTTCAACAACACAAAGTCGTCGGCCGTCTAGTCTCTCCATGTCATATCATATGCCACAAACTCCTAATTTGAGGCCACTGCTCGAGGGGCTGATGTGGTTGACCCGGTCCAACAGATGGGCAAAATTGATCCTAGGTAGTCTCCACCGGCCCCTCACGTGGTGAAGATTATTATGGATGCAACCTGGATGGTTGGTCACCCAGCGACTTACATTGGTATTGTGGCTCGTGATTATATGGGGAGGTGCTTGGCTGTGCGAGAGGCAGGAGATTCGAGCTCCGAATGCTATTACGGCCGAGGCACTGGGAGTTTTGGAGTCGTGGACATTGGCTTTGCAGCGTGGTATATCCAAACATAGTGATGGAATCTGATTCTCTGGAGATGATTTCGTGTCTAAATGGGAATTTTGAAAACTGCAGTTGGGAAGCTTTGCCTTTTCTCTGTCACCTTCGCGATCTTGAGAGGGCTTTCCATGCTTGCGTCTGGTCTTGGGTTTCAAGATCAGCCAATGAAGCAGCAGATTATGTTGCTATGCATACATAGCGGTGCAGAGATAAGCGATTCTGTTTAGGTTGAAAGGCCCCACATCTTCATTAGTTGGTAAATAGAACAAGGATGGACTACCGTACTACCGTGTCTCCCTTGCTAGGTTGCTTGAGTAGGAGTCAGTAGGGGGATGACCTTGCCCAGCCATCTTCTCTCCTTACTTTCTCGAGACTATGTTGCTTTTGTTAGCCTATTATGGGCTTTTATTTGTCTCCTTTTGGCTTCGGTGTTGATAATGAATTATCCAGTTACTCCCCCCCCCAAAAAAAAAAAAAGAAGGTAAATTTCAATTGCTTTTATGTGTTTCCTTTCTAGTAAGAACATGGGCCTTTCTTTACATACCAACTGATTGGAGAAGTCATCTACAAGAACCATTTTTCAATTATCTTTTTCGACTACACCTTTTAAAAATAATTTTATAAACGTGAATGAACAAAATTGATTGCTAGATGAGGAATAGGAGTCTGATTTTTTTCAAGTGACCATTTACCACAGTGATAGAAAAGTATTGAGGCTTTCATGACAGTATGGGTTCGAACATCATCGGTGACCAATCTAACATATAATTTAACAACCTATCATTTGAAAAGAAAAAAAAAAAAAAAAAAAACTTTAACAAAAAACTCCAGGTACTGTTCACTTTAACGAAAAACCACATGTTTTACACAAAAAAGTCAATCCTGGTATTATTCACTTTACCCTTTATTTTGTCTTTATCATTAAAAGTCAAAGTTTTTAAATCATTTTCATTAGTTTTCCTTAAAAAAAAAAAAGAGTGATTTTTCTCTAATCCTACCCAATCCAACTTAATTATTTTTGCTCAATAAGATTAGTTTGGATGCAAAATCTTGAAACCCCAATTTAGTTGGACTGATGTATAATAGTTATCAAAAACCCAAAAAGAAAACTAACTTCATTAAATTAGAGCTTATTTGCACGAACAAAAAACAGAAAAATTGCACCTTCGAATGGAGAAATAATTCAATAATGCCCACCCATATTTGTCCATTTTTTCTACCTAATATTGATTTTTCATCTTTAGGACATGATTTAGTTGATGAGATGTTTGAAGAGCAAACTACTTGGCAGGACACAATCTATCTAACATGAAGAGTGGCAGTATGTCCCCTTCTGTTCAATGAAACACTTAAGGATATCGAAATTAAGTGGTTAATATGGTACATTACTGTTCTTTTAGACGAGCCAGTTGACAGGTGGTAAAATAACAACAAAAGACAAAATATACATATAGGCAACTGGCCTTGTAATACTTATGCTTGGCCTTCGTTTGCAGGAGGCATTTCATCAGAAGAAGCTTCATATATTATACTTCTATCTTGATTTCGTAACTCGAATTGATCCTCCGCTGCAGTTTGTCTTCCACAAAACAAAAAGAAGAAACAATAAGACATGTCTGTGTTATGCAGAGGGCAGACATAATGGAGCAGGAATTCACAGCATAACAGATTACTTACCTGGTGACAATGTAGGACTCACAGCTCCTATCTTGCGGTGAAGAACAACTTCAAACAAAAACTCAATCTTGTTAATCAAGACAAAGACGCATATATCACCAATTTCTAAACCATTGTCTTTCACAAATAGCCTCCAACCACTAAGGAATCTGCAGTGTCCAGCTACATCAAATCCAACTTTAACAGGCCAAGTTCTCCCATCAGAAACCCGAAGGGTAGCATCAGAAGGCCTCTCAGTGAGATGTGCCTTGACAAACATACCTGGCAAAGCCTGAAAAAAGAAAAGCAGGAAAGAGTCGAAAGACAAACAAATTTACACAGAATATGTATGATTTTACGTTTCTCTGTACATGTACAAAATTACAAATAGAGTGAGTTTATTTTGATGGCCTAGTAGGGTTACTCCATAGAAAGCTTACCAGATAACCATAATGGGTATATGAGAACCGCAGTGGAACCTTGAAAAAAGGGTTTCGATATTCAAAACCATTGCCTCTCTGAAGAGCAACAGCTTTCTCAGTTCTTGTAGCCCTTGGATGCATCGATAATTCATATTCTCTATCATCAGTTACTTCATCTTTGATTTGAATATTGGCATGAGTCGCACGACTAGTCCCAGTTCCATGAGCAAAGCCTTTTCGGCCTTGGTTATCTACATTCTGTTTTCCATGATTTCTTGGTGTCTTTCTGTGAACTGCATTGCCATATGCCTCCTCATGAGGTCTGTCCCTCTTCCTAATAACTGTCACAAACTCCTTTTTGCATCCATTTCTTCCATATATGTCAACATAGAATCCCAATTTTTCATAATATCGAAAAACTAGGAACTCACAAAGCTGGAAACCATTGTCCTGCACAAATTCCTTCCAACCCTTTTGGAAAAAGAACCTGTCATTACGTTTTTCCAGACTAACAGGCCAAGTTCCACCTAGGGTCTGAAGATGAGTCTCTTGAGGTACCTTTCCATCAAAATGCACGAGAAAAGCCAGCGGGATTTGCTGTAACGAAAGTGATCAGGATGCACATAGAAATTAATCTTATGATCCAACTCGCAACATATAATTTACATCAAGATCAGCATATATAGCAAACTTATTTTCAGCCAATGAAAATTAAGACAAAAGGCAAATAGTTAGGTAAGTGATTTATATGCACACGCTTGTTTATATTTGGCCTTTGGGAAGGTGAATCAGAGGGACATAACTAAACAAGGGCATGCAGGAGAAAGGGTGTGCGGAAATAATTTCCTAAAATCTACGCAGGGAGCTATGGTAGATATGGGATGCCATGCACATATTTTATCACAAATAAGGAGAAATTTATGCCCCAATCCTTAGCGGTTGCTTGGTATCCTTCTAGGATCCAATTTTTTTATTTTTTTATTTTGAAACTAATGAGTATTAAGTAATTTAGCGACATTCGTCATGTTTGAAAACAAAAAATAGGATCCAAGAAGGATTCCAAACAGACCTTAATTACTTTACAGATTCAATCGAAGTCATGGTTTTTTTTCCACTGAGCAGGATGAATTTAGAAGAGAATTAAGACGAAAATGCTAATAATTCCAAAAGACAGAATATGAACAAAACAAAGGCGATTTACAAATAGAACAAAAACTCATTAATCCAATTGGGAAATTACATCAAAACAAAGCAACAGTCATACAAAATACAAACATCAAATGATTTATGTGGTCAATCCATAACATGAAACTTGAGTGCTGTAAATACTGTTTACTCAAAGCTATTAGGTTTGAATCGTGGGAACTCCAAAGATTATCCACTGTGATATAACAATGCAATTTTTTTTTTTTTTTTTTCTGTTGACTTCCGGTAAATAATTATAGGAATTTTCTTTTCTGTTTTTATTTTATGTAAAGTGTAAAGAGAGGGTAGATAATAGGAGGGCGCTGGACTTACCAACCGGGTGGAGAAGTCATCTACAAGAACCTTGAAAAACGTGGGTGCTCTTACTGCATTTGATCTTGCCATCACCATTTTCTTCTTCCTCTTCAGCGCCTCTCTTCTGAACGGAGAAATGGTCAAAGACTCAGAAAGAACTGTCCTTGGTTTGGTGTGTGTTGAGCATTTCAAGGAATCAGTGTTTATGTATACCTTCCGCATAATGCTAGAGTGACAACATTTTAAACCAAATTTGTAAATAAAATGATGTGTCACAAATAAAAAATAAGCACATAAACTGACACTTAAAGTTATAATTCAATCATCAACATCCACATCATTCGGTTTGTAAAATTAATTTAAAAATTCAATATTCCTAACATTAATCGTAACTTTATGAATACTTTGTTAATTTTTTTCTTTTCCAAGAGGTGGACTCTTGTTTACCCTAGCATTATCTCTTGTTGACGAGAAATGATAAGATTAATAATGAGGATATCCGAAGTAAAGTAGAAGTAGCTGAAATTGAAAAAAAGATGAGAGAAAATCGATTACGGTAGTTTGGACATGTGCAAAGAAGGTCTACTGACGCTCCGGTTAGAAGATGCGATTACGGAACAAAGGTTCAGGGCCAAAGGGGTAGAGGAAGACCTAGGAAAACTTTGGAAGAGACTCTTAGAAAAGACTTAGAATACTTGGATCTAACGGAGGACATGACACAAAACCGAGCGCAATAGTGTTCTAGGATTCATATAGCCGACCTCACTTAATAAGAAAAGGCTTTGTTGTTGTTGTTGTACCTCTCGTTGATTAGGTGGATACGTTGGAATCACCTGCATTTAAGAAGTGTTGAACAATCTGGCGAAAACTTAACCCAAATAAAAAATAATAATAATAAATAAATAAAAAGGGCAATCTGGCTAAAGTGTTGTATGGGAGTTCAAGTTGGAATGGTGTTATTATTTTTGACATTGAAAATTTTGAATTCCCCCAAAAATTCGGATCCAAAAATGTTTTGAGAAATTGGAATGAAAATTAGAATGTATTTAGAGATTTTGCGAATTTTGAATTTCTGACAAGAAAGTTTTTTCAGTGTTTCGAACTTTTGTAAAGTATTCTGATTTTTTAAATTATTTACTAAAAATATGTATTTTGTAATCAACTTGATTTTTGTATTTTATTGTTATTTTTTTATAAGTTTTGTTGATTATTTTTATATTTGTTGGAGTAAAAAATTACGTACGAAAATCCAAAAATTACACGCTTTGTTACTAGGGGTAGGTTTGGTACGGTTACCGTACCAAAACCCTCGTACCAATTACCGTACCAAATTTTCAGCTTGGTAAAATCTATTACCATTACCGTACCAAACTTTCGGTATGCCGAAGTTCGGTATTGCCAAAAGTTCGGTTGGCATATTATGGCAATGGTAATTGCCATTTTGTTTTGGGACAAAATTTGTTTTTGTTTTTTTTTACCCAATTCAAGGGAAAAACTTTTTTTTGGTACCTTTATCTCATATATTGTAGCTTAAATTCATCTATTATTCATCGTTCACAATTCACACACACAATAATTCAAATAATGCATCAAGATTCATGATGAAAATGAAGCTTGCAATCCAAATAGAAGTTACGAACCAAAACAAATAGAAGTTAACAATCCAAATAGAAATTAAAGTTTTAAACCAAATGAAAATTGGAACTAAACTTCAAAAGTAGAATTCATTGATCGGTTATTCAAGCTTGAGATGTCAAAACTTTTGAAGGATTGAACTTGTAAAAGATTGAGCTTGTGTCAAGCCTACATTACAAACAAATAAAACATATTAATTAGTAGCAAAAAGAATTAAAGTTGAAAACCATTTAATAACAAATTTACTAAAAAAATTAAAGCATATCTTTCTTGTTTCCTCTTTTTCCATTTCCTTTTAAAATTAAAGCATATATTTCGTTATTTCCTTGTAGAAGTTTACTTCATCTACTAATTTAGGAATCACTAGTGGCTCTACTATTTTAGGAATCAAGGATGCCCTAAAAAGGTCCATAACCCTCCTTCCTAGGCTAAATTCATTTTCACTAGCAACGATAGAAGTGGGGGTTACAAAGATATCTTGGCTATTTGTGAAAGAATTAGGAATTTTTTTTGTATTTGATTTCCACCATTTCAAAAGATCAAAGTCACAAACAACAATGCTAATATAAGTAGGGTTTTATTTTCAAATTATTGGAATATTATAAATATGTGTCATGTAATTATCTATTATATAAATTATAAATTATATATTTTATTTTATTTTCGGTACAGTACGGTAATACTGTGGTAATGGTATCTATTACCAATACCGTACCATGAAATTTCGGTACGGTACATTACCATACCATTACCGATTGGCGTAAAAAATTTGGCACAAAATCGGTATGGCACGGTTGGCAATTCGGTTGGCACGACAATTTGGCAAAAAAATCCACCCCTATTTGTTACAATCTTATCACATGGGCAGCTATAAGAACAGTTTTTATTTTTATTTATTTGTTTTTTTTTTTGCCTCTCATTATGCTTTCTTTTACAAGTGCATAAGTTTTTCAAAAATTTAGCATAAGCGGGAACCTGCTTAACAACATCTAATAAAGGAATATTTATCTTTACTTGTTTAAAAAGCTCAAGAATATCAAAGTTATAAATGGCTTTCTTTACAAGCTGTAAAACTTTCAGAATAAGTACATATACATGATATTCCCTGTCATTTTTACATTCTTTAACTAATAAGTTTATCATTACTCGTAGTTTTCTCAACCTCCTTAAGTAAAGGTGTTGTGCAATTATTTCTCAACCTCCTTTATCCTCCAATTATTGTTCGCCAACTTGAATCCTCTACCATTTACCTCTGTTACTCAGTTCGTCGAGTCTTTCCTCTAAGGATCTCCTCTGGGGGTACACTTTGGTGGTTTGTAGCTTTTAAAGTGCAATATGCATTATTTGGTAAGATTAGAAAGCACTCAAAGAGCGGTTGGCTTGCCTACTCCCATTTTTCGTTCATCCTCTTAGTTCTTTAGTCCTTCTTCTAAGTGGAGGCGGCTTGTCCTATCTATCTTGACGAGAACGGACTTCTCCGTAATGTAATTGTAGACATCGAAATTTCGTTAAAATAAATGTTGACCAATGCATTAAAATTTCAATATTCACATGTCACATAAATTTCAATATTCACATGTCACATAAATTTCTCGAACTCGGCACCGTCTCCCTTCGAGGCTCCAGCTTCGCTCTCGCTGCCGACTCGTCCTCCTTTGCAAGCCCTCTCCTTCTACCCAGCAGCTTCAGTGGCACGTGCAGCCCCTCCTCCTTCGTCTTCTCTCGGACTAGGCCTGGGCTTTCACCCACAAACCCAGCCTTGCAGAGCACCATATATATAAAAAAAAAAAAACAAAGAGCCATTGGTGCAGTATGAATGGTGGTAAGTGTGAGCACCACAGAAAGCAAAGAAAAAATAATAATTAAAAAGAAAAGGTAACGACGGGCATCATTACTTGAAGGATGTTGCCATGTGTGGATATATTTGTTGCATACAAGTGGTAATTTTGTGGGGTTTGAAACTCACATGGTGCCAATCGAACCGACAGCACCATGCAAAAAAAAAGAGGTGAAGTCTTGGTGCTGGGCACTATTCTAAAAAAAAGAAATGATGGTGAAATCTTGGTGCATCAGCGCCATGCAAATGGAATAACAAGAAGGTACATGCAACTGTTAGCAAGTCAAGAAGGAAAAAGGAAATGGGTGGTGGCGACAGAATGATGCTTCCAGTCACCATCTAAAAGGAAACGGGTGTATCAGGCACCATCTAAAGGAGAGAAAGGTTATGGGATGGTACACGGTATCATTTTGAAATTATGATAAAAAAAAAATTTAAAAAAAAAAAAAAAAAACAAAAGTACCATATGAATGAAATAAGAGTTCATTTATTGATGTCTCTAAGAAATTACAAATATGTACAACAAAAAAAAAAAAAAGGGAGCCTTCACAAATGTCACTTATGTGAAGCCTCAATACTTGAAGCTTCAGTACTTGGCGGAACCCTAGAAGAGGGATGCACTAAAGATGGATTATTCGGGGCCTCAATACTTGGTCGAACTCCAGATGACGAAGGCAAAAAGTGCGTCTGGAATACATCCACAAACTTCTGACGGTCACTTTGAAGTCGACCTTCGGAGTCCAGCAGCTGATCAAGCTTCCTCTTCATGCCGTTGAATAATTATTTGCAAGCACATGCAACTCTCTATTCTCACGCTTGAGCTGCCTGATCTCTTGACTAAGAGTTGCCACGTCGGCCATCAATGATTCAACTTGGCGAGTTCGAGCAAGTAAGCGTTGGCCCATGTTGGACACAGAGCTCGCACACTGAATGCTGAAAGCCAGGGAGTCTTGGACAGCCAACTCATCGGACCATCTTGAAAGCAGTCTATTATCTCTAGGAGTAAGAAGGTTCCTAACTACTACCGTAGATGTTGTTGCATCCCTCTTCATGGAGCCTTCAACCGTAAGAGAGCCATTAGAAGATAAGAGGGATGGGCGCCATATATCACCTTGCGCAGCGTGCCTGCGTCATTCCCAAGACTCAAATCTAAGCCAATGTTAGACGGGTAAGCCATTTTCAGAAATGATAAAGGAGAAGGGCTGGATGGAGTAAGATCTTAGAGATAATTTTCACAGGCAGGAAATCTTCAAAGTGTGCGTCTTGAATACAATCAATACCTCTATAAAAGGAGAAGCAACACAGCCACCTGTTCAAAGGTCAAAGAGACACCACTCCCCAAATTTCAAAAGCCGGGTTTTCCTGCGTAAAATCCGTCAACTCATTTCAGACGCAATCTCAGCTTTTCAGATTTCACGTGCAACTTTGTCAAAGGTCCCTGACAAAGTTGAAAACGCGTGAATCTTACTATTCCCACTACAACGATGTCGCCGACAAGCGTGGGTGACAAGGTCATGTCCACACCACCACCTGTAAGTGGGAAATCCCTATATATGATAACCTTCATCCTCGAAGGCAAGGCACACATCCAAAAAGCTTGATTCTTCTTCCTTGCCAAAAATGCATCTGCAACCAAACCCCTCAACATACTCAGTTCTCTTCTTCCCTGAAAACACCTCTTCAACCAGGTCGCACCAGAGCAAAAGTATCTCATATCATCAGGGTTGAGAGCAAGAGTATCTCCTAGCATGCTTTCTCCCCATCCTTTTCTTTGTCCTCCCTCTTCACCGCAAGACACAAAGAAAGAGAGCAATCAGCCGGCGGGTGGAATCAGCCTTCCGAGTTGGAACGAATTGCCTGGAAACCCCTGCCCTGATTGCTTACCTAGCGTCGCCCTCAGGTACTCATCTTCAACTGTTGATGTACTTCCAGGGAAGATACCACACCTGCCTGAAGAAGAGATGAAGCAGGTGAAATTGATATATCGAAGCATGTGGAGACAAGCGCAACCAATATATGTGCTGGTTCATCCGCTGCTTCTGCCAAAGCAAACGTATCTCATATCATCGGGGTCGAAAGCAAAGGTATCTCATATCATGCTTTTCCCCTGTCCTTTCCTTTGCCCTTGCTCTTACCTGCAAGACAAGGGGAAAGAAAGCAATCAGTCCGAACCTGAAATTAAACGTCCGATCTAGGACTGATTGCTTGAAACCTTTGCCTGATTGCTTACCTTGCGTTGCTCTCGAGTGGTCATCTTCAACTATTGTTCGAGCAGGGTCTCAAGTCACCAACTTCGCAGAATGTTTGGTATGTTGTTGGCTCTTTGCACTGAAGCTGCCAAGCATGGATGAGTCGCTGAGAATTGATACCCTGAATGACCATTCAGATGCAAGGCTTGCATTCAACTTCTGCATCAGAGGGCAAATACTGCAAGAGAAGATGTCAAAACCTGCAAGGGGAAAAACTAGGGAGAATACCACTTCTGCAAGGGAAACAGATGAAGTGGGTGAAATTGATACATCGAAGCATGTGGAGACAAGCATATGTGTTGGTTCATCCGCTACTTCTCCAAAAACAAGCGTATCTCATATCATCAGGGACGAAAGCAAGAGTATCTCATATCATGCAATCTCCCTGTCATTTCCTTTGTCCTTACTCTTACCTACAAGACAAGGATAAAGAAAAGCAATATGTCAGAACTTCCACTCAAACTTCCGAGAAGATACCACATCTGCCTAAAGAACAGATGAGGCAGGTGAAATGAATACATCGAAGCATGTGGAGACAAGTGCAACCAATATATATGCTGGTTCATCCGCTACTTCTTCAAAAGCAAACGTATCTCATATCATCAGGGTCGAAAGCAAAGGTATCTCATATCATGTTTTTCCCTTTTCTTTCCTTTAGCCTTGCTCTTACCTGCAAGACAGGGAGAAAGAGAGCAATCAGTCAGAACCTAAAATCAAACGTCCAAGCTGGGACTGATTGCTCAGAACCTTTTGCCTGATTGCTTACTTTGCATTGCTCTCGAGTGGTCATCTTCAACTGTTGTTGGAGCTGGATATCAAGTCACCGACGTCGCAGAACATTTGATACATTGTTGGCTCTCTACACTGAAGCTACCAAGCATGGGTGAGTCACTGAGAAGTGATGCTCTGAATGACCATTCAAATGCAAAAGGTTCCGCACCACATCTGCTATGCAAAAGAAACAAGCAGAAAAGAATGCAGCTTGACGAGCTGTAACAAATCATTATAGCACAACGAACTGCATAATCCAGATAGAGGAGTCTAAGTCAAATCCAAGTCTGGTGTCATCCCTCTAATGAAAAGCTTGAGAAACTTCAACAGCCTTTCTCTGGCACCATCGCCGAAGAGCAAAGCTTCGCCGTGCAACGCCATCAAATCTTCAAAAGCAAAAGTATCTCATATCATGCTTTCTCCCTCTTCTTGTCCTTGTCCTTGTTCTTACCTGTAGGACAATCAGAAGGAGAGCAATCGGGCGACACTTGGAATCAAGTTTCCAGTCAGGAACAGACTGCTTGGAACCCCTTCCCTGATTGCTTACCTAGCATTGCTCTTGAGTACTCATCCACATCTACCTGGAAAACAGACAAGACGAGTGACAATGAAGCATCAATCTTGTGGATCGTCAGTAAACGCAACAACTGCACGTGCTGATTCATCCCCTAACCCTTTTCAATATGAATTGGAAAGATTGAACAAAGAAACAGGCCATCACCTTCACCTCGTGCTTGCCTGCCAAGTATCCAAATCCTGAAGCCGCTCGTGGTCCTGTCTAAATTCAAGATCAAGCCTCGACGGCCCTTGAAGAAATCACGAGTCCGATTCAAGATCAAGTGTCCACCACCCTTGAATCAAATTTAGCTCCATATGGAAGGAGTAAGTTCAGACCTTTGGAGGAAACCAGAAAACCCTCCAGCCCAGTTCAAGATTAAGCCTGTGGAAAATCAATAATTGGAGGAAACTAGAAAATCTTCCAGCCGAATTCAAGAACAAGCCTCAACGGCACTTGAAGAAACTTGCAGCACAAAATTCAAGATTCAAGCCTTAACGACCTTGGAAGGAACCTCCAGCCAAATTCAAGACCAAGCCTCAACGGCTCTTGGATCGACATCTACATTAAGGGACTTCAAAACGCATCTGCTACACGTGACAAGCACATGTATACGACGCGCCTTGAAGTGGGGACATTTGTAGACATCGAAATTTCGTTAAAATAAATGTTGACCAATGCATTAAAATTTCAATATTCACATGTCACATAAATTTTACATGTAGCGTGTGACTCAACGAAAAATCAAAAGAAATCAGAAAAGTCATCAAATAAGACACGTGTCAGCCCCTGGGAGAAACGATTTATTTCATCTGAATATTAGGCCTTAGAAGAATTCTATAAATAGGAAGCTAAGGCATTCATTTCCATTCACCAATTCACATACACATTTTCTCTACTCCCAAATTGGAAGAGAATTCCCCCAAATCCTTGAAAGCTTTGAAACACTAAAAGCTTTCAAGCACCATCCCCCAAAATTTCCAAGAATTCCGAAGGATCAAGAAAGCTCTCTTTGTTCTTCGTCAAATCCACCTTCAAGATCAAGCCCCAACGGCCCTTGAAGAACCTCCACCAATTCAAGATCAAGCCCCGACAGCCCTTGAAGAAAGTGTTCATCGTTCATCACTCATTCATCCTAAGATCAAGCCCCGACGGCCCTTTGGATCAAAAACATCAATAAGTCCACATCCTCGTTCATCCTAAGATCAAGCCCCGACGGCCCTTTGGATCAACAACCCATCCAGATAGAATCAGAGGATCAAATTGTAAAAGAGATTGTAACCCCAAAATTAATACAAAATATTATTTTTGTACACGTGTTCTTGTCTCGTTCGTTTCAGGAATTTCTGTGTTTACAGTAATAGAAGAGTAATGGTTCAATTCCCTAGGCTTTGTCCCTTCTTGACTAGACGAAGGAGATATTAATTCAATTCAAGCGAGTAAGGGCTTGGCTTGGCCCTGTGTTCTACCTTAATCGGGCTAGAGACGAAGACTGGAAAGTTCATCATTCAATGGTGGGGTGCTCGTATAAAAGAAGGCATCACTCAACAAGTGGTAGAATTTGATAGGGTATCACTTTGACGTTGGGGAAATCCATAGATCTGGATAGAGTCTCGCCCATAGATAAATGAAGAGTACGCCCACTAGCGTGCTATGGCTACACATTTTATCGGATCAGATAGCTTTTCGGGCAACCAATTAAACCTGGCACATCAAATTGTTGATCGATGGAGATTGTTGTTTTAGTTTTTTGAGTCTAGATTTTTTTCTATTTGTATGTTATTATGAGTTGCTCTTTTTTTTTTTTTTTGGTCAAAGAGTAAAATTCATTACTAACATACACAAGCACAATAGAGAGAACCCCAGAAATGGTGAAGAAAGAAGCACAACGTCCTTAAAGTACCAGCAAGAACCACTGCTAGGAGAACAAGGAAACACGCAGAGAGAACCCACGAGCAACAACGCCGACAAGGGCGAACTACGGGAAAGACCAACAACGGTCAACAAGGGTGGTCGTGTGAACACCCGAGTTAAAGCTCTACACATCCTCCCAAAGATTTGCGACAAATTTCAGTAAACAGAGGCGGTAACCGACTGGAATTGACGACATAAGGATGGGTCAAAGGGGGGGTATCCCGGACATACGCCGAGGTATTGACAGTGATTCTCAAATATCGCATAACAAAATGTGATACGATGAGATAGAATCCAATAGAAACAAAGACACATGGAACATGTTATCTACTCTTAACAGTCAAAGGGAACCTTTTATTCCGAATTAAAGAATTCGGAATGAATCAAATCTCCCCAGGTAGGTTTCAAACCTACGACCAATCAGTTAACAGCTGACCGCTCTACCACTGAGCTACTAAGGAACAACAGGAGATTAGATCTCCTAGAGTTCAATTCCCGTTATCAACCCATGACCAATATGAGCTCGAAATTTCCTTTGTAACCCCCGGAACTTCTTCGTAGTGGCTCCGCTCCATGCCTCATTTCATAGGGAACCTCAAAACGGCTCTATTTCATTATGGATGACAAGACCAAATGATACAGGTGATGGAAGGTGAGATCAAAGGCAAAAAGAGAAAAGATAGAAGGAGATAGTCAAAATTGCAGGCAACAAAAAGAGCAAGAAAAAGCTGAAACCAAACAAACTACACATGAAAAACATGGGACTGGCCTCAACCCTAACCAAAGCTATATGGCAGGCACCAACGCAAATCGAAAATTACGAAAGACCACTCACACAACGGTGAGAAAGACTCTCACAGGGGAAAGAAAGGTAAAGTCTTTGAATTAGTCCTCTAGGTCTTCTTTTATTGTAATTTTCTTTTGTGGAGTTAGGCTTTGTTTAGCTATCTTGGAATCTCTCTTTTTTCCACTGTCTCTGCCAGTCTCAAACAGGACCAACTAGGTTGTTGTGGAGCTCGCACAAATCCAATCCAATCCAATCCAATCTAATAGGCTACCAGAGACTGGCTCTTGAAGTCTCTCTTTGAGTTGTCTTTATCTTGTACTAGTTTTTTATTTGAATGGAATTTACTTTGAGTGGCCACTCTATAGTGCTATTTCAAAATGGCATTTTAATGAATAATATAGAGTTCTTTTCTTTTAATATTTTCATTTAAGATAAGAAAAAGGAGGTAGCTTCCAATTATAATAATAGTCACACAACTTCACATGCCACTAAATAATCCTTACTCTCACAACAGGGTATTCCTATTAAGATGAACTGTTCAAAATGACAACTGAAATATAAAACACAACATATAAGATTCTAGATTGATCTTCCGAAAGGGATCAGAAGTCATAACAATGGAGGGCACAACATATAAACGCAACTTAGGGGTATTTATGTTTGCACATCATTAAATTTACAGGCACTTCTTCCTCTGCTCTTAATACTCAATTCACCTTGGTAGCAGTCACTCATGGTGCAATATTAAGATTCAGATTCAGATTCAGTCTTCTCTTTCAGTTATTCACGTTGCAAGTCGCAGCATTCTATCCGCTGCCGGGAAATGACAACATCAAACAAAGGTTTGGTGGTGTTAATCACAGTAAAGACACACTCATCGCCAATTGCCAAACTGTTCTCTTGCACAAATTTCTTCCAACCTCGCAGCAATCTGCATCTTCCGGTGTCGTATTGTTGGAATTTGACACGCCAAGTTGTTCCACCCGAAACCCGAAGGATGACATAACCAACAGTCCGGTTAAGGTGTTTCTTGATAAACTGGGATGGCAAACTCTGAAAAATAAAAAAAAAGAAAGGGGAAAAGCAGTAAAGTCAATAATAAAATTTAGGAAACAATGCGTATGATGGCCTTGGGATGATAATTGCATCTGCTAAATTCGTTATCCGAGGTATCCCCAAACGGGGTGACGGCTCTATAGAAAGCTTACCAAGTAGCATCGATATAAATATGTGCGTGTCATAGCAACCTTGAGAGGAGGGTGTCGATCAGATTTGAAACCACTAGCTATCTCAAGAGCTGTGGCTTTTGCACTTGCAGCTGGAACATTAGCTTTGCCTGTTGAATTAATACAATAGGATATTAATTACAAGTTAGAGACTTGGAACATAATGGCAGAAAACACAAGGAGGTGAAAATGGAGAACAAAATTATGTTCTCAAGTTTCACTTGACAAATGTGGATCTCTGCTTTTCGTTGTCTTCTCGAACATCATTTCATACTGCTGAGAGTTTCTAATTAGTCTGATTGATGTGGAACCACATTGAACAAGTTCGATGTTGGTTTTCGCCTTACCATGTGAACTTGGTCTGTTTTTCTTGCGAGGTCGAGGACGAGACAGTAGAGATTTCTCCCTCGTTTTTCTTGGGCAGGGTGTATGATTCTCCCCGATTTCAACAGAACCAACATCCGAATCATCACCAGACTCATGATAGGAAGTATCATGGGAATCATTACTGGATTTTTCATTTTCATCAGTTTTTTCCACCGTATTTTGTAGTGGATAGTCAATCTCTATGCAACTTCTCTCTAATATCCGAACCCTGAATTTTGAATTCCCTTCATACCCGAAAACCAGCAAGTGACCGTAATCCAGAGAGTAAAAACTAGAGAAGTCCTGCCAACCATTCTCAAACCAGACCTCACCATCCATTTTTCGAAGTTCTATTTTCCATTCTAAGCCACTTGGAACCTTGAAAAATACTGGATTTGACATATTGTCTCCGTATTTCGTCACAAATTTCGTTGGAATTTTCTGCACAACAGCGAAAGTTTCAGTTTTTGGTCTTCAAGTATAAAACACTAATATTTTTCGGGCAAGAAATCAATCAACTCATCAGTACTATATAAGCCTAACAACAGTAGAGATTAATCACCTCAATATGATCTAGGCCTAACTACAACAGAAAACATGAGAGAGAGAGAGGCTTACAATTTTCTTGTCTCAGGAAGTGTCATTGAGAATGATCTTGAAGAAATGAGGAACGGCAGGGGGAAATGTCGGGCGGTCATCGATTTCTCCGGGTAGAAAAGCCATAGGTGCTCCAAAGCTTATGAACAAAGTGCAGGATCTACTAGATGGAATCTGATGGCGAAGTACCAAGGAAAAGGTATACAAGAGGAGGTCTGCAATTATGTAATTGGTAGTTGAAAGTAAATGATTTATTCAAAGCGGCCAGCAGCTCAACGTCATTTTCTTGATGGAATCAGTATACTTGGTTTTTCTTTTGCAAATTATGGAGGGAGTGTATTTAGTCTGGTTTCCTTAATCTGCAATGCGTACTAAATTATGTCACATTATGCAGAAATGGAAATCTCAGAAGAAAGAAAAGATAAAAATGAAGGACCGCGCAGTGCTGGACAGGTACAAGTTTATTGACTTGGGACATTTCCATCAAGTTTATTTCCTTCAGAAGGAACTCAATTTAGAATTTTGTCCCAGGCTACTAAAAACTCAGGACCAGCTCTAGCTTTTGGACTCCAACTGGAGATCTCCCCTCCGATTTTGGGCAGGGTGGAAAATCACTTTCTTCTATCTCAAGCACTGTTTTTTCCCCATCATCATGGGCTCGAAAAAGGACGACATCAAACAAAGGTTTAGTGTTGTTGGTATTCAACACAAAAGCGCACACATCATCAAGTACCAAATTATTGTCACGCACAAATTCCAACCAACCTCTACAGAAAGTGAAATTGGATTTTCCTTTATCGTAATTCATATCAACATGCCAAGTTCTCACATCCGAAACTCGAAGGGTAACCTTACTAGAATCCCTCACAAGATGTAGATTGCGACGCTCAGTGGGCAACCACTGAAGAAAAATAAAAACAAAAACAAGAAAAAAAGAGTAAGGAGATCTACTGATACAAGTAAACATACTTTGTGATGGTCTTGAATGGCTTACCAAGAATCGTCGAAGATAAGTTGGCTTCATGGCAACATGGAAAGAAGAAGGGTTTTGAGAATTGAAGACCTCAGCTCTATCAAGAGCTGTAGCTTTTCCATTCTTAGTCAATGGATTCATCCTCCCAACATGCCCAGGTCTTTGTTTCTCGAATCTTCGAGTGTTAGATTTGCCTTCTCCACGTTTATTAGCGGGAAAATTATCTTTTCCTGTTAAAGATTGCAATATATAGAACATTACAAGCAAACCCCTAATGGCAGAAAACAAAATAACATGTATTAAAAATAGAAACACATGTTTGGCAATTTGTCATTTCTTTTCAACTTTTCCAATGACTTCTCGAACGTCATTTGACGAAAGTTGAATGATCAAACTATGATATGGAACCACATTATGTGTAATAGTGTAAGTTGATGTTGAGTTAGGCTTACCACTTGAACTTGTTCTGTTTTTCTTGTGAGGACTAGTACAAGGCAATGTAGATTTCCCCCTATGGGTTGAATAATCGTCTAAATCATCATCAGAATCATCATCTTGATCAGCTGATTCCATCTGGGGCATTGCTTGTGGATATTCAATCTCTATGCAACTTATATCAAAGACGAACACGTGGAATTTGGAATTCCCTTCATATACTAGCCACTGACCGCAGCATAGAGAGTAAAAACTCAGAGAAGTCTGGCCAACCATTGTCAAACCAAGCCTTACCATCCCATCTTCTGAGTTCTACTGGCCATTCTGAACCATTTGGAAGCTTAAGAAGTACTGGGTTAGAAAGCTTATCTCCATATTTCTTCACAAATTTCTTTGGAATACTCTGCACAACAGAGATCGTGTTAACTAACTGGTGATAAATTTAAAAAGATGAATTATCGGCTATTTTTGTAGCTAAATAATGAATCATCTCAAACAATATTGTGGCTAACAATATTATTTAATAGCATAGTGACGGCAAGAAACATCTTTCACAAGCATAGCGACGGAGACCCGTTTCTGAGAGAGAGAGAGGGGTGCTTACTAGTTTTCTGTCGCTAGAAGTGTCCTCTAGGATGGCTTTAAAAAAATGGGGAGGCCAGTTATCAGTTTTCCCGTGTACAGAAGCCATAGCGACACTTCAATTGTCTTTTTCAAAGCTTTGCCACCAGGTTCTTGGAAGAAAGCTGCATACTGGTTGAGTTAATATATATGGTCGTGAATAAATAGAGGGATAAAAAAAAAGGTTTAAGTAATAACTCAATTTTTTTCCATTCTAAATTTTACTTTAAGGTAATACTGCAAAACTATATGTTTAAACCACATTTTATAAATCATATGATGTGATTATTGATAATTAAATTATGAGGCTTTAAGAGATAATGGCTTGTGACAAATGATTTTTAGAATATAACTGGGAAGGTTTTCAATGTCTAAAAATGATCATTCATTTTAATACACCATGACATGTCACTAATAATAAACCACATGTTTTACTACTATTTACAAGAATGTCATCCTTATTGTCTGCAATGTAACCTCCACCATCAAAATTTGAAAATGTAATAGTTACATCATTATCACTCATAAAAGTAACATCCATCTTCGTTGTCTAAGACATGTCATCTTTATTGTCTATAACTACCTACTTTTTGTTTTTTGTTTTAATTTTTTATTTAAATTTTTTCAAATTTTATATTGTGTGGAGAATGCACTAATTTATGTCCGATAGTTTCCGTACGGTTAATTAAGTACGTTATATAGTTTATGTCCGATAGATTTGATATAGTCAATTTGGTACAATTTGTATTTTTTATGTATTCGTTCACCAGGTCTGATAAATTAGGTCTGATAGATTAGGTCCGATAAATTAGGTATGTTATATAGTTTAGGTCCGATCAATTCGGTACGGTCAATTAGGTTGTGATTCACATTCCATTTTTTCTATATACAAAATTGTTCTTTTCATTTATCTCTGGATTCATTTTTAATTTATTGAATCCGAAACTATAAAAATAAAAAAGAATGTATTGAGAATATAGGTACACTATATTGTTCTACATACAAAATTGTTCATCATTTGGGTACTGTCAATTAGGTCCCACCATTCAATACGATCGGTTAAGTACTATATAGTGTAGGTTCGATCAATTCGGTACGGTGAATTAGGTTGTGATTTAATAGAAATTTACGGCTTAATTTTCATGTATTGCATAATTAGGAATATAATACATACAATCCTTGTTCTCCAAGGTAAACTAAAAAAGGACACAAGAAATATCCTTCTTAATAAAGGACTCTAATTACACAATATTTACATTCCTATTCTAAACCAACTCACGCAACACTAAGTTGGAGCATAGATGTCACACATGCCCAACTTGACAAGTGACTCACCAAAAACTCTACTATACACGGCATGAGTGAGGATATCCGCAAGTTGCTCTTCTGAGTTCACAAAGGGTACTGACACAATCTTCTTCTCGAGCTTTTCCTTAATGAAATGCCAATCAACCTCCACATGCTTCGTTCCGTCATGTTGTACAGGATTCTCTGCAATTTCTCGTGCCGACTTATTGTCACAATACAACTTTATAGCCTCATTTGATTTGAAACCAAGACCCCAAAGCAACTTACGTAACCAAAGAACTTCAAACACTCCATGCGCCATACCTCTGAATTCGGCCACCGCAGAAGACCTAGACACTTCATTCTATTTCTTGCTTCTCCAAGTAACCAAATTTCCCCCAACGAACGTAACATATCCAGAAGTAGAACGCCTATCAGTCACATCACCTGCCCAATCAGCATCAGTGAACCCTCAATTTTTAGATGAGCAGAATTTCTATACAAGATTCATTTCCCTAGGGCTGACTTTAAAAACCCCAAGATACGCATAACAGCAGCCATATGATCCACACTTGGTGAGTGCATAAATTGACTCACCACACTCACTGCATAGGCTATATCTGGACGGGTATGAGCTAAATAAATTAGTCTTCCTGCCAGCCTCTAATACTTGCCTTTATCCACTGGTTCTTAATCTGGATAAATCCCTAAGTGATATGTCTCCACAATCGGCGTATCCACAAGTTTACACCCAAGCATACATGTTTCCTTTAACAAATCAAGAACATACTTCCCTTGAGACAAGAAAATACCTTTGGACGAACGAGCAACCTCAACTCCCAGAAAATACTTTAAGTCACCCAAACTCTTCATCTTGAACTCGGCCGCAAGGTTCTTCTCCAGTTTGACAATCTCATCTGAATCATCCCCTGTTATTATCATATCATCCACATAAATAATTAAAGCTGTTACTTTATCGTTCCTCCGTTTCACAAATAGGGTATGATCAGAATGACTCTGATAATACCTATTCTTTCTCATGGTCTGAGTGAATCTTCCAAACCATGCACGAGGTGACAGCTTTAGCCCATAAAGAGACTTTCGCAATCGGCACACTCCCGTTTTTCCTCCATTGTCATATCCTGGAGGAAAATCCATATACACTTCCTCATCCAAATGTCCATGAAGAAACGCATTTTTTACATCAAACTGTTTCAATGGCCAATTCGAATTTACAGCTAATGAGATAATAACTCGTACTGTATTCATCTTAGCTACTGGAGAAAAACGTTTCCTGGTAATCAACACCATACGTTTGAGTATATCCTTTTGCCACCAATCGCGCCTTATACCTGTCGAGTGAACCGTCAGCTTTGTATTTAACTGTAAAAACCCATCGGCACCCAACTAGCTTCTTCCCTTTCGGCAACTCCACTACTTCCCATGTATTATTTTTCTATGGTGGCTTCATCTCTTCATCCATTGCTTCCACCCATTATCGACTCTTCAAAGTTTCCTCTACTCGAGTTGGCACTTGAATTGACTCCACATTATTCACCCAAGCTTGACGTTCAGGTGAAAGGTTTTCACACGACACATAATTTGCTACGGGATACTTTACTTTTCCTTTTGGAGAGAACCTGTCAAGAGGTATCCCACGATTTTGCCTTGGTGGCAGTTTATATGTACTTACATCATTAGTTACATGAGCATCATTAGTACTTACCTTAGGGATATTCAGAGAAGATGTATTAGACGATGGCACGATCAAGCTAGAGAGAGGGGGGATCTTCAGCATAAGTCTCATGGCTGCTAGCTTCGGCAGATGCTTGCGGTGAGGCTAGCTCGGCCTCGGTAATAGCTGGCTGAACATCACCTGCATCACAAGGGCTCTCGTTACAAGTTTCCTCGGTGGCAATTAGTGGCTACCCTTCTATATCATTTTCAGCAGGAAGCAACCGAGACCTTGCTTCCTCATTTGGCACGGTATTGTCATTTCCCCTTAAAGGATGCACGTCTTGGACATCCAACCACCCTAACACACCATCAAGATCACAAATAACATTCTCCCCCTTGGAAGCGAAAGGTGAGAATACGGGAGTATAAAAATACTCGGATTCAGAGAAAGTCACATCCATGGTGACATACATGTGGCGGGTTTCAGGGTGATAGCATTTATAACCTTTCTGTTGGGATGCAAAGCCAAGAAAAACACATTGAACAAGGATCCAATTTACTACGATGAATCTTGTGGATATGAACATAAGCAACACAACCAAACACTCGAGGAGTAAGAGTGTTGGTAGAGACAACAGGAACATGTTCTGTCAGAACTTGGAGTGGAGTACGGAATTCTACAACCCGAGATGGCATGGAATTGATAACATAAACGACAAACGTAACGGCATCTGGCCAAAAACTCTTAGGTACGAACGCGCCAATAAGCAATGCACGAGCAGTTTCCAAAATATGACGGTTTTTCCTTTCAGCCACCAGTGGCGAAGCCACGTGGGGACGAGGAGTGGCGTCTGCCCCTCCCCTCGCCGGAAAACACAGCTGGAGCGGAGGTTTCGCCCCTCCCCTCATCGGAAAACCAGCCCCTCCCATCTCTGTTCTGTTCTGGGCTCCTGGTTCTGCTGCGTGAAGAAGCAGCAAACTGGATTTTTTTTTATTTTTTAAATCCAGGCCAAAACGACGTCGTTTTGGTCTGGTAAAAAAAATTAAAAAATTTCACGTTAAACGGCGCCGTTTTGATTTGAAAAAAAAAACAAAAAAATATATATATGTATTGGGGGGACCGCATGTCCCCCATTCGTTCTCTCACAGTCAGGCCGTATGCCTGCTTTACCATTCCAACAAAAACCCTTCGCCAATCAGAGACAGAGAGAGAGCATTCGTGCTCCCAAAATCCCAGCAGCTTGCAGAGCCAACGCCCAGGTCCTGGGTCCCCAACGGAAAGGAAAATAATTCCCCTATTGGCTGATTTGCATTGGCTTTTTCGCTGCCAACACCAGCCAGCCACTCCAGCCGCTGAGCCGATTTCAAGCTTTGGAAGGTAATTTTTTAAAATTCTTAAATTTATAATCCCTAGCCCTAATTAATTATTTAATACGAATTTCGTTTAATTAGCATAGAATAGAATCATATGGTAATGCACTAATATGGTTATTGGTTATTGGTTATTGATTATTGATACGATTCTATGATTATTGATATGAAATTATTTTTTAGGATGAAAATTAAAATTTGAATTCTTGATTAGTTGTATTCATATGATTAGTTGAATGAATTTTTTATTTATTGAATAATTTATATGCTTATTGTTATTGATTAATTGAATTGTTGGTTGGGTTAGTTATTATGCATATTAGTATAGTCTACTCTAGGATTAAGAGTCTAAGAATTTTTTTTCTTTCCATTTTACAGTTACGTAATGGAACGATACTATAAGAAACAATGCTTAAATCCTCCTTCAAACATTTCGGGTAGTCCTTCTCCTTCAAATATTCCAAGTAGTCCTCCTCCTCCTCCTTCAAATACTCCAAGAAGCCCTCCTTCGAATATTCCGAGTAGTTCACAACAAAGTGAGCCCACTGAGTTAGATGAAATATTGGCTAATCTTCATGCAGACCCTGGATATAGACGTCGAATGCTTGATTATCCACCTAATTATCGTGAAGCAATTCGTAGACACTATCTCCAAAATGATCCTTGTCAACCTAGAGACCACATTATGCCAAGAAAAGTTAGCAACAAAAGATGTTTTATCACCGGTTGGTTTGATAGGTTTAAGTGGTTGGAGTATAGTATATCAAAAGATGCTGCATTTTGTCGTTATTGCTATCTTTTCAAATGTGATTTCGATCAAATGGGTAGTACTGGAAGTGATGTCTTCACTGAGAAAGGGTTTACAAATTGGAGGAAATGACCCGAAAATCTTCGAGCCCATGAGGGAGGTGTTGGAAGTCTTCATAATAAAGCTGTACAACAAGCTAGAGATTTGATGACACAAAAACAACACATTGAAACATTTGTGATTAAGCAAACCGATGAAGCTCGCAATAATTATCATACTTTATTGAGTGCCTCACTTGAGTGCACAAGATGGTTGTTGGGACAAGGTTTGCCTTTTCGTGGTCACGATGAATCGTTGAAATCAAGCAATAGGGGTAATTATTTGGAGCTTATGCAATTTCTTTCCAAGCATAATGAGCAAGTTAGGAAGGTTGTGTTTGAGAATGCTCCCAAGAATCTTAAGTATACTTCTTCCGATATTCAAAAAGATCTTGTTCGTGCTTGTGCCATTGAAACTACAAATGCAATCACTAAAGATATGGAAGGTGAATTTTTTTCTCTTTTGGTTGATGGATCACGTGATTCTTCAACTAAAGAGCAAATGGCGGTGGTATTGCGTTATGTGAACAAAAAAGGAGAAGCAATTGAAAAGTTTTTGGGTGTGCAACATGTCTCCTCTACAACTAGTAACTCGCTTGAAGAGGCTATTGAGAGATTCTTTGCTACAACAAATTTGAGTATGTCCAAGTTACGGGGACAGGGCTATGATGGAGCTAGTAATATGAAAGGTGAGCTAAATGGCCTTAAAACAAAGATTTTGAACAAGTATCCTCAAGCATTTTATGTTCATTGTTTTGCACACCAACTTCAACTAGCTCTTGTAGCCGTTACAAAGGGAATTGAGGGTGTCGCCATTTTCTTCAACAATGCTAGTATTTTGGTCAATACTATTGGATCATCTTGTAAGCGTCGTGATGCATTTAGAGAGAAACAACAAGAACAAATTAAGAAAGCTCTTGATATTGGTGATCTTGAAACGGGTAGAGGGTTAAATCAAGAGAGTAGTCTCATGCGTCCTTGTGATACACGTTGGAACTCACATTATGGTACTATAGTTAGTATCATTGTCATGTTTGAAGCCGTGGTGGAGGTGCTTGAATGGATTAAAGATGATACCAACCAAGACAATTTTGGTGAAACAAGTCAGTTATTCCACAACATACAAACTTTTGATTTTGTGTTTCACCTTTTTTTGATGAGACTCATATTGGGAGTTACAAATGAGTTATCACAAGCATTACAAAAGAAAGATCAAGATATTGTGAATGCAATGGCGTTAGTGGAAGTATGCAAGCAAAGACTACAATCCTTGAGAGATGATGACTTTGGGGACTTGCTTGATGATGTACAAAAGTTTTGTCAAGAGCATGATATTGTCGTTCCTAACATGGAAGATTTGCATTTTGTACCCGGAAAATCAAGGCGTAAAGCTCCAAGACTCACAAACTTCCATTACTATCGTGTGGACCTCTATTTTCAAGTCCTTGATACACAATTAAAGGAATTGAATGATCGCTTCAATGAGGTAAACACCGAGTTACTTCTTTGTATGGCATGTTTGAGTCCGGTGAATAATTTTGCATCTTTTGATAAAGCAAAAATTGTTCGTCTAGCTCAACTTTATCCTCAAGATTTTGATCGTATGGACCTCATGAATCTTCCAATTCAACTTGACAATTACATTCATGATATGAAAATGCATAGTGAGTTTTCATCATTGAGAGGAATTGGTGATCTTGCAAAGGAGTTGGTGAAGACCGGGAGGTGTGCAAGCTATGTATTAGTGTATAAGCTTCTTACATTAGCTTTGGTGTTACCGGTTGCAACCGCTTCGGTGGAGAGAGCTTTTTCTGCTATAAAGATTGTGAAAACACCATTGCGTAACAAAATGGGAGATCAATGGTTAAGTGATAGCATGCTTGTTTACATTGAGAGAGATGTATTTGCTTTTATTGATAATGAGCCTATTATGCGACGTTTTCATGATATGAAACCTCGTCGCCAACAATTGGAATTTGTTTGTATTGATAAATTATGGAAGACATTACTATATAAAATGATTTGGTTGTTGCTATTCTTTTGAACCTTGCACATTTTTAACTTCGCCCCTCCCCCCATCAATTCCTGGCTTCGCCACTGTCAGCCACCCCATTTTGTTGTGGGGTATAAGGACAAGTGGTCTCATGGAGAATTCCTTGATCTCAGAAAAAAAAAAAAAAAAAAAAAAAAAAAAAAGGCTCAGAGTTAACATATTCACCCTCGTTATTAGAACGAAGAACCTTAATAACGGAGGACTATTACATAGCCACCATCTAAGAGAAAGACCGAATAATCATACTAACATCACTTTTATGTTTCAACAGATAAACCCATGTCATACGAGTGCAATCATCAACAAATGTAATAAACCATTTAATTCCTGAAGTAGTACTAATAGGGGAAGGTCCCCACACATCAGAGTGTACTAGTGGAAATGGAGAAGATGTTCTATTCATACTTGGAGGGAATAAAGCACGATGACTGTTGGCTAAAATACACACTTCACATTTCAATTATGAGTCTTCAATACCACTGAACAAATCAGGTAATATATGTTTCAAATAACCAAACGATGCATGCCCCAAACGACGATGCAATAACAATACCTTGTGTAGATTACTATTACGTGATGCACGAACCAAATTTGCTCTTTCAGGAACCACGTCATCCACGTAATATAGCCCCTCTCTCTTAGTGCCACGCCCAATGATCTCCTTTGTCTGAATATCTTGAAGCAAGCAAAATGAAGGATACATTAAAATACAACACAATCCAATTGTTCAATGACTTGAGGTACAGACAATAAGTGATGGGACAATGACCGAACCAATAAACAATTATGTAAGGGAAAATAGGGTGTTAGAGACATTGTTCCCGCTCTAACAACAACAGCAGTATAACCATTGGCAGTTGCCACATACTTTCTATGAGAACGTGTCATAGATTGAAATAAGGTTTTATCATACGTCATATGATCTGTTGCACCGGAATCCAAAATCTAACCTATATTCACCATTGTAATAACTCACGAGACACTAATGCATGGCAATCACAACAATATATGGTAATTGAAGCACGCTCAACGAACAAAACTTGCAGTAAAATACTTCTACATGATATAGCAATTGCTTAAGCACACCAATTCTACACGGTAAAAGCAGAAATAATATTACGCTGCATTCCAGGTAGCAGCACACCTAATCACACACTCTGCACTGATTTGTTACGCACCGCACGCAGCACTACCTTCGAACCTTGCCGCTGCTATCTTCACTGCAACCCAACAACAAAGGCACAGCAAGAGTAGCAACAGAAACACACGGCAAGAGCACAGCCCTTGTAGAATCACAGCAGCAGCATAACGATGGAATTGTTCCAGTTTAGTGTAACTTGGCTCTGTTGCCAAATAGAAATTTACGACTTAATTTTCATGTATTGCATAATTGGGAATATAATACATACAATCCTCCTTCCAATAAAGGACTCTAATATTTACACAATATTTACATTCCTATTCTAAACCAACTCATGCAACAGATTTCACATTCCATTTTCTCTATTTGTATTTTTTTTTTCATTTATCTCTGAATTCACCTTCAATTTGGCATCTAAAAGCCCATTTTTTCTTCTTTTTTCCAAATACAACGAGATTTTGGTTTTTAAGTTTTCTGCCTTTTTTTTGTTTGATCATGGTTTTTGAGTTTTATGGATTCTTCGATTGGAATAACACATGGCGGTTTATAGTAATGTTATTGTTATAACGAACATGATGTGACATGGAGGACTATTTTTAGTTTTTTATTTTATTTCACATACTGTATTATTGAAAAAACAATTTTATATAGAGATTAAAACAAAGTTTTCTATTAAATTATTAAGTGTTGATTAACGTGCTTATTTATTATTGGTAACGCAACATCACATAATTACAAATATGATCTAAAAAATTGGTCTACTCAGCATTACTCTTCACTTTATATACACACTATTCATTGTATTGAAAAACCATTCATCCCTTTGTAGAACTCGATGTGCACTTCAAAAATGTCAAATTCAATTATGATAATGCGATGTTTATTGAAAAAAAAGGGTTGGAAAGTGTAGCATTATTAGAATATCAAAAGTCCAATTAAGGTATTGTATTTATTTAGGAATGTGCTATCCACACACATTTTTTTACTTCTCACACACCTTAATTTGTGACCGTCAAATCGAATGAATTAAAGAAGATCAAAGGACATAAATTAACAAGGGATATGTGAGAAGTCCACACTCAATATATCTAATGGGCAATGCTAGAGAAATTAAATTTGTAGACAGAATTTGCAAACTAATAATGTGTCATTAATAAAAATCAGCACGTTTATCAACACCTAAGTCATGATCCAATCATCATAGTCACAACTCAATTTGTATGCCAAGGAAGGCCTCTGATCTGTTTCATAATCATGCATAAGAAATCTTTGCATGTAATAAGTTATTGAGGAATACTTAGGCTTAGAAGGTGGTTCACGTGAAAACGATTAGAATTCGAAGATTCGTAAATAAACCACAAAGAAACGACTGATTCATCATGCACTTAGAAGAATGATTGTTCAATTGGTTAGTTGACCGAGATAAACAAACAAAACCAAATTTACCAGATTATTCCTAAAAGAGACAATTGGGGAGATGAAGGGGGGAGAACGGTTCTCAGGGTTGGGTCTATTGGGTTTTCTTGTTTTTATTTTTGGTTATGTTTAATTTATTTTCTTAATTTTTTTTAAAAACATTTATTTTTAAAGTTAACATTGGTTAGTTAGTGGAACACAGGGCAAGCTACTAGGAGGAGAGCAGACAGCGAGTTGATAGTGGAAAGCAAAAACTGTTCCTAAACATATGATATTTTTTTGTTCAAAAGGAAATCATTTCAGAAATTTGTCCCAGGCTACAAGATTTGAACAGAATCACCAGCTGCATCAACATTTTCTTCCATCTCAGCTGGCACTGTTTTCTCCCTGTCAATATTGGTACGCTTTGCAGATTGTCCAGAGCGGAAAAAGACAACATCAAATAAAGGTTTAGCGCTGTTGTTGATCGACACAAAGACACACACATCACCACTTTCCAAATTATTGTCACGCACAACTTCCATCCAACCACGCCCGAATTTGGCCTTCTTTCCTTCTGAAAAATAATTCAAATCAACGGGCCAAGTTCCCACATTTGAAACTCTAAGGATGACTTCACAGGACTTTTTGATATGATGTAGCTTGTGAAAATCAGACGGCAAAAACTGATAAGAACACACAAAGAAGAAAACAATGCAGAAAGGAGAAAGTAAGAAAATCTTTGAAAGAAACATTGATGATTCTTCTACTGATATAAGTAAACGAAATCTTAATGGCTCAACATGGACGTTCGTAGAATGCTTACTAAGAAATAAGAGTTGATGTAACTAGGACTCATGGCAACAACAAAAGAAGTAGGGTTTTGAGATTTGAAAGCAGTAGCTCTCTGAAGGGCTATACTGCCTCCACTTTCAGTTGGAACATCATATTTCCCTGTAAAAAAAGTAAAATATTACAAACAAGAGAATAAAAGAACACAATATGGTTATGTAGAAACATATATGTTCTTTCGTTTTCACTTCTATCTTAGATTATAGACTGCTTTACCGCTTGTAGTTGTTCTACTTTTCTTCTGAGGCTGAGGACATGGTAATGCAGATTTCTCACTTGTTTTTCTTTGGTGGGGTGGAAATTTGTCAAATATTACAACAGAATTATCATAAGAATCATCACTGGATCCATTACTAGCAATTGTTATCAGAATCCTCACTAAACTCATCACCAGACTCGTCACTAGAGTCATCAGTAGAATCATCATCCAAGATTTGAACAGAATCACCATCTGCTTGATCAGATTCTTCCATCTTAGGCACTGTTTTTCCCTCATCAATGCTACAACTCGCAGCTTCTTTAGAGCGGAAAATGAAAACATCAAATAAGGGTTTTACGTTGCTAGTTGACACAAAAACACACACATCACCAAGTTCCAAATTATTGTCACAAACAATGTCCATCCAACCACGCCTGAATGTGGCCTTTCCTTCTTCATATCTCAAATCAACAGTCCAAGTTCTCCCATCCGAAACTTGAAGAATGACCTCACAGGATTTCTTAATAGGACGTAGCTTGCAAAACTCAGATGGCAACCACTGGAAGGAACACACAAATAACAAAGGATAGCATGAATGAGAAAGTAAAAAAAGGAATGAAGATTGAGAATATTAATGATATTATTTACTGATACATGAATACAAAATTTTATAAAGATTACCAAGAGCCCAGAGTTGATATAACTGAGCCTCATGACAAGAATGAAAGAAGGGTTTTGTGATTTGAAAGCAATAGCTCTCCGAAGAGCTACAACCTCTCCACTTGGAGTGCTAGACGTGACTCCATATTTTTCAGTTCGAAAATCACATTTTCCTGTAAAACAATTTACAGTAGGATATTACAGATTAGCTGAAAACACAATAGGTAATACAAATAGAAACATACATGTCATTTTAGTTTCACTTCTGGTGAGATTTTATAATGCTTACCACTCGAACTTGTTATCCTTTTCTTGTGAGGCTGAGGACATGGCAATGTAGATTTCTCTCTTTTTTTTCTTGGGCAAGGTAAAAATTTATCTAAGCTCATAGCAGAATTATCATCAGAACCATCACCGGACTTGTAACTCAAATCATCACCATAATCGTCACTAGAATCATTTGCAGAATTGTCATGAGATTCATCATGAGAAGTTAGTTCCATCTTTGGCATTGTTAATGGATATTCAATCTCCGTGCAACTTTTATCAAATATGCACACATTGAATTTGGAATTCCCCTCATATCGAAAAACCAGCCAGTGACCACAGTCTAGAGAGTAAAATTTGGAAAACTCTGGCCAACCATTGTCAAACCAAACCTCACCATCCCATCTTCTAAGTTCTACTATCCATTCTGAACCACTTGGAAGCTTAAGACATACTGGATTTGATATTCCTTCACCATATTTCATCACAAATTTCTTTGGAATTCTCTGCATAGCAGAAAACATCCCAAATAACTGATCAAAAAATTGTGAAAAAAAGTCTTCATTTTTGTTGCTAATAAACAAACATGATCGTAATCATAAAATAACTGCAGCGGACATTTTTCACACGCATAAGAAACGGATAATACTTTCTCACTTGGTGTAGCCACACATATGTATGGATGACGAGAGAGAGAGACTCTTACAAATTTTTTGTCTTTGGAAGTGTCCTCTAGAATGATTTTGAAAAAATGGGGAGTCGTCGGAGAAAATATTGGCCGGTTAATATTTTCCGGGGGAACGGAAGCCATAGACGTTGAATCAAAGGTCTTTCAAAACAGCACTACCAGTTTGTAGAAGGAAAGCTCTATTCACTAGGTTTTATCTATCTGAGGGTGGGGTGTTGGAGTACCTAATTTTACCCCAAAAAAGTCCAATTAATTCGGTTAGTTAAACGAGTCAAATTACTTGCCTTTAATTAGGTTAAATGTATATTATGAACGCGGTATCCCAAAAAGAGAAGAAAGAGTCTTTTAACGATTGTGGGATCTCATATTTTTTTAAGAAATTTTATTTGAATTCATATAAACTCTTTTTACATTCAACTTAAACTTCAAATGTGAATTGTCTTTTCTACCTATTGCATAATTACCATCAAGTATAAGATAAAATTAACAATCAAATTAAAATGCATCAATAAACCCACCTAATAGTCAAACTCTACCATCACACAATCTTTATCCTACGTTCATTCTAGCTAAAACCTTAAGATGTTTTCATAGAGAAAAGCAAACTCTTTTTTACTGATAGATGGTGATTTTGAAGTTTTAAATCCTCTAACTAAGGTATGAATGGATTTATACAAAAAAAAAAAAAAAAAAATTATTTGATTTCATTTTTTTTTAGAATTTAGCAACAAAATTAGTGCCTTTTTCCATGATGCTTGCATAGAAGAGATTGTTTTTTTTTTCTCCTTGGTAAATGCCTCGACGTCTGTAGCAGAACGCTTTGCATGAAGCTGGTGCCTGCAGCAGGGACTTCGTTCATGTGCTACGAAGCATGCAAGAGGATACTCGTAGAAGAAACAAAGAAAGAGTGGAATAGTTTCATGAGAAAAAAAATTCTATTAGATAATGAACCTAGGAACAAATTTGAATCTTTTGGTAGCAGATATAATTGTACTCTACAACATTTTATAAAAGAAATTATATGATAGCTAAACAAATGTCGCTAGAGAGACAAATCTTGAATGAGTTGTTGAACACTGATTTTGTGTTTTTATATTCCAAATGGGTGTAAAAACAAAGTTATATATTGAATTGAGTTTGTGAGGGTAATATAGGTAGTAAATTTGGGTTAAAAGAGATATTGATAGTTTAATTAAAAATAATATGGGTTTATACAGTAAGTTGGATGTAAAAAGAGGTTACATGGGTTTAATTAAAAATTCTCTATTTTTTTTTATAATGTTCGCACAAAAACTGACGTTCAAACAAAAAATAAAAGAGAGTATAGAGAGTCTCACTTTTGATAGAGTCTCACTAACATTTCTCTTTACTTATATTATCACAGGATGTACCATCTTGCTTTCTGATTACCCAAAAAATTTTCCGAAAGCAAACAAGGCAAGACTAAGGTAAAATAAAAAAGACAATTTACTTATAATCAAGACTTTTATTTGCCTTTTGTTACCCCTCTGCTACATAGTTAATGGAAAATCTTACCTTCTTCTTTGCAATGGTAATTATAACCCCTGCGAGGTTAACTGTCCGATGTGAATCCCGGTCTTGCAGCTTGTGGAGGAATTTTTAAGGATTGTCATGGTTAATTTGGGAGTGTTAAGTTGGTGGTTTTTGTCAAGTGATTGGTCATCGCAACTTTTTCTTTTCAGAACTATCAGCAATTATTATTGGTATAGAGTTTGCCTATCAGCGGGGTTGGCATTGCTTTTGGTTGAAAAGTGACTCTTCTAGTGTTCTTTTTGCTCTCCAATCAACTGATTTTGATCCTCCTTGTCATTTTCGTACGCAATGGTCTATTTGTTTGGATCGCATTTGGAATATGACTTTCCACGCCTCACATATATCGCGAATGAAATGTTGTTACGGACAATTTTGCTAACATGGGCTTGTCTTCTCCAACTCTAGTATGGCATGATTCCCCTCCTTTGGCGGCTCATGTTGCTTTGTTTTCAGACTATGCTAATTGCTACCTGGCTACCGCTTCTCAAATTAATATGCATATCGATATGCAGGTTTGACTCACTTTTTTTTCTTTTTTTTTTTCTTAGCCTTGTGATGTTGCTTAATCTGTTTTGCAGGTTTAGACTTTTACAATTGGTTTTAAAGGGGTTAGGTATCATGTCTCACCTCTTTTCCTTGTATTTTTATTATTTGCATTTCTAGAATCCCCCCCTTCTTTTCAAGTACTTTTTATCCATTTTTCTTGTATTATGAGGGGTTAGGTTTATGTCTTCTCCTAACTAGGAGTAATTTCTATTTCGTTATCAATAAAATTCTCTCGTACCGTCGAAATTCCATAAAAAAAATAAAAAGTCCGATGTGACCTCATGCACCCAACCCCGCCTACTTCACTTGTGGATCACAAGTGACCGTTGTGTTTTACCTGTTTCTCTTTAAAACCAGTTAGCCCTAGATGGTGTGACCCAACTCCTTATACATCCATGCAACATTTAACTATCCGACATGGAACTTTAAATTGACATCCTCACAATAAAACTTAGATAATAGAGAGGATTAAAATGCTGGCAGAAGATTAACCCTAACAAGACCAAATGAATCAATCACCACATTGCGTTACTGTCCAATGAAGATGACTTAGATCATTAGAAAAGTAAAGAAAACCTCTCCTATAGATCGATGCCTTTTCAAATGGACTATTGAAGATGGACAATGGGAATTCAAAACAATATAAATTCTTAGATATTGAAGCCCTTCTAAGGTTATAAAAGTTTAGAACAACGTTGGACAAATATATATATCCAACTTAGATTGAGGGCTTCCTAAGTTGATCATAAGTTGAAAATTCAGACTCATGGTGCAATATAGGTTGATCAGATTCAGTTACTTCATCTATCAGCTTTGCTTCTCTTGAATTTGCTCTTTGCTGCTTTCTTTGCGGTGCAGTGAAAGACAACATCAAAAGAAGGTTTGAAGCTCTTAATCAAAACAAAGATGCACACATCATCGATTTCCAGGCTATTCTCTTCCACAAAATTCTTCCAACTACTGTAGAATCTGGCTCTTCCTTTGCCACATGGTTTTAATTTGACAGCCCAAGTTCTCCCTTCCGAAACTCGAAGGATGAAGCGATCATGAGTCAGCTGCTTAAGATGTTTCTTATAAAACTTGTTTGGCAAATCCTGGAAAAACAAATGAGAGGCGAAAAACCGGAAAGACATAAATCAGACTATGGACAGAAATTTATGAGATAATCTCCTATTGAACTACATTCTAGTTTATATAATTCTTTTCATGCTGACATGTAAGGATAGAAGTTCGTATTAGTAAGTGTTGCAATGGCTCTATAAGAAACCTTACCAATTAACCTGAATGGATATATGTTTCCCGCATGGTAACCACAAAAAATGGGTGTTCAGATTTGAAATCAACTTTGCCTGCTTAGGAATATAATAACATACATGTTAGAGAGCAGAGTTGCAGGAAATTGAATAAGGTAGAATATAGAAAGTGCATATTGTGTAATTAAGACGTGGAACCACATTGTGTAGTTGATGTCGGTTTCTGCTTTACCACTGAAAATTGTTCCTTTTTCCTTGCGAGGCTGAGGACTTGTCAACGGAGATTTCTCCCTTGTTTTTCTTTGGTAGGATGTAAAAGACTCTGGGGTTTCAGAAGAATCATCATCAGAATCATCATCGAAGTCTTCAGAAGGACTAAAAGTATCATCACTAGGATCATGACTAGAATCCTCATTAGATTCATCACTAGGATCATAACCAGAATCATCATGTTCATCAGTTTCTTTAGTCTCGGGCTCTGTTTGTTCCCCATCAGTGGTGCAATTTTCAGCTTCCGTGGTGCGGAAATAAACAACATCAATTAAAGGTTTAATGTTGTTGTTAATGAACACAAAAACACACACATCCCCAGCTTTCAAATTATTGTCACGCACAAACCCCATCCAACCACACTCAAATTTGGCTCTTCCTTTACAATATTTCATGTTAACATCCCAAGTTCTCTTTGAAACTCGAAGGATAACCTATCCAGAATCCGTAGTAATATGTAGCTTGTGAACCTCAGATGGCAACCACTGCAAAAAAGCAAAGAAACAGGAAAACAAGAAAAAGACGATAAGAAAACTATTGACATTTTGTTCAATTGATTTAAGTATTATTATGGCCTAGCCAGCAAACATGGTAGTCAATAGAAAGCTTACCAAATATGATTGGTTCACATAAGCGTGCGTCATGACAACAAGGAAAGAAGAAGGTTTTTGAGCTTTGAAAGCCTCAGCTCTCTCACAAGCCTCAGCTCTTTGTTCTACAAATCTTCGTGTGTTAGATGTGTCTTCACCACATGTTTTAGAGGTAAAATCATCTCTTCCTGTAAAAGATTAGTAGATTAAAATAGGATACTACAAGCAAAACCCTAACCAACATTCCAGCAGAAAAAAAAATTCTAAGCCTTGGGCTGCAGACATGTCCTAATGGCAGAAAACAGAATAACAGGTATTAAAGTAGGATAACTGTTGTGACATACGTTCTTATCAATATTGTGATTGTGTGAATCCGTTAGATTAGGAATCCTTTGGGATCTAGAAGATCTTTCCTAATAGACTTTGTATTACTTGGAGAGCAAGTTTCTCTCCTCCTTATTACTATAAATAAAGGCACAAGGACTGGGGGAATTAACACACAATTCCTCAAGCTTATTCTCCACTCTCTTTTCTCTCTATGCCGCACCAACTCTCTAAATATAGGCCACAACACGTTATCAGCACGCTCTTCACATTATGCCAAAGAGAATTTATTCGTCTTCAATCAGGGGAGTATTATGTTTCAATTATTTTAATTGATTAAATTTTATCACGCAATCAGGTTCTTCCAAAACAACGGTTTTTATCTCGATATTTTTGCAGCCTTGATAGCATGAACATTCACCATAATGCATGACGCAACTTTATGTTTTTCGAATTTTAGATTTTACATAAATTGTGTATGCATTGTAATCTTAATCCTGCCGAATTATGTGAATTGATATTGTGATATTACTATAAATTATTTGAATATGCCTTGAATTAATTGAAAAAAGAAACAAAAAAAATTGAAAACACAATCTGGGTTCTTCGAACCCATGACCCGAGCCTACATCGGAGCCAGAAGCTCCATGCCTTTTTGGAACCCAGACCCACGATGTCGTCCACCTACTAAACTTCAACACCCTTCACGACGTCCCACGCATAGCTTGCAGCCATGCCTTGTCATCCCCGACTACGATTTTGGCCAAGATTTGTAAAAAAAATCTCCATGAATTTGAAATCCCCAAAAATTCGAATCCGAGGGTTTTGGTTTTTAGACGTTGAGATTTCCCTTGACTCGCACTGAGTTACTTTGACTAGAACACGGCCGCCTAAAGCGACGGCGCCGACCTTATTCCCCGGTGACCATACCTAGCGAAGCTGGGGTGTTCTTGGGCTGAAACTTGAGCCTAGTTGGGCCTTGGTTTCTTCTTGATCTGGAAAAAAAAAAAAAAAAAACAAACAGTTTTTTCCTTCCTTTGGGCTTGCCTACTGCGGCCCATTGATTTGGCTCGGCCCGCATAACATTGCCTGTGGGGCTTTGGTGTCTCAGTGCAGCACACGCGCCACACCAAATCACAGCCACACGCTAGTGCATCCGTGCCTGCGAAGCACACAATCGTTGCCCTCGTTGGGCAGCTAGATCTTGACCAATTATGGGCCTACTTCTTGCCCCTTCTTCGGCCATGACCATTCCAGCCCATATTTTTGGGCTTGGATCCCATTCCTTTTCAGGGTTTTTTTTTTTTTTTAGCATATTAGGGCTTTGGTCAAATGCCTTGGGCCACCAATTATATTGCCTATTTTTTTTAGGCTTATGAGTTTTAAATTTTTTCGCCCAACTTTTTAATTTTGGCCCAAAGTCCAAATAATTAAATTATAAATTCTATACATATTTGCATATTTTCTTGTTTCATATTTTTGTATATTTTGCGTTTGTTTGCAGGTATTATAAACTTGAAGTTTATACTTCCGAACCCGAAGTTTCAGAAAAGTGTCATAGAAACCTGAAGTTTCTTAACACGCAACACTCATGTTGAGATCCAACGTTCTCCATGCTTAAATTCATTTAAACCAAACCATGTCTTAGAACCTGAATGGTATAACTTTGATGTTGATGGCAATTTTATTTCCTAAAACACCAATCACATTCTTGTTTCCACTATTCAGCGTATTGTTGAACCGTAACAAGTTCGATTTCACTGATTTGGAACTTTCAAATAAGAAACTACTTTATGTGGATACAAGATGTGACACCCTGCTTGACTACGACTAGTTGCGAAATCATGGTTGCCTGTTATGGTGTGGAAGAGCTGAATAAGCCTTCACCATGATCTTCATTCGAAGATTTATGCACGAAGCATGTCAAATGGAAGTACCTCACTGCCAAGGACTCCATGGCTCTTTGACTCGCTATGGACAGTTTCAAATCATGCAAAGATGAATTCTTGCCCGAAGCAAAAATTGAAACCTTTACGTCCATGAATAGGTACAACTTTGAAGCTTATATTCGATCGAATTTTGACTAGAAGAAAATCTTCCTCGTCCTTTTATATCTCTATATTACTCATGAAGTAGTAGTATAGAGAGCCAAAGTTTACCAAATTCTCATATCTGATTACTACCACACCTATGACAGAAATGTACCCCAACAATTCGGCTGGGAGCTAGCGAACGGTATAAACCCAATTTCGGCTAGAGTCTACCGAATGATGGTGCTCTGCTTCAGCAGAGATACACTGAAATGCATGCTCTGCTTTGGCAAAGGTGCACCGAAGTGCAGGCTCTGCATCGGCATAGGTGTACCGAACAGTATTGCTCTGCTTCGGCAAAGGCTACCGAATAGATCCCTCCAGTTTCGGTTGGAGCCTACCGAACCCGAGTCTGGGTCTATCTTTCTCACACAATCCCATTTCGAGTTTGTTTTACAATATATGGTAGAGACTCAGGCCTGCCAAGAGGTGGTATCACGCTCGAAGCATGATCCCTAGCACCTAAAAACTTTAAAAATAAAGGATTGTATTCTCGAACCTCAACCTTGCAGAATCTAACTATGTTTTGACGAAATAGATCATTGGTTATGCACTTTTTGTGCTTTTACCAATGTTGTTGAGGAGTACCATTCCAGTTGTCAATATGTGAGACTAATTTTGCTCCACCTAACACATTTGGAAAAGCGAAATTTGACATGGAAGGCCGTATTGGCCTAACCCCCTTGTATATTTGGTTTACTTTGTGAATAAATTATTTTGTTCTCGGATTTAAGATTGGTGTTTGGATGTCACTATTATTCTCGAATAAAGAGTTAATTAACGAAAGTTACCACATGTGACTACAATTAACTCATGCTTAGGTATGTTTTGTGGGGAAGTTAGCTATCTGGTTCTATGCTAACTTCATACCTAATCATCCCTTAACAACCTTACAAGCTTATCCAACCCGATTATGGGTCAAATGGTACTAATTTTAACATAAAGGGAAGCATTATACTCACTCATTCCGGAAGAACGCCTTTTCAGCTTTAAGGATATTCGAGAGTATTATTACCATATTGAAACCAATGTAGAAAATGGAGTAAAACTCCTTGGCATATTACCATATTGCACTTCCTACGAATATAGCCAAAAGTGTATTATAGAGAAGATGAAACACTTAACGAGTGGATTACACCCATTCAGACCCACTATGTGGTCGGCCAGAAGCTCGCGATTCCAAAGGAATTTTCATTATGGATGTACATTTGGGATATCTAGGATGATCTGTGATGCGCCGTTTTGGGCATTATTTTACCAGAAGTAAAGACATCATACCTAGACGCGTATTATACCTTAGCAATCTCCATCTTTTCTACAAAGGATTCAAAGGGAATATTTGTGGATTGATTCAACCACCATGCGGACTATTTAGATACTTTATAGTATTGGTTGATGCTTCTACACGTTTGTCACATGTGTGGCTGTTGTCCACAAGATGCATTCTCCACATTAGTGGCTCAGATTAACAAGCTCAGAGCTCACCACCCCTGATTATCTGATCAAATTTATTTGATATGATAAGTTGAAGAATTTACATCAAAAACTTTCGATGGATATTGCATGTCGGTTGGGTTTTGAAGTTGAACATCCAGTCATATGTTCATACCCAAAACGACCCAGCAGAAGCATTCATTAAACGCCTTCAAATGATTGCGCGATCGATTGGTCATACATACCAAGTTTCCGATCTCTGCTTAGGGCCATGTAATATTGCAAGCAACCATGTTGGTCCACCTGATGCCCGTCACGACCCAACTTTATAAAGCGCGTCAGCTGGTTGCCAATCCAAACCCGATAGATAGAATCTGCGCGTCTTTGGTTGTGCGGTCTATGTGCCATTTCACATCGCGCTTATGTACAAAAGAAAAAAAAGGTCCTCAGGGAAGGATGGAATTCTATGTCGGTTATGATTGTCCTTCTAATATTCATTACTTAGAACCTTTGACAGGCGATCTCTTTACCGCTCATTTTGCAGATTGTCACTTTTATGAGACAGTCTTCTCTTCGTTAGGGGGAGATAAGAACGTCAACATTCCTAAAAGAACGACGCAAATTATCATGGACGTCCCCTCTATGTCTCATCTCGATCCGAATCTAGATAGCCAGAGTATAATCAGAAACTTCCTCTGATCTAGCAAAAGTGACGAGATCACATATACGAGCTGCAAATGTGCTTGCAAAAATGTGTACCAAATATACGACAGATCTTCGTCTTGAAAGTAGAAATGCCACTACTGTGGCTGACCCTCGTACGTTGGCGGCTAGCTAATCAATCTGTCCTATACCAGAAGCGTGGCAGATCACTCGGTTCGAGTATTCACTTCCCTAAAAGCGGAGGAATGTGGCACGAACAAATCCGCCCCTCGATCTCTGTCTCAATCATTTTCATCTCATGAGATTAAATTCGGTTACTCCCGAGACTTGAAGTTCTTGGTCCAGTATACTAGTTTGGATGAGATATGGAATTGGAATGAGATTATCATAGATGATGTTTCATTTATATGGTAACTACCGACATAAATGAAAAGCGACGATAACGAACCGCGTTCCGTTGATTAATATCAATGTAGAGCTTATTGGTCAACTAGAAGAATCAATCGATGATGAATGATATGAATGAAATAGTGCGATATGACGCCTTGTGGAGCAGGGCTTCTCTCATACACCATGTGATTGATTGCAGCATTACAAACGTGGTTGTAGTATCTCTGGGATCCTGATACAAAAACTACATGGAGTTTCCAAAAGACTTACATGTGCTGATTCAAATAGTTCTAGACCATAAGAACACCCTCTTGGTTCTTAAGAGGCCTTCACTTTGCGGATGTAGAACTATCCGGGCGGATGTGGTATATCCGTCTAAGTGAATATTTGATCAGTTAGGGATATATGCCACTGCGTGTACAAAATCCGAAATTGCTAGAGTTGAGAATACTAACTCGCACCTAAAGTTGGACTTAAGATGAATGATCTTGGGAAAACTCGACATTACCTCGTCCTAAAGTTTCGAGCTAGTTCTAATGGTATTCTGGTCCACCACTCTATTGTGTTCCTTTCAAGTGCAAATATAAGGATAGTATAATAGCACAAGTAAGGGTGTCGAACCACAGGGACTGATTAGAACTCTACAAATTACTAGCTTTATGAGAACCCTAACTAAACAATGAAAATGCAAACTGAATTTAGATTTTTCAATTGAAAACTAAAATAACTTAAAAATGCAATAAAGATAAATATAAATGATAAGTTGATTCAGAAATAATGGGAATGGAACTAGGGATACCGATTTCACCATTACAAGCCAATTCCTGAAAATTAAGTCAAAACGCATTCAACTTTCCAATCTGCAACAGGGTTCGTTTTACTCATTTATGATCATCCATTTGATGTGTGGGTGAACCTAGTTGTGATGTTCAACTTAGATTACCAAATAAGAATCCATTAAGAACAAGAAAACTTCCAAGAACCAAAGAAATCACATGGCAGGATGTATGCATAGCAGTTTCTTCATCCATTCACATGTCTACCAAGATTAAGCATGATGTGTACTATAACCTTGAACACATAATCCGTAAGAAACCCTAATGGTGATCAAACATTAAGATTAACAAACAAATTAAACTATAAAATGAATGAACGAAACAAAAAAACAGATTGATGAATCGAATACTTTAACTTAATAATATAGAATAGTTTTGCAAGGCTACATCGAAATCCCCAACTATGAACTTAATTACACAACATGATTACAGAATATATAAATACCAAAACCAACATGAGTCAAATTAAATTCATAGAAGAAACCCCCTTGAAGCAATTCTGATGTTGAAGTTTTCCAAGAACAGCACGGCTGCGTGATTTTTTTCGGTGGCAGCAAATGGCGAAGGGAAATAGGGTTTTGTTTCTGGAAAAAAAAAAAAAAAAAAAAAAAAAAAAAAGCCAAAGAAAGAGAAGAGAGAGAGCTCTGGGCGACCCCAAGGGGGCTTGTATAAAAGCGATCTGAAACCCTAGTATTTATATGCTAAATGGGGCTACAAGATATTCCAAAGTGATCCCAGTAATTTAGCCTTTATTTTGCACGTTTTTGCCTTATTTGGCACCTCCAAATCAGGCTAGATATCCCAATTCCTTTCCCATTCTGTTCCTAGTCTTCTAACAAGCCAGATTCATCTTGGATTCTTTATTTGGACTTCAAAACAGGTCACTAAACTTCTTTCCACGTTTGAATAAAGGTCAACCTCAAAAATGGCATGTTTTCACTTCTTTTGCCTTCAAATTGATCCTAAAGTACATGTAACTGCACACTAACACAAAGTAAGGTAAAATGCAACCAGCTTAACTTAAAAACATCACAAAGAGACTAGAAATGAATGGTATAAATGCATGAAATATATGAGTTATCACACTCGAACTAGACCCATAAGGGTATACTTTGATCGTCTGTATGCTATATGCAAATGAGACATTTACGGAAGGTATGGAGCATAAGGTTCCATATTGGAACGTGAGGCAACCATATCTAAGTACCATTGGCATTTGTTGTACTTAGCTCAATGCACTAAAATCGGACATCTTATGTGCTGCTAATCTTTTGGCATAAAGCAGCACTGCGCCCACACGCCACCACCAAATTTAGTGTTAAAGATGTTTTTTTTCGTTACTACGGATTTAGGCTTATCTATCCCTATGCATCTCAGAATAGATCACACCCCCTTGATCTTCGGAATGATGTCTACCTTGTGGGATTCGTTGAATCAGACCATCTATCTGATCACATAAGGTACGTTTCCGCATGGTTATATCTTTACTGTTAAGGAACACCGCAATATCTTAGAGATCCGTGAGATAGACCTTTGTTGCGAAACCTTTGAATCATTCCAAGACTCACTGTATCTCATCATGTGAGATATATGATCGAGAACTCTTGTTGAGCATATTCAAAATCCCTGCAATTTTCATCCATCCTTGAGTCCCAACAATAATCCATGAAGCCAGCGTTGTATGTAAAGACCAGATCATGATACATCTAACAAGTCAACGCCAAGCATATTATGTATACATCAGCATGAGCATCAGAAGATTGAAGTCAAGCAGTCCAATCCCTGACAACCTTGCCAACCTCTACACGACGTTTCTGCCAAAATCTAACTTTCAGAAGCTTGTCCAAGGAATTGGTTCTCATTTGCGATGTTTGTAGTTTCATTTGGAAGTTTTGTCAAACTTAGGGGGAGTATCCAGAAGTATACTCACTTGACCTTAATGTACTCTTTTTTCCTACGATTATGAGCATTTTCCCCACTGGGTTTTCATACCCTTGTATACGTTCTACTTGCTTTCTGAAGACGTATAGTTTTGACTTAATGCAACTTCTCAATTTTCTCCTTTAACTATTGGTTTTTGTCCTACCTTGGGTTTTTCCATAGCAAGGATTTGTGAGTTTTACTACCCATGCATTCTTCCGTTTGTTTTGAGACTCGCATTCGCTACTTGTGCCGACTAGACAAGACGACTTCATCAACTGCTTCTACATTTGCCTGAAGATCTGATGCGCCATCTAGTTGAGTATTTGCACACTCAAGGGGGAGTGTTGTGACATATGTTCTTATCAATATTGTGATTGTGTAAATCCTAAGCAGAGATAGATTAGGAATCCTTTGGGATCTAGAAGATCTTTCCTTATAGACTTTGTATTACTTGGAGAACAAGTTTCTCTCCTCCTTATTACTATAAATAAAGGCACAAGGGCTGGGGAATTAACACACAATTCCTCAATCCTATTCTCCACTCTTTTTTCTCTCTATGCCGTACCCCACAGTAAATATAGGCCACAACAATAACATATATTTTGCCATTCCATTTCTGATTCAGAAAATATGAATCTTTATTTTTTCAATAACTTCTCAAATATAATTTAACAAAAGTTGAGTGTTCTGTGGTTTAATTAAGATGCGGAACCACATTGTGTGAGTTGAGGTTGGTTTTGACTTTACCACTTGAACTCGTTCTGTTTTTCTTGTGCGGCATTGGACAAGGTAATGAAGATTTCTCCCTTGTTTTCCTGTGGCACTTATATGTTGAACCATCAGCATCATTACTAGAATCGTCACTAGAATCGCTATCAGATACACCACCTTGTTTAGCAAGAAAATCATCTATTCTTGTAAAAGATTGCAATATATAACTTATTACAAGTAAAACCCTAGTGACAGAAGACACAACAAGGTAACAAACTAGAACAATGTGAACCTATGTTTTTCATTGATTTCTCAAACATTATTTCATGAATTTGAGTGTTGGTTTGTGCTTAACTTACCCTTTGTAATTGTTCTGTTTTTCTTGTGAGGCTGAGGACATGACAATGAGGATTTGGAATCATGGTCAAAATCATCATCTAAATCATTATTTTTTTTTTCCATCTGGGGCATAGTTAATGGATAGTTGATCTCGGTGGTGCTTCTATCAAATATGCAAAACTGAAATCAGGAATCCCCTTCATATCCAAAAGATAGCAGTGACCAAAGTGTAGGGAGTAAAACTTTGAGAACTCTGGCCGACCCTCGTCAAACCAAACCGCATTGTCCCGCTTTCTGAGTTCTATTATCCATTCTGAACCACTTGGAAGCTTAAGGCATACTCCGCTTGATAGATCATTACCGTATTTTATCACAAATTTGTTTGGAATCCCCTGCATAACAGAAGCATGTAAAGTAACTTATCAGAAAGCAAAAGAAAATATTATCTCATCATTTTTTTTGTAGTGATGCTTACAAGTTTCCCCTCTCTAATGTTGTCCTCTGAGATGATCTTAAAGAAATGGGGAGTGGTAGGGGCCAGTCATCAGTTTTTCCGGGTATAGAAGCCATGGTTGAACTTTACTTGTGAAGTTCTTGATGTATGTAGAATTCTTATGAATTCAACTTTTGTGATACGTTATACTGTTCATAAAGTAGTGTATGAGAATAAATGTTGGTATGACTTCTCATTCTTCAATGGATACCATTAAATGCTATCTTAATTAGGTTGCATTGTAAATACAAGAGGTTTTCTTTAGTTATAATTATTTCTTGTATCAATGAAATGTATCTCTCTATTTAAAGGGCTCCATATATATGTTTAAGTTAGTCAATTAGTGAATTAAAATTTAATCCAAGAAGAGAGCATTTTTTTTCCCTTAAAAACAAGCATTTGGCTTCGTCGTGTTGAGTGAATCCGTGATTAGCAATCGAGGTCATTGAATGAGCGGGTTCTAGATTGTTGGATTTCATATTTTTCTAGACATTACTATTGGATTTTCGTAGTAATTATCTTATGAAATATATTGTTGGAAGCAAAAGAGATCAATTTCAGTTCGAACTGCTACACTTACATGATGATTGGTTTGAAAGCTAACGTGGCGGGTTAAGAGACTATTTTCCATACGTTTCATGCAGAAGATAATTAGCAGTTGGAAATGGAGATAAAGATGGCAAAGGTGGATAGGGGCCGAATTTGCTCGGAACCGAACCATGCATGCAGGTTATCTCGGTAATGGTGGTATCTGATGATTACCAAAAGATAATTGGAATGGCGATGCAGTGTGATCAGATGGGTTTTGAAGAGATAAAAATTGGTTAAGAATGAAAGAATATTCTTTTGTTTTCCTATCTGATCAAAACAACAATGTGCATGCAAATTGAATGTTTGTCAGATAAGAGAATAAAGAAATACAGATGAGAATAAATGGTCAAAGGATGGGGTTGCATGTAGACATGTGGGTCTAAGTCTGAGATGATGCGATTTCATTGGTGCATGAGGTTCCAGGAAAGTTTTGAAGCTTTAATCACGTGGAAGGCTTTATAGTTTTGAAGTTTTCAACATTATCTTTAAGAAATTGGGAGATATATGCTTTGAATTATCTTGGAGAAAGTGGACGACAGAGAGATATGATGCTCAGAACTTGAGATAAAGTTTGAATACAGGATGATGTTCCCTATTGTTGGATTGTTGATTGGACTCTACAAACACAATAGGCCATGCCAAGCAGATATCCAACCCTATAAATACAGGACTCAGTGCATCGTTTATAGCCTCTTCAATTCAACACACAAATTGCCCTGCGCAAAGCTTCTCAACAACGTTTGAGATTTTATCATCTCCCCCTTTCTTCAGTTTTGATAAACAGCGCTGTGAAAGCAACCGGCAACATCTTCAACTTGGATAAACAGCACTGCTTTGAGACTGACTGGTTATTTATCCAAGTCTCGGTCAACAAGGATCTTCGAGTCCTCGTTAATAGAGGTCATCTTATCAGCCTTCTCGACGAAGTGAGGTGTTACAGGTTACTAGGCTCGGCACGTTGAACGCCGAGTTGTTTTATGATTGGATATTCACAAGTACACTTTAGAGTTCGGCATTCTGACGGCCAAACCACATTTACCATCAAGACATACATCTCTTTCGAGTATTTGTGTCCATATAGTCTGGTGTCAGTTCGGCGTGCTTATACTCTCACGAATATAATCACCAGTGACCGAACCCGACGCTGACGATTTGTGAACTTCAAGGCCGAGACGTGTTCCTTCCTCGGTCGCAGTCACAAGATCAAGAAGTCAGTGCCCAATGCCACATCAACATATTTTACTCCCCGGCCAAACTCGACGGACGAGTTGGCACGCCCCACACATAACCGAAAGACGTAGTTAGCTTATTAATTCGTAGGCTTGGTAGTTTTTAGGGTCAACACCTTGAAATTTTATAAAACTTAAAATAGCACATTAAAATTGCAAGAAACAACTTTTAGTCAATAAATGTTTTAGGGTAAATTACAAAAAACTACCTCAACTGTTGGGCCAATCACAGGTCCAATCACAGTTTCATACCTCATGTTTAAAACATTTTAGTGTAATACCTCAACTTATAAATTTGTTGCAATGTCAGACCTCCGTTAACTTTTCTGTCAAATTGACCGTTAAATGCTAACGTGGCTTGAGGAGGGCCCAATTTCTATTAAAAACATAATAAAATATTAAAAAAATATTAAAATATTAAAAACTAAAAAATAAAATCATTTAATAATTTTTTTAAATAGAGGTCCCACCCCGACAAACCCATCCCCCTTCTTCCTTATCCACTCGTGTCCCCCACCCCAAACATTCCTTCACCATCCGTGTCTTCCAACTCTTTTCTTCTTCCCCATCCCCCCTTCTCTCCCCCTCCCCTCTTCTTCCTCCTCCTCATCCTCCTCTACCACATTCCACTTTAATCCTTTCTGTTGCACATTCACTGTCCTCAAGGGCGAGATTGCCCAAGTTAAAATCCCATAAATTTTAGACTGTGATTTTGAGGTACTTAGAGGAGGAAGACGAAGATCGCAAAAGAGAGTTCGAGCTCGAGTTGTCAGAGCTCTTGACGGGGCTCTCAATGCGGGTCAATGTACGTGGAGTTGTCGGGGGCCAAGCTATGGTTTCGGAGATCGCGATACAATGAGGGCGCGAAAAGGGGATTGGCGTCGGTTGGCGTTGTTGCGATAACGGTGGCGGAGGTGGCGACAGAGACAATCTGCAAAGAGGACGACGACGACGAGAAGGGGTGGGCTTCTTCGGAACCCCGGTTCTTATAGCCTATAGGAGAAGAAGAAAAGAGTTGGAGAAAGAAGTAATTAGTCTAGGATTTGAGGGGCATTTAAGGGTTTTTGGAGAGTTGCAGAAGTGGGAAAACTTGACTGGAATTTGGCAGAGGTGCTGGGTGGAGAAAACGATCGAGTAGGGAGGATGAGAACGAGGGAGAGTCACGGTAGGGTTCTGGTTTTGGTGGTGAAGGAAGATTGAGGGTGGGGAACACGGGTGGATAGGGAAGAAGGGGGGATGGGTTTGTAGGGGTGGGTCCCTCATTTAAAAAATATTATTAAATGATTTTATTTTTTTAGTTTTTAATATTTAATTTATTTTTTAATAGGAAGTGGGCCCCGCCTCAAGTGACACACCCCGACCTGGAATGTCCACTAGGACTCCGAATCGAGCTGTGTTGGCCGACACCTCGAAGGTGACGAAGCCATAAAGTATAGAGATGTGGAAAATGTGAATGAATTTAAACCTAAAAGTGCCTAAAGACAAGAGTGCCCTGTGAGCGGGAATGAACCCATTTCACACGCGACATCAAAGCATAAGTAAAGTACAGTAGTGTGGGTAAGGATCATACCCTCAGAGGTAGTCACTTATACTGAGATTCGCCAAGAATCCTCGTCGATACGAACTTTCAGCAGCCAAAACCTGGAGGGGCGAAAAATAAGGGTGAGTGGGCCTGAAAATAAAGTTTTAATAAAAGCCTTTTAAAAATGTTATAACACTTCGCTGTAAAATCTGTATAGTTTCAGAAAAGCATACTACGTATAAGTATGAAATCAAATGCAAATCAACAGTAAATCCAGAAATATTCCAAATCACTTCATATCAACAACAGCATAATAAAATCAGGTGCTCATCAATCTATGTTGACACACGAGTCGGAGTTGCCTAATGCAACCTGTATGACTCATAAATCAATCTATGCTAAGACATGAGTCGGAGTTGCCTAATGCAACCTGTATGATTCATAGGCAACCTGTATGACAATATCGGAGTTGCCTATTATTGCAACATGTACGACAGTGTCGGAGTTACCTATTGTTGCAACCTGTATGATGGTGCCGGAGTTGCCTAATATTGCAACCTGTACAACAATGTCAGAGTTGCTTATCTCAACCTGTATGACAGTACCCATCCTAGGAATGCTCTGGCTCATTCTCACTTAACTTCGGAGTTCCCAGAAACAAAACAGTGAGAGTGTGGTCGGGGCCCAAAGCAGACAATATCGTGCTACGGTGGAGTCAAGCCCGGGTTGTGGTGGAGCCAAGTAGGGATGTGACATAAAGCCACGTCAGCATTTAACGGTCAATTTGACAGAAAAGTTAACGGAGGTTTGACATTGCAACAAATTTATAAGTTGAGGTATGACATTGAAATGTTTTAAATATGAGGTATGAAACTGTGATTGGCCCAATAATTGAGGTAGTTTTTTGTAATTTATCCAATATTTTATTACCTTAAAAAAAGGCTAACTAAAAATATAGAAAAAATGTCAAAATATTTTATTGAACAATATAAAAAAAATGATTAGTTAGTGGATGTTCTTACCGAAAAGAAAACGAAAAACTTAAGGCATTTAAATGGCTGTGAAGTTTGTTTGTCTGCTACCAGACTTTGAAATGATTTAGAGCAGAACGACTTAAGGATATATGGAGAGAAGGAGAGGGGAGATAGAGAGTTGAATACCGAAAAAAAAAAAAAAAAAAAAAAAAAAAAAGACAAAAAGAGTTGTTTGATTTTGAAATCAAATTGGAATAGGCTTATTAGTTTATTTGCCTCCTGAAACTATCATTTACTCTCACTTCATCTTTTGAAACTGGTTTCGTTTCACTTTGTCCCATGAAACTGTCATTTTTGTCTCATTTAGTTTCAATTCATCCCATTTTCTTCCATTCCTTCAAATATATGTTAAATTAAAGGATACTATGGACATTTTATTTTTATACAACTCTTTGCCTCCAACTTGCATACTAAAGTAACCCCAATTTCTTAATTAATTTCTCTCCTCTGTGAGAGCTATTCCCTCCGTCTGTGAGGTTTCTCTCTCCTCTATGAGAGCCATTCCCTCCGACCATTCAACTTCTCCATCCGATTGCCATTTTGAGAGTCGGCGACTTGGAATTTTTCTTTTTTAATTTCTGCCTTCTTTTCATACCATAGTCCCCATCTTGTAGCCCCTTTCCCTCAACCCCACCCCTTCCATTTCTCCATCACCAACCTACACATCAATCAATTTCAACCATTTTCTTCTGCACCATCTTCCTTCTTCCTTACACAAAAATTAGATCTTAAAGTTTTGGACCTAATTTGGAATTTCGATTATTGTACTTCAAGATTTGATTTTTGCTTAGGGTGTGCTTGCCATTTTGGGGGTGATTTTGTTGTGCCTTGGTCTTTGCAAATCCACTCTGGTTTTGGTTGCTCCACGGCAGCTATTCCGATGGGTGATGGCCGGAGACATGTGGCGTTGGGCTGGTTCTACTTAATGGGGACAAAGGTTTTTTCGGATGTTTTTACTTTTGGGCTTACTACTTTTGATGTCTTCTTGTTTTCATTTGATGCTGGTGCCCCTCTTAGTCCTTCTCACATTTGTGGATTTCATGTCTACAGTGATGGGTCGGATCGTTCGAGAGTCATGTTTGACTCATCCTTTGACTGCTTGAAGATGACGTCTATTGCTAGTTCCGGTTGGATGCTACAATACCATCTTCTACATATCACTTGTTGAGGCTTTCGTCTCCTCTTTGGTTCACCAGCTTCTTCTGGCGGCGGCGGTTGCAGGAAGATTGAAGAAGTTGCTAGGGTTTCTTGTCTTTTTTTTTTCTTTTTTTTTTTTCTGGGCTCCAATTTCTTTTGTTTTGTTTTTGGCCTCATTTTTTTTGTAAACTTACTTGTTGATAATGAAATGACCCTTGAACCAAAAAAAAAAAAGTAATCCCAATATCATTAAACTCTAATTCAAACCCCCTCTGTCTATCTAGCGGATTAGTGTAGAGTTGTAGCTGCAGCCGTCGGTAAAAGCAAATAATTGTTTGGGTTTCAAAAGCAAATAATGGTTTGGGTTTCAAATGCAAATAATATGTTGTGTTTTAAAATCTAATTCAAGCCACTCATTGAATCCAACTACTGCTACAACAGCTCTGCATCAATCTTCAAGAGAGATAGACGGGAGTTTGAATTAGAGTCATCAAAAATGGAAATTGAGATTGTTTTAGCAAACAAATTGGAGGCAAAAAATTGTGTCAAAAATAAAAGGTCCCTACTATCGTTTAATTTAATGTTTATTTAAGGGAAATTTTATTTAAACCCATCTAACCTATTTCTACACCCAACTTACTCTTTGCACCCATTTGATTTTTAACTAAACTATTAATATCTCTTTAAACCCAAATTTAGTACCTAATATACCCCCATAAACCCAATTCAATATGTGGATTTATCTTTACACCCAATGTCTCACCTTTTTTGGTTTGGTTTGTGTGAATTTTGCGAGGTAGGCGAAGGATAAGCTAGAGAAGTCTATGGTGGCCGATAACGAGTCTGGCCAGAGTATGGAGAGTAAGTCCTGAACGAGCTCCGGCATGTTCCTTCTGAAAGCTCAGGTTTGTCAATTCCTCTGCTTTCTTGAATGAATGGTTTGAATTCGTTCGATGATTTTGATTTACTTCATTAATGTCGTAATGGTATCAGTCTAACGCGTTGTGATTCCATTTTTTTGTCACTTCATGTTATCCAATATACGTTTGAAGGTCTGCGGACATAGCTTAGAAATAGAAGATGTTGACGAGTTTGACAATTTGTAGTGCATCTTACTATGTTACACATGTATTTATACTGTTCATGGTAGATTCAACAACTCGTAGTAGTCCTTTCGCGTAGTTCTGGACCTACTAGTTCGGCACAAATGTTAATTTTCTTTGGTGTTGTCCAGGTTGTGGAATCATAACTGAAAAGACGAACATTCTTTGGGTTATTAAGTATGGTTTTTCCACTGTGTTTGATGGACAATTGAATCTAGTGCGCGGAAACAGTCAAGATGATCATCTTCTTGTAATTTACATAAACTCAAGTTAGTTGTTCGTCATATAAAAAATGTGTGAGTGTGATTATTGCTCAAACCTTCGTATCAACGTATCTGTTTCGGAAAGTAGAGAAGTTTCTGTTTATGCTTACTTGCATTGCCCATGGATAAAGAAAAACCGTTTCAAAGCCAAGCGTGCAGCAGCTACAGCAGCAGCTGATGCGATAAAGGCAGCTAACAAGGCAAGGAATACTGTCGCCTATCCTCGGCCCTCTGCTTCCCTGCTTTATGCAAGTAATCGGTGGGCGGTGTGATTATTATAGGACATAGAAGAAAAAAAAATATATAAAAACAGAAGAACCAATGGAATCAAGGTTCTTGCAATATCTGCAAGATTTTTTGGTTTTTTGGGATGCAGATGAACAATGGGAAACCGATTGCATCAATATACTGTTGCAGAAAGATAAACAAACTATGCAGGATTGATTGAAAAAAAATTATAACCAAAATACTCATCTTCTAAACTGTAAAAAATTGAAATCGAACGAACAAATAATTCATAAATTGAGTCATACCTTGGTTGGAGGATTCAAAACTTCAAAATCATCATCCATCAATAAAAAAACTTATTTTTCTCTATGAGAACTATTAGGGTTTTAGCCACAATGAACGGAAGATAGACAAAGAATGATCGTAAAGTTTAATTATTAGGGTTTGGGTTTATTGATAAATTTGAGTTTTATTATTAATTTCATTTTGTACTTAATAGTAATTATGCAATAGAGTAAAATAGACAATTAACATTCAAAACTTTAAGTTGGGTGTAGAAATAGGTTAGATGGGTTTAAATAAAATTTCCCTTTATTTAATAGGATGAATGAAAATAAGGTGAACTAAGGCTAAATAAGACAAAAGACAATTTCATAGGGCAAAGTGAGACAAACAATTTCATGGCATAAATTGAGACTAAAGGACAGTTTTATGGTGCAAATCAAGACTACTAAAATTTCACACCCTATGTTAAATACTAACTAATGATTATTAAAATAAATAAGTAAAAAACTTACATGGACTTAAATAAATGTTAAATAATATGACGCGTACAAAAGTAAAAGGACCTCTCAATCAAAGTTCTATAACTCATAAAACCATCTTCAAACGATATGTCAAATCATAAGTGGAATATCACGTAATTAAATTTGAAGATAGAAAGAAGTTTCAACCGATATGTCCATGGTACGTGGATTAATTATTTAATTATTTTATTGTGGTGGGTCTCAATAATGTACCAATTATAAATTTTGAAAATTATTTTAATTGATGTCTTTTTAAAAATGGGTCTTACAAGTATCATTTATAATAAAAAAATAAAAATAAATGAATTTGTGTTTCTATTCACTTGTAAGTGAGAGATCTTAGTCTCGATTTCCGCAAAAAGCGAATTTGAATCACCTTATTGCTAGTCCAATGTAAGGCTTAACTTAAACTCTCCACCTCATTAATGTAGATAATATCGTTTATTAAAATAAATAAATAAATAAAAACAAATTGAAGGATGAGAAAATTTGACATTGGCACATTTAGCCATCACATCAACATTTGACATTTATTAGCCAAACAACGTTGAAGGTTAATAATGATAAGTTACCCTTTTTGTATTCAATTGTGATTTTAAAGATTTTAATGAATTTATAAATCCATGATATATTTTATATAGAGGAAATTATAGCAATGTTCCCTCAACTATAATCTAATTGGAGTAATGGTCATTCAACTAAAAGTCTATGCCCATTGGTCTTTTAACTCATCAAAACGTGCATTTGTGGTCCTTTTTCGTCAACTCAGGTTAAACTTCCATCAAAATGAGCAAATGTTACACATGTGAGGCTGAATAAAAGGGAAAATATAGAAAACTAAATGAGAAAAATTGTAGCAATAGTCCTCGACTTTAACTCAATTGAAGAAAGGTCCCTCAGCTTTTACTCAATTGAAGCAATGATCCTTCAACTTTAACCCAATCAAAGTAATGGTCCCTTAACTTTACCATAATTACAAATTCATCAAGAAGACAGAGAGTTTAAAACATAATTGGATAAAGAAGACGCTAACCCGGGGGACACCAAAGCAATCCATCAATCTGCCGGCCAAACTCACGTTTAATTCTCCCACATTTACGCCCAAACTCCAAGACCCATTTTTGTAATTTGGCTTCACATAAAACCCCGAGCGTAAACCCACCAACAACATACCCCCGACATGCGCCACCTCCCAAAACCCCTCCGCCACCATTTCCGCCGTCTGCGGTGGGCCCACCACAAGGCCCAGAAGCCGGCACCGACCCCCTCAGCGCAACCGAGACCGCCACGGCCGCCGCAGAAGCCCGAGAGCTTCACCTTCCACGACCACACGTGGGAGGACCCGTACAACTGGATGTCGAAGCTCAACGACAAGGTGGCGATGCGGCACCTGGATATGTACATGGAGCAAGAGGAGAAGTACACGGAGGCCGTTATGTCCGGCACCGACCGCCTCCAGAGCAAGCTCCAGTCCGAGATGGCCTCTCGCATCGCCTCCGACCTCTCCACCCCTCCCCTTCGCTGGGGCCCCTGGTATGAACAGTAATTATCACCTCAATTTCGTCCATTTTCTGGGTTTCCGGCTTGAGAATCAGACGTTTGCAGGTTGTACTACCGCCGCGTGGAGGAGGGGAAGCAATTTCCGGTGCTCTGCCGGAGACTAGCGAGTTTAAACGACGAGTTCATTTCACACAAATCGCCGTCTTCCGGATTCGATTTCACTTCGGGAAAAAGGATCGAGCAGAAGCTCATTGATTACAATCAGGAATCACAAAGATATGGAGGTAAATTGCTAATCTTTTACTAATTTTTGTTAAAAGCTGGGTTTTTTTTTTTTTTTTTTTGTATGGAAATTTAGTTTGAGTTGAATTTTGTATAGGTTATGCTTACGAAGAGTTATCGGAAGTATCGCCGGATCATCGGTTTATAGCTTACACAATGTATGATAAGGAGAGTGACTTGTTTAGATTATCTGTTAGGAATTTGAATTCTGGTGCATTGTGTAGTAAGCCGAAAGCAGAGCGTGTTTCGAATTTGGCTTGGGCCAAAGACGGGCAGGCATTGCTTTATGTTGTCACAGATGAAAACAAGCGGCCTTATAGGTCAGTAATTTGCAAATTTCTACTATTTACTTTACATGTGCTATTTTGTTGTACCGGAGTGAAAATTTTGGTAATTCTAGCCTTTTTGATCAATCAGGATATATTGTAGCACAATTGGATCAACTGATGATGATGCTTTGATTCTGGAAGAACCAGATGAAAATGTTTATGTTAACATCCGACATACTAAAAATTTCCAGTTTGTGACAGTGCATACTTTCTCCACCACGTCTTCCAAGGTATTGTTTTGAAGATGACTTTGTACTGGTAATAGGCTAAAGCATCAATTTTAGTTCAAGTGATATAGTAATTAGTAATTGTGACCTCTTTTTAGGTGTTTTTGATCAATGCAGCTGATCCATTGTCCGGGATGAACGTGGTTTGGGAGTGTGAAGGTATAGCCCATGGCATACTTGAGCATCATCAAGGATATCTTTATCTGTTTACTGATGCTTCAAAAGAGGGCCAGTCAACCGATTACCATTATCTTCTTCGTAGTCCTCTAGATTCTTCTTCAAGTCCAAGAATATGGGAGGTCTGTGGTTTAACTTTACATTATTTTTTTTTTTTTTTTTTTTTTATAAACTAATCTTTCGTTTTTCTATTTCAAAGTTTTCTGCTTTTGAATGTTTGTGATTATTTCCTTGTGATATGCCGTATAGTAGTTCTCTTTGTTATTAACATGACATTTTGTTTAGTAGCTTTTTTTTCCAGCATCGAGTATGAGCATTTCAGTTCGATTATCTGTTTTAGCTGAGTGATATTTCTTGTTTAATGTGGATAGTTAAACCCAGGCAATAATTTACTTTCTTATTTACTGCAGAATGTATTCGCCAATGACAAGGACTGGGTTTTTGAGGATCTTGATTTCAGTCATACACACTTAGTAGTTATTTTAAGGGAAGGGGGAAACTTTAAACTTTGTTCAGTCACTTTACCTTTGCCTGCTGGGAAGGTAGGTCAACTGCATCATGCATTGTTAACAATAATTTCAATGTGAAAGAATTTGAAATATGCTCTTGACTATTATTATTCTCATTTTTTTCACCTCATGCTGTATCAGGGGGCAGTGCATCTAAAGGAGCTTCACCCACAATTCCTGCCCCTTCCAAAATATGTTTCGCAAATATCACCTGGACCAAATTATGATTACCATTCATCAGTGATGCGCTTTACAATATCATCGCCTGTGGTACGTGAGTTACAATGATCACTTCTAAAGATTGGCAGGATTCTTCCATATATTTATGCTTTCATAATGTGTTTCCATCATAGAAACGAAGTCGTTAAAATGTCACGACTGTAATTTGAGCTCCCTTTTTTGAATGGGTTCAGTAAATTAATCCTTATGCCAAACAACTAATCTCAAAATTTTGATTGTCTACCCGGTTTGGTTTAGAATTTGCAATGTATTTGAAGTTCAAGGTTTTCACTTTTCAGGTTAGGTTTATTAAGCACAATAGACATCATTCTGTTTTATGGTTACTGAATTTGTACTACTCTGGGTGGCACCAAAAGGAGAGTATGAGGTTTCATTACCATTGTGCACGTGTTTGGAATCATCTATCCATTTGTGTTCCATGTCCAAAGTCCAAATTATGAACCCCATCTTCTTAACTTTCACAGATGCCCGATGCTGTGGTTGATTATGACCTGTCAAATGGAAAGTGGAATATCATTCAACAGCAGAATATTCTTCATGAAAGAACACAGGTTTTGTATGGAACAACTTCCATAGAAAGCATCAATGAGGAGACCATAAATTCAAAACCTTTGAATTTTATAATTGATGCCAACTCTGATGATGCTCAGTTGTGGAATGATCTTTCTGAGTTTTATGCTTGTGAACAGTATAATGTATCTTGTTATGATGGAGTTTTGGTTCCATTGACTGTTGTATACTCCCGCAAAAACAAGAAAGAGGATCAGAACCCTGGATTGCTTCATGTCCATGGAGCTTACGGTGAGCTTGTGGACAAGCGGTGGCGGAGTGAGTTGAAAAGCCTTCTTGATCGTGGTTGGACCATTGCATATGCTGACGTTAGGTCTGGTTTGTGTTGAATACCATTTCTAAGTTATTCCAGGCTTAGTTTCAGTCATACCGAATAAACTTGGTAGATTTTTAACTAAAATTTTTCTGTGGAGGTAAGGGTGTAATTTGCATCTGATGCACTGCAAAAGTCACATTATTTTTCCTTCCTAATAGCCTTGTGATTGCCTACTAACCATGTTTGGATAATATTTCCAGAGGCGGAGGAGGTGGAGGTAAGAAGTGGCACCATGATGGAAGGTGTACAAAGAAGATGAATTCCATCAAAGATTACATCTCCTGTGCCAAATTCCTTGTTGACAAAGAAATTGTCCATGAAAACAAGCTTGCTGGTTGGGGTCATAGTGCTGGAGGACTCGTGGTTGCTTCAGCCATCAATCAATCCCCATATTTATTTAAGGCTGCAATTTTGAAGGTAAACATGGATCATCTTCCACTTTTAATTTTAATTGTCTTTTAGGTTTCCCATTAGTTATTTTTGTACGGTTTTAGTGTGGTTTGCTTTGGTTAAATAAACTTAGTTGTTTCTAATTCGGGGTCTAGTTTTGTTTTGCTTCTCAGTTCGAAGAGATTGTCATGATATTCTCTTGACAATTGTAATTTGGTAATTGAAAGATCATTGGTAATTGAAGGAAACTAATACATTGGTAACTGACATTTTGCAAGCATATGTCTGTAAGGAGGCATTTCATTCTTTATTTTTTTAGTAAATAAATACATAGTCACGCTGAATTTCTTCTTATTATCTTTATAAATTAATTCATTTCCTCTGTGCTTCAGGTTCCATTTTTAGACGCAACAAACACTCTTCTCTCTCCCATTTTACCGCTTACAGCTGCTGACTATGAAGAGTTTGGATACCCTGGGGACATTGATGATTTTCATGCTATACGTGACTATTCTCCTTATGACAATATCCAGAAGGATGTTCTTTATCCGGCTGTCATGATTTCCTCATCTTTCAATACACGGTAATTTTTCATCTACCCTCTGTTATTTTCACTTTTCAACTGTTTAGGATTTTCACAAGTCAGAAAGTGGGAAAGAGTTGGTAGCGTGTTCATGATCTAATTGTTTGACATGTTTCAGATTTGGAGTTTGGGAATCTGCAAAATGGATCGCACGGGTTCGTGAACTTACAATTTATGACCAAAATCGTCCGGTACTGCTTAATTTAACAACAGATGTAGTGGAGGAAAACAGGTACCTCCAGTGCAGGGAGTCGGCACTGGAGTCTGCATTTCTTATAAAGGTGATGGAATCATAGATCCTATTTCGCTTTCCCTGTCCGTAGTGAATCTGTTGATCAGCAACCGAGAGTCTAGATGCTGGGAACAAGTGTCACTCACAAGGTCTTCATACAAAATTGGTATGACCTAATTTAGTTTGTTATGCCAAAGCAACCTGTGGAATCAAGCCAGAAGAGCATCCCCCGACAAACTATAGTGTGGTTTGTAACACAGTCACGTGATATAACCAATCCACTCGTTATATTCTGTATTGGCACAAGTTGCTTTCAACTATTGTGGTCATAGTTGTTATCTCTACATTTATTAATGAAATCGAAGGTAAGATAAAGGTATCATTGTCCTCTAAATATTTTACACAGAGGCATATATATATATATATATATATATATATATTCATATTCTAATTGTGATGGTGATTTCGACCGGCACTATCGTGATATAATAGTTTAGTTGGCAACTACAAATTGAGTGGGATCAAATTTGTCAACTGATCACTGTCATCACCCACCCTGGGAAAGTTTCCCTTAGAAGTTGGGTCTTCCCCAAGAACCTAATTTCTCTCCCCACATAAGGATACCTTAATGTGGGATATGCTATTTTCTGGTTAGCTGTCATTGCTTTGGTTCTTTACAAGTACTGGTCGAAATGATCATTAATTTGATCGTTATGTCGTCAATGTTTAGTTGATATTTGATTTTAAAACCAAGGACTCACCGAAATAATGAGATTTTAAATCTCAATTGTTCAAATGATCGACATTTAACAGAGCTGTTGGATTTGTAAATTGATCATTTCGGTTGTCCCTAAAGCCTTACACAGATAAAATATAAGCAATAATTGTTGTGACAAGCTTCAAATCTCTTTAGGGTGAGCATGGTTCAGTTCGGTCCATCTTTAACCCTCAACCACGGACGCCATCGTCGGTTCGGTTCAATTTGATTACAGAAAAACACCGATGAAAATCGGACCAAACCAAACCGTCATTAGCCAGCTCGGTTCGCCGGATTTCCAAGTCCCTAGGGTGAAACTTATCACACGTCTTCAGAAGAACAATGCTAAAAAGAAAAAGAGTGCAAAACCCATGAATCTTCTTTTGCAATAAGTCAATTATACCATGAATTGTACAAGAGCAGAGTGAGTAATGGGAACAATTCCAATCTAATTCTGCTAAACCAACTCTACAACAACCCTTTCTTTCTAGCAGAAAATAGCAAACAAAGTAAAATAAGTCTACAACAAAAAAAATTATAGGGCAAAAGAGGAGAATACAGAGGTTAACAAATTCATCTACCTGCATCGATGAGCTCTTTGTGGAAGAACAAAAGAATGCAACGACACAGAAAAGTCAGGAACTAAGGCCATTCCATCCTTTCGGCATGGAAGTCGTCTGCTCGGATGCTCATACAGTGGTAACCAATAAGTTTCAATGTAAAATAGGTCATTTTCTTTCTCAACTTTGAACAATATCATTGACAGATGTAACAGATTTCGTATCAGATTCTTCATCGACAGTTGACAGCCCACCGTCTCTGATAAAGGTTGGATTAAGAAAATTTGCTACAAAAGTCCATAACTTGTAAACATCCTCAAAGTTGGTTAGGAATCCCAAAGAAGCTGTAACAACCTCAAGCCGTACGAACTCGCTTTTTCTACCATGTCTGCCATTCTCCATTGGCCTGCAAAGGGTAGTATCTTGAAGATTCAAAACTCCATTTTTCTGTCTTGGACTATCCATGATTCGTATGTGACTGAGGAAACCAATGCCAAGCGCAATTCCTTCTTTTTCAGCCAGTTTCTGTACAACTTCTGGATTGATTAGCCCTCTATTCCGGTCTTTCACATTGAAAGCTACAGCTGCTCCCCTTTCGTATTTTATTTTTGGGCCATAGATGTGAACAAGATTTGTTCTTTTGTCTCCATCTGATCCAGGCAATCTTAATTGTAGCAAAGAGGTTACAAGCCAATTGACCAAAAATCGAAGCCGGGAGGTGGTTTTATTGAGACCTAACGTATTGACATGATCAAGATGCCGACATATTATCTCAGGTTCCCTCCTGTCCCAGTCTTGCCCATCACCATATTCCCCATCACTAGCGGAATCTTCATCCTCCAGACTAGTCACAGAAATTTCTCCTGTTTCAAGATTATGGCTTACATGGTCTTTTTCAGTGCTAAAGGACACCCTTCTCTCCCAGCTTGGTTGCTCGTTCTCTTCCAATCCAAAAAACCTACCCTTTCCAAATTTACTCCCCTCCCTTCTCCCTAACAACCTAAACTCACCTTCAGTTTCTCTTCTTATGGTGCAACCTCTAATCTCTCTGCAACTTTCAACGGTTGATCCATTTTCTAGGTTCTGATGCTGAGAAGTGGAAGTTGAATTTTCGTGACAAAAACCATTTGTGCCAGAATTCAACAGTGACCCATTGGACAAGGGTTCAATGGTTCCGCATTCTTCTTGGATCTCTCCATTACACTGATCAGAAGCCCTTTTACCATTTCGTGAAGTGGGACCTGCTTCTGCACATTGTTCTTCATTGACCTCCTTGACAGAGTCCAGCTCCTGAGAAATTGATAGGACAGCAGCGTCAAATGATAACACATGACAGTCATCGTGTAGCCCTGAGTTTACCTTTTTATCATCAAATATGGGGCTGCCATACAGCCTAGAAGCAGGTTTTGGGGAAACTTGCTTACGATTCTTCCGGCCAGAATACCAAAATGGAGGCAGAGGCGAGGCAATCTTATGTTTGTTAATCTGACCAGAATGGTCAGAACCCATTGGGCTCTGACCCAAATCAATCCAATACGAATTGTCAGATGAATCGTCTTCACTGTAGATTGGGCTCTTCATAACCTCCCCCGCTGAGACACTCTCAGCTTCTTCAAATAAGGCGCTTGTCCCATCCCTGTCAGAGCTGTTATCATGCTCCATCTCAGTCTCAAATACATCCCTCACCTGAGAAGATGTGTATGCTCCAGAGAAAGCAGGCATCGGCTTTCCCTGCAGAGTTTCAGTGGTTATCTCACCATTTTCAGCTACTTCATCATCCTCAGTTCCGGCCAATTTCTCCAGACCATCTATCGAATCACTAAGATATAATGGGTATTCAGGGGTAATCTTCACCATTCCAGACCCAGTTGACCCTGACTGATTTTGAAGGCATCCGACTACTGATTTCTTAATCAGAAGACATCCAAATCCAGTTGGATCAAACCCAAAAACCTTGTAAAACGATGTGATGATAAAATCAGGCCGGAAAAGGGACAGTCCAAGTGAATCCATGTCCTTCGGACCCAACGACCCTGCATCAAGCAAGACATGCCAATTGTTCTGCTGAGCCAGTGCCATCCACTGGTAAGAATACTTGGCCCCAGTAACCCTAGACTGTACCGGAAACACAAAAAGCCCGGCCGCAGAATCCTTCTTCCTCCTCTTCTTAATCGAAATCTCCTTTCTCAAATCAGTGGTGCAGAGTTTCAATGTTGGCCACTTAAACCAAGCACTGTGAACCTTTGCACCTTTCTCTCTAGCACTCTGAGCCATCCAATTCACAGACTGGCTCTCATAATCGAACATCGTCAACAATTTCTTGTTCGTATGAAAAGGGTACGATTCGGCCAACAATTTAAATGCAGAACCTCTACTCACAGTAAAAACAAGACCATATTCACTCTCAGGAATGTTTAAATAATCCATAATCCTAGTTTTTATATCATGTTCCACAGTGCCTTTCTCAGCACCGCCATAAAGTGCATGATTATTCAAATTTGCAGTTATCTCAGACAAGCTAAATGTTGAAGAATCCCAATAGTGCAGTGTCTGAAGGTACGAAAAAAGCCCGAAACCGCAGTAATCAAGGCATACCTTTGGAGACAAATGTGCATACTCCTCTACCCTCAGCTGATCGATCTTCTCCGAAGACTGGTAATTCGAGTACATGGTGAGGAACTTCGTGAATGCTTCATGGAGGTCAGGGATGGAGTCTTCGGACTCAAAAATCCGGTCAGCAGCAAGGGCAGTGGCACAGAGAAACTCTCGCTGAGCATGGAGCCTGGCGAGCGATCTGGACCGTCCAATCCCCTCGTCCTGGTTGGCAATGGCCTCAGACTCCATGTCCTGAGATTTGAAGAGAAACCCATCTTCCGAAGCTTCCTCCAGAGCCTCTCTGAGCTTGTTTTCTTGAATCTTCCGGAGAATTGACGGGTTTCTCTTGGCGTCGGAGTCCGAATCCGACCCCTTTTTCTTCCCGCCGGTGCTGCTCTTCCTGTCCAGGAACAGAGCAGCGCAGTAGGACAAGGGCTTCCATAGTGAAAAATGCATGAAACCCTAATTCCTCTTTTGGGAATTGAGATTTGGGGGAGATTAAGAAAACCCAAATCTTTATTTTTTGAGATTTGGGTTGAATTTTCAGAAAGGTGGTATCTTTACAGAGATCGGAAAACCCCCATTTGAAAGGAAGCGGTGGCTGAGTGAAGCAACTCCTTCCAGCTCAAAAATCCCCACCAAATGTCAACCGCCAGTGCAGCAGCACATTTAATGGGAAAGCAAGCCCACCACCACCTCTACACCAAATGCTCTCATTCACTCAGATTCTTGGTAAAACCAAATCATATTCGTGTGTTGATTATTTGGCAACCCCCAATGCCCTCTCTCTCTCTCTCTCCAACTCTCTCTCTCTCTACAATCTTCTTCCCACACTAATCCCTGGTTAACAAACAGAGAGAAAGGACATTGACTTTCACAAATCCTATGCCAACTGGTGTGTTGTAACTTGTTTATGCATTTTGCTTTCCAATTTTTAATCAATCAATCTGTCCCCGATAATTAACAGTCAGGTTTTGGTTTTGGAATTGTTGGCGGTGGGACCCTTTGGAGCCACTTTCCCCTAGTGGTCAATGGTGAAAAGTCAAATGATCAGTTGGCCAAAGCTGATTTCTGTCCAACTAGGCAGTTTGAATGGATTTCACACAGCTCCTCAGCCCTATTTTATTCCAATCTTAAATGACTTTTTGCCAACAACATATTCTTGCAATATGATGAGATTATTTTGGATTTGGTTACTTTTTTCAGTGATTGGCTTTAAAAATGGATGATTCAGATTATTTTACAACATTATATGATAAAATAAAATAAAATATTTATCGGTTTGCCTTTTAAATTTGTATAGAACTGTCAATATTTTCTATAAATTTTAACTTTAGCCAATTATCTCCCTAAATTTTTGTAATTAGTCAATTTTCCTCCTAAACTTTAACTTTAGCCAATTACCCCCCTCAAAATTTTATAAATAGCCAAATTCCCCCTAGTGTTAGATTTTAAAAATTTTCTTCCAATTTTCATCCATCCAATTTTTCATTATTCACCCCATACTATTGTCACGTGTTGTTCGAATGATCAAAATTGATGGAAAATTTTAAAATCTAGAATCAAGGAGGAAATTGGATATTTATAAAAGTTCGGAGGATAATCGGTTAAAATTAAAGTTCGAGTGTGAAATTGGCTAATTAGAAAAGTTCATAAGGTAATTGGCTAAAATTAAAGTTCAAGGGGAAAATTGACATCTCTATACAAGTTCGGCGGGCAAATCGACAAATATGTCATAAAAAAAAGGATAAAATAGAATAAGATCTTAATGAGAATGTTGCAAGCATTGCCCTAACTTTTATGTTAATGCTCAAATTTAGGAGATTAATTAATAAAGGCCACTCCGGTCGACCCTTGGTGGGCTAAGGGTAAAGACAATAAAAACTTTGACAACAGGATTTAAGTGATCCACCCTTAAGAACTGGGCTACATGTACTGAGGAACTCGGATAACGAAGTGACGTTTATACTCCATCCTCATTGTTGTACGTATTCTATTTAAACAAATGAATATCGTATCTTCTCAAAAAAAAAAAAAACACTTATTAATCTCCAAAATCAAAAGAAAACTTATACGTTTATTAAGCATTCCCTAAACATATCATATAAAATCTTTGATGGTATCTTGATTACAACAAGGTTTTCTCTCATTTTGGTGTAAAATTGTTTCTTCAAGCTCTATGTTCAGATAAGTTTCACAAATAATTAATAGCAATGCAAAATCTTATAAAATACAATTAGCAAATCAAGCAGCTGCAAATTGTCCACTTGCTCTCTTTTTCAGCAAGTTAAATAAGCATATTCTCATGAAAAAAATTAGAAAAACATAAGTTAAATAATTAGGCATATTTGTCCACTACCATAAAATGACATCTAACATCTTAATTAGTCAACTCTTAATACCAAAAAGACAAACAAAGATCTCAAAGAGTTTTTAAGTTGGCCTTGGTTTCCTTTGTTTAGTGTTTCTTGAATGTTAACCCCACTATGATTAACGATTAAAAACTTGCGGGTTTTTTTTATGTCTTTACATTTGGTGATTCAACACTATTTTTTAATTAAAAAACCAATGAAAACACTTTATTTGTTGCTTTGCAATTTGATTAAGGTGTGTGTGTGTGATTTATTTTATTTTATTTCAACATATATCTTATCCTTGTTATCTATCATGAACACGTAAAAGACTTTTATTTTCTTTAACATATTGGTTTTAAACTCAATGCACATCTAGAAATGACTCTTGATGAAAAAAAAAAATTAGTATCATATGCCTAGAATATCTTAATTTCTTGGTATTCAAATCATATCTTATAAGATCTTTATTGTGTTGTATATTATCGTATGGCATCCATATCTTCTAGAGGTTTGGTATGAATAAATATTCAATATCGATATGCCAACAAATAACTTTGATATAGATATAAGAACATGGCTCGCATCCTTTTTTTTATTTTATTTGTAGAGATGGATTATGCGAGATTAGTTTTTCGTCAACAATTATGTGCGAGGCACCAACTCTATCCCGAAGGAGAAAGGATTGTTGCACCCCGAAACACTCCGCCCATCCCCTCTCTACTAGATTTTATTAATAATATGAAGAAAAAATAGAAAAGTAATACAAGCGGGAACTAGGCTAATATCCGCTAAAAACAACTTTTGAAGCCAAACCCTAACAAGAAGTAGAAGACTGCTTGAAACAAGAAAACCCAATTACAAAAATAAATAAAAAAATTGGGGCGAAGAGAAAGATTATGATGATACGCAGCAATAGCACAAGGAGGACAAGGGTCTCGCCAATAAACCCCAGGATGGTCCACTCCAAAATTTGCCAAACAGTCAGCGACCTAATTCCCTTCACGAAAAATATGTGTAACTCTTATGCACATAGAAGAGAGCAACGCTCAACAATTCAACCAAAGAACCCTCAAACGCCAGGGAACACGATTATTAGAAGCAAAAATGAAAAGAGCAGCCAAGGATGAATCACACTCAATCCAAAGAGAACGCCAACCCTTCTCCTAAGCTAAGTTTACCGCATGAATTACAACATGCAATTCAGCTTCAAAAGAGGTAGCCACCCCTAAAGAAGAAGTAGCAAAACACCCTACGCATGAACCAAAATGATCACGAAAGATACCGCCAATCCCGGTGATCCACGAGCTGCACCATCGGTATTCACCTTGACCCAATCTAGAGAATGTGGTTTCCATAAAACTTCAATAACACAAGATAACTTGGCAGGACGACCAAACAAACCAATAGCGCGAAGAATACAAAGTTCTTCCACAAACGAGGTGACTTGGCAGGATAACCAGACAAAGAATGAGTCATTCTTTCATATTAGTTTATCACAATTTGACGCATGTATAAAATTGAGTCATTAAAAACACAAAAAAAAATTGTGTATACATGTTTAATTATAATTTAGGGTAAATTACAAAAAACTACCTCAACTATTGGGGTCACGACAGTTTCATACCTTATCTTTTAAAATCGACAATGTCATACCGCATCTTACGAATTTGTGACAATGTCATACCTCCGTCAATTTTTATGTTAGTTTTTCTATTAAAATATTATTAAAAACTAAAAAAAAAATTAATATTTTTAAAATATTAAAATAATAAATAAAAGTAAAAGTAATAAAAAATAAATAAAAAATAAAAAACCCTCAGTCGTCCCTTCCCCCCTCCCTCTCTTCCCCATCTTCATCTTCTTCCATGCTAACACCAAAAAAAAAATATTTGAAAACCCAACCCCACCCCCCCCTCCCCTCCCCCCTCCCGGGAGAAGGAGGAAGAACCGAAGAAGAAGAAGGAGAAGGAGGAGGAGGAGGAAGAGGAGGAAAAAAAAAATGGATGCAACCCAGAAAAAAAAAAAACCCAGAAGAAGGAAGAGGAAGAAGAAGAAGGAGAAGGAGGAAGAAGGAGGAGGAGCCCCCCGCCCGCGGAACAAGAAGGAGGAGGAGGAGAAGAGGAGGAAAAAAAAAAAAGCCCCAAACTGCAACCAAGAAGAAGGAAGAAGAAAAAAAAATTTCGAAACTGGTTCGGCCCAAGAAGAAGAAGAAGAAGAAGAAGAACAAAAAAAAAATCAAAACTGGTTCGACCCAAGCAGAAGGAGGAGGAGGAGGAGGAGAGAGATGAAGAAGAACAAGGAGAGAGAAGAAGAAGAACAAAAAAAAATTTCGAAACTGGTTCGGCCCAACAAGAAGAAGAAGAGGAGAGAATAATGAGAGAGAAGAACCAGAAGAAGAAGAAGAACAAAAAAAAAAAAAATCGAAACTGGTTCAGCCCAAGAAGAAGGAGGATGAGGAGGAGGAGGAGAGAGAAGAAGAACAATAACAACAACAACAACAACAACAACAACAAAAACAAAAAGTGACAAGTTTCGGGAAAGGGATGCCGCATCCCTAGGAAAAACAAATTTTGTTTTTTTATTCTTAATTTTTTAATATTTAATTATTTTTTAATCCAGCTGGATTAGTGAGTGGTCCCTGTTTCTAGCCACGTCAGCACTTAACAGAAAAATTGACGGAGGTATGACATTGTCACAAATTCTTAAGATGAGGTATGAAACTGTCGTGACCCCAATAGTTGAGGTAGTTTTCTGTAATTTACCCTATAATTTATTTGTAAAAATGAATGATTTCTTGCAAGCAAATAGTAAGTATTTCATTACATACAGTATACACCCCATGAAAGTTGAAAAGAAGACTGTTTGTTCAAAAATAATGGATGCCTTTTGAAGGAGTTTTTATTAGGTTTTAATTTATGATCGTTTCCAGGATGCAGGATATCGATGAGGTAAAACTTTCTTCAAGACATGAATGCACGACACAACATGAATGAAAAAACTTTTGTTCTGCATTATTATTAGCATTGGCATTGTTGTTGAGAAAAATAAATAAAAATAGAATAAAAAGCTCAAGGTGTTTCACAGGGGCCGGAAATTTTGAGTTTGATTCTCTTAAATTTGAATCAAATTTACATAAATTTGATTCTTATTAACACAATTCTCACAGTTATTAAACTCAAACTGTTACAAAAGACAGTGCAAAATCAAAATCAGACAACCAAAATCCTATGTAAGAAAAAACTATACTCATGTAAGTCGTAGTGGCCCGTGTGGAAGGTGTTTAGTGTTGGATAATAAAGTCATACATCATAAACTTCTTAGAATAAATTACAGTTTAATTAAATGGTTCCACTTCTAATTGCCACGGTCTTTTGTTATAAAATACATTACCTGCAGATTGTACAAGTAGTTAATGGTAAGGACATTGACCCGATTTGAAATCTTAACATTTGGATGATGATAGAAATATCTAGCATCCAAGCTTTCTAGCAAAGCTGAAAGCACACATACAAACGAAACGAGACAATTGATACGCATACAGCTCCGTTGGATTCCCCTCTCCTCAACATCAGAGAGTCGTGGACGTGGTGCGCAAAGCTCTAGAACGTGCATCACGAGACCCAATTTGCAGTATTCTAGTTTACTTTTTCACCTTTGGAATGATTATATTGACTATAAACCAAAGTTAAGGAAAAAAAACAAAAAGTCAAAAAGAAAAAAAAAGGTAAATTACATTTTACCCTTTTAAGTTTATGGTTGATTTCAATTCCTTACAACATCTTTAAAACATTTCATTTTCATACCTCACGTACTATTTTATTTCTATATAATACAACCGTTACATTTTTCAGTCATTGGTCCTTTAAGTGCTGACGTGGCTGCCACATTTGTGCCACTTGGCACCAAATTTGTGCCACGTGGCAATAATAATAATTTTTTATACATTAAAAATATTATAATATTAACCATATTTATAATAAAAAAATTATAAAAAAAAAACTCAAACCCAAATCCCCTTCCTTCCCCCTCACCTCTATGCAACTCCCATTTACAAAATCCACCGCTCAGCCCGCGCGCCACGTGGCAATAATAATAATTTTTTATACATTAAAAATATTATAATATTAACCATATTTATAATAAAAAAATTAAAAAGAAACCCAAACCCATATCCCCTTCCTTCCCCCTCACCTCTATGCAACTCTCATTTACAAAATCCACCGCTCAGCCCGCGGTTCATCTCCATTGAAGCACTTCCATACCTAATTCTACCCACCAATCCCATTCCCAATTTTTTCAAATTTGTTCTGAGTCTTCGTATATTTTCTCTCAGTTTTCGCTCTCAATTCAAAAAAAGCCTAGAAAATTTCCTAGATCCGAAGCTGAGTTTGTGTCTGAATCAGCTTCCCTTTTCGACTGGGTCATGAGGAAGGGTTGAGATTGAGAGCTCTATGTGCTCATGCCTTTAATCTTAGGTGCAGCCACTCTGCCGCGACACCCGACTTGAAACCCAGATGGAGACAACCCGGTAAGACGAACCCAACGGGAAGGAATCATCCTCACCAACGCGTGGCGGTGAACAAAGGATATTCGGACCTGGATTCGCTGCTGTGGGGGCTGGGTGGCAAGGACGGTCAGCCGCTGGTGTCGAAGACGTCAATTGACGCCATGTCGTGTGTCAAGATTTGGGAATCAGAAATTTGATGATTTGGTTGTGTAATTGGTTGTGTAAATTGTTTTGTGGATGATCTGGAACTATTAAGAATTGGGAAAGGGAGATTTAAAGGGGAAGGGATTGACATGGTTGTCTGGGATAGGTGGTCGGGATGGAGAAAGAAGAAGATGGAGATGAAGGTCTGGGGGGAGAAGAAGGGTGTAGGGTGGGATCAGTGGCGAAGCCAGAAATTACCAAGAGGAGGGGCGAAATACAAAAGAGTAAACGGTTTGCATTTTAATTATGTACTGCATTTTAGCCAAAACAATGAACAAGAATTAGTAGGATCCATACTACATTCAGGTTCCGTATCCATTACATATGTGACAGTGTATAATAAGAAAACACAAAACAATTAAAACTCAGTGACAGTTCTCATTACACCAGATTGCAGAGAAGTAGAAGAAGGGGTCTAGCATTCATTCAAATTTTTTTGAAGGAAAAATTAATAAAACATAAAATACAAAATAATACAAAATAAGCAATGTCTGCACCGCCCCCAATGGATTCTTATTTGCTTGATCACAGCTGATTTGGGATGCAGAAAGAATGCCATAGACTAAGTAAACAATCCTAGAGAGAGAAGAAAGAAGACAGGGAATGTCTGAGAAATAGAAAGAGACGGAAACGCTTCCAAGTTTGCAACCCAAAGAAGGAAGCGAAGTCTCAGGCTTTTATTCAGTAAGACGACGTCGTTTTAAATTATTTTTAAACAGAGGTTCAAAACGGCATCGTATGACCTAGGTATTTTAAAAAAAAGGAACCACCCTAGCAGCCCCGCACAGAGCAGTGTCGCTGCTGCAAAACCAGATTCTCCGACGAGCAAAGACAACCCAGAGGGGCGGTTCCTCAATTTTCAGTATTGATTTCCGACGACCGGAGGGGCGGCTGCCCCTCCTTGCTCCTACGTGGCTTCGCCACTGGGTGGGATGAGGGTTTGGGTTGCGGGCAAGGGGAAGGATTTCTGGGGGTTTTTTTTTAATTAATAGGGTAAATTATTATAATATTGTAAATGAATTTAAAAAAAAAATGTCACGTGGCAGCCACGTCAGCACTTAACGGACTAATGGATGGAAAATGTAATGGATGTATTATATTGAAATAAAATAGTACTTAAGGTATGAAAGTGAAATGTTTTAAAGATGTTGTAAGGAATTGAAATCTACCCCAAACCTGAGGGTTATACATTTCAACTTGTAGTGTGTTTGGGCAGGTGTAACGTCGAGGTTAAAAGTGATTAATAACAAGCTTTAAGCTTGAAACAAATTTATATGTGATGTAAATAAACAAAATGCAAGATCATCTCACGAGCGCAACTTATAGCTTTCGTGGTTGCGATCGTATTTTATTTAATCTCAAATTCTAGAGTGGTGATTGTTGTTCAGATAGAGGTGATGGTGTTTGTGGTTTGTGCTCATTCTCAGGTCATCTCGAGGGTCAACCCCGGATCTTCCTCCTTATTGTCAATACTGGGATCCATTTGGAAAGCTGTATGGATGCTTCATACCCCTCCAAAGATTCGATGCTTCATGTGGAAGACATTGCATAATGCTTTGGCAACCATGGTCGGACTCTTAGAATGAAAGCTGCTCCTTCACCTTTGTGTCTCCTTTGCAAATCACATGAAGAAACGATTGAGCACCTTTTTCTTCTATGCATGTGGGTGGAGCCGGTGTGGTTTGGTGGCATGCTAAATTATAGAGTTGACCGGCCTGTGATCACAACTTGGGTGAACTGGTTTCTAGCACTAATCAATTCCTTTAAGAATATGAAGGCTGACTTGGAAAGGTTGTTATCCTACATTGCATTCATGTGCTGGCAGATATGGAAGGCCAGGTGCTGCTTCATTTTCCAACAGCAGCCTATTTCTCCGAGACAAGTTCTTACCGCCATTTCTGCTGATGTTTGTGCTTTCCAGGCAGCTTCTAGTGCTACAAATACGACATGTAGGTATGCCAGATCTGTTTCCCAGCCACTGGTCCATTGGGTTCCACTGCCTCCTCAGTTTGTCAAATTAAATGCTTATGCTAGTTGGGCGGCTGCCACGAATGCACGATATGTTGGAGTTATTATGAGGGACTCATCTGGTAGCTTTGTTGCAGCGCGCAAATGTAGTATTAGTGCCCCCTATGTTGTTGCGGCATAAGCATTGGCAATCCGACTTGGTTGCGAGCTGGGTATTGCTTTAGGTAAGAATTTGGTTGTAATTGAATCTAATTCCCTTGATTCTATTTCTTGCCTTAAGGGTAAGATCTCAAATGGTTGGTGGGAGGCTTTTCCAGTTCTTTCGAGGTGCAAGTTGCTTGGAGAATCCTTTCAAGACTGTCGCTGGTCTTGGATTCCAAGATCAGCCAATATGGCGGCGGACCATTTGGCGTCGCGAAGATGTGTGGAGATGTGTGATTATATTTGGGTCGATAAGCCCCCATCTTCACTTGTTCATGCACTGAACAATGATGGACTTCCCTGCCCTCCTTAGTGTAGCTAGTAGTAGTGGAAAGGGTGACGCGTTTTGCTCTCTTGCTGCGTCGAATTCCCTTTTAACCCTTTGCACTACCCGGTCTATTGTTATGTAGTTTGCCTCGTTGTAGGCTTTCATTATGTACTTTTGGCATCTTTGCCCTGGTTATGATATTTCCAGTTTACCAAAAAAAAAAAAAAAACTAACCGATGGCTAGTTAGAGCTTTTGGTTTAGTGCTTTGAATATTTTAAATTCCGAAAATTCAATTCAGGCTTGTATTAGGAAAATTAAAATGATAATTTGGCACTTTGAAAAGGTAATTAAGCAACATACCAAGTTTTTTTTTCAATCCTTTATTTATTTTTTTTAATTTGAAAATTGGACCAGCTAGTAGCCTTATCATGACAGTCCACCCTTCCGCCTTCTGGGGGCCGAGAAGACTCACAGAGGCATTTCAGCCTCCCTCTAGGCACCATCATGTGATTCACGAGCGCTAGGAGTCGAACTCAGGACTTGCCAAGTGGAATACGAGCTTAAAATTTATCTCCAACCACTGGACCAGCTCGTGGTGGTTTTTTCCGATCCTTCATATATTTACATATTTTGAGAGCAAGATGACATTGTTGAAATGAGAACTAATAGCTCCCAAATGGAAATTCATACTTAAACCAATCACGTGGAGTTAGATATCTATCATGTGGAAAGATTAATTTTGCCTAAAGTTGGCTTAGTATCCAATGAAGCTGATAATCACATCTACATTCCACTTTTCCACTTGATAAGCAATTGACTTTTTCCTTTTGAGCTTTGTAGCATTAAAGTGCTTTCTAAAGCCAGCAAGGCTCAACTCCATGGTCTACTTAGAACCTATTGTGCCCAGCTTGACTAGAGGCAGAGGGGGCAAAAAGCTGGAAGAAAGTCAAAATTTTGAGTGTAATTAGAAGTATATTCCCTTTATTTATCTCTTTTCAAAACGTGACCACTTAATGAGAAGGATGAAGAGAGGGAATGTACTCCTGAGTACACAGTAGAATCTCTCTAGTGGAAATGAGATCATCTTCTTAATAATGGGTTGTCAAGGAAAAGCAAAGCTAATTGTAGGTTCTTCTTCATCGAAACAATAAGGTCATTATGCTCATTAATAAAGTTGTTGAAGAGATGAAATATAATCAAGGTATATCTTTTTTATTAGAGACTGAGTCAATCATCAAAAGAAGAATTATGCCAAAAATTAGGATACAATCTTAGAAAATAAAACTTCCATCGAGAGAAGCAAATGAAAGGCGTTCATAAAAATTCTCGTAGAATCAAGAGAAGTTTTCATTATGTACATGCCTATATCATGAATTAGTAACTACATCCAATCTCCAAAAAAAAAAACCAATTCTTTCGAACTTTCTCTTTTTCGAATAAATTTTTTATAGAATCCCCATGAATAGGACCAAACCATATTCTATGGCATTTACACGAGTTTTATACATCTAATCTCTAAAATTAATGGCCCACTATTAATAGAAAACAGGCTTTTTATGTGGCAAGCTAAATTTTTAATTACTATTTAAAATTAGCAGAAATTTCCATATCAGTGTCGTAAATACCATGTAATTCGATAAATAAGGGAAGCAAAGTAACAATTGCCACTATGTGGTGAATGGAGCTCATTAAATTAAAACTGTCTCAAATGTCATGACCTACAATTTACTGGTTCATAATAAAACAGGTCTTACATAATTCAAAAGTTGGAAACCACTGTCACTAACATACACAAAAACATGGTTTCTTGCAACACACGCAATTCTGTCACACTAACCAAAATACCCGACTCAATCCTTGCCGAAACAAATCATACGGAATAGAGTCTCGCGGCAATACTCTCTCAGCTACCTAGACTGACACCAAGAGTGTTTGCATCCACAAAATGTCGTAATTGCTAGTTTTGAACATCATGGCTGCGGCCCTTACGCTTTGACCTTACGCCTCTGCCTCAATCTTCCACCAATGCTGTCTGGACTTGGTTCAGCAAGAACATGCTTCTTCTTGAGCTTTGACCTTGGGCCCAATGCAGGACTGCTATCTAGAATTTCCACTTTTGCCTCATGTAATTCATCATCACTAAGCTCGTTTCCTTTCCTGCGTCTCTGCCTTAGTCTTCCACCAATACTATCAGTGCTTGGTTCAATATCCAGAGCAGGCTTCATTTTAGACTTTGAGCTAGTTTCCAATGCATTACTGCTATCACCAAGTTTCATATCCATCAAAGGCATTGTATTCTCTTTCTCACCTTGACGATCATCTCCGTCACTTTCAGATTGAAGTTTTGACAATCCAAGGTGGTCACCAACCTTGTGGTCAGCCTCAGACGATGCAAATTTTTCAGACTCTTGTACCATATCTGAAAAGGACAATACCCTCTCTGCACAAGTTTGGTTGTTAATATCTAGATTTGTGCCACTCTTGATTTCATTCTCCTTCTCACTCTTAAACTCGTCATCTCTTTCTTGCCCAACTAGAGGTTTTATTGCTCCAATATCATTGTCGTCCTTGACAATTTCTTCACATGATGCATCTACATCTGGGAATTGCAATGACCTCTTTGCAGAAACTGGATTGGTGGTTTCCAGATTTTCTCCTGAATTTGTCTGTCCCCGTTGGGTGTGAATGAGATAGTGTGCAACTGATTTAAAACCTAGTTGCGATATCTGGAAAGTAGACAAAATAAATCTTAGCTCCAATAAACGCCAGGGGACAAAAGAGAGAAAATAATAATAATAATACTAATGTGCCATGGTTTTGAAAGGAACCTTCTTGTAGAGGATGCCAGTAGGAGGCCACCCTTTTTTCGTCCGACAAAAACTACAGTTGCAGATTCCACGGCAGACAGGGCAAATCCAATCTGGATTCTGATTGGCTTCAATTACATGTTCCCCGTATCTGCTCCCAATAGATAAATAAGTATGAACATTGGATTAACACTTTAATACATATGCGTCAACCACTACAAAAGGAGGTTAGCTAGCCTTCTTACGAAGCATAGAGGATAATTCATACAAGCCAACAGTGTACAACATATGTGAGGCAAACCTTACGAGACGTGTGAAGTTCAACTGACCAAATTTTGTTAACCAGCCACTATTTTCCTTTCCTTTTGGGGCTTTGAGAGGAATGACCATGCAATAATATTAATCACCAAAACTATAACAATTAAAATTGACCTTCATTGGAATTCGACAGTCTGCAATCGTAGTATTATAAGGAACTTCTCTATGTATAGTTGACAAAATTAAAAATTTGCTATAATTCAATCATGCCACTACAGCCTAAGTTCCACCCAGCTCGTTCCATTCCCATAAAATGCAAGGAAATTGATATAACGTTTGTAAGACAAGCATCGCTGAGGTCAGCATGTCACAATTCACATAAAAGGAAAAAATGGAGTCTACGTATCAACTTCAAATTAGGGACAGCACAAGAGGGAACCCGGTTGTCAAAATAAGCAGGTTGTGAAGTTTGACAATTAAAGCAAGTGCCCCAGAGGAGCATTCTAGGAGTCTACGGTTATTAACCGCTTTGCAACATCACAACAATCTGCCTAATGTTTACAACGCAATGGTACCAAACAGAGAGAGTGATAGTAGATGGTACGGCAGAGAAGACACTTTTAAGACTATACAGTTTACCTCATGTACAAACAATCCCCACAAAACTGTCCTTGGAGCCTGTTGCATTGGTTACATTGAGTATGATGACCCAGAGTCTTCTGCCTGTTAAAAAAAGAAATTCAATCCGTTCAAATATATTAAGCCAAAGGGCACTAATCCAGAAAGAACTATATGGCAACACTTTCCAAGACACAACATGTAGCAAAAAATGATACCGAAATTGTTGAGGGCGGACCGCGTTCATTAGTACTGTCACTATAATATTCCATATTCATAAAACCTTGTCCTCCACTCTAATTAATCATCTTTTATAGATCCAAAAGACTTATTTCCCTCTCTCTATTTATTTTGTCCTAAGGTTATCATTTTCTCCGACTTTAAGGGGCATTCAATTTTACACAAGGCTACATTTTTGGAAGCAAAGGGTATACCTGCATTGATGGCAAGTCTTTCCTCTAACTGGGTCATAAATCCGTTTTCCATCTTTTCCATAACCATCCACAAACAGAGTCCAGGTCTTATCAGTGTTGCCCAACAGCTTCTCATGCTCCTCCGTGTAAATCTCCGGCCTTTCACCCTCCTCCAGCGTAATACCCTTCATGTACGAAGCCTCATCCTTGTTCGACACATGCACCTCCGCGTAGCTCACTGGTGTCGCATTCTTCAATCTAAACCCATAAACCAAATCACCGAGAAAGCAAAACAAAATTACCTCCAGCAAAAGTTTGGAGCAAAAGCAACTGAGAATTGATTCCACATTCTCCAAAATCAAGTACCAAAAAGCATTCACAACCAGAAAGATCTTCAAACCCACCAGAATCACAGGCCCGGTCGATTGAAGATTCATTCTTTAAAGCAAAAATGTGTGTAATTTTTCAAAATTTGAGAACCCGTCAAACATTCAAAGCCAGAAACAGTGTAAAATCCACCAGATTCAGACACCCATTTGGTTAAATATTCTAATTTGGGCAATTGTTTATAATCCAAGAAGTTAACAGACGGGCATGGAAAGATTACCTAGAAGAACGACGAGCGGGTCCTAGTGGCTGAATAGAAGGGGGTCCAGACGGCGTCGTACAGCGGTTGGAGTAGCTCTTTGCTGTTGATCTCTTCGATCGAATGTTAGATTTGAGCTGAAGAGAGATGTCAACGATGCCGAGCTTTTGCATTCTTTCACGGTTTTCTCTGATTCGATCTTCTCTGGACTGCTCGTACAGAGACTTGGGGGTTTGGGGGTGTTCATTGTTGTCTCGAGGGTTAGGGTTTGCTGAGGATTCCAGGGCAACGGTCTTCTTTCCCAGAGTTGGCATTGTGAACTCTCTCTCTCTCTCTCTCTCTCGGAATCTGATGAGTCTGTGTGTGTGATTTGAATTTAACCCTCTCTCTCGGACTCTGAGTCGCAGTGGGCGATTTGAATCCTTCGCTCCAACGGTCGAATTTGGAGCCCAAATTGTGGATTTTCCCTAATATGCAACAAGGGAGAGAGATTAGGGGGACGCAACTTTTCAATTTCCATTTTAGGGGGAAGCCCGGGATGATATTTATATTTTTGAAAACTTTCGTGATAAGGATTTGGACTAAATTTATCTTAATAAAAAAATCATGTTATAACCTTATTTAATGAAAAAGACAAACTCTTAAATTTTAATAAAAATGAAAAAAAAAAACTTCAATTTTAATGAAAAAAACATAATTTTACTATTAAAAAAACTGACACTCGTACCCTCTCGCCCCCTCACACAAACTGTTTATGAAACTTACTATACTGTTTATAAAACTTAACGATACTACACTGTTTATGAAACTTAACGGTACTACATTGTTTATGATACTTAACGATACTACACTGTTTATAAAATATGCTTGGATTATGTCAAGGGGTTATGCAACTGAAAGATTGGTTGGGTGCTCTTTGCACACGCCTTTAGTTAGGTTTTTTTTGTTTTTTGTTTTCTTTCTCTTGTCTTTATTATTAAATAAAGTTATCGGATGGTTTTTTGTTAAAATTCAAAGTTTTAAAACTTTTTTTATTAGTTTTCCTTATATTTTTCTATTTCCATTTTTTTGCACGTGAAATCTCACCTTCTTTATTGGTTAATGGGGATTATATGACTAATTTGGTTATCAGTTTGTTTTCCCTTTTTGTTTTCAAATTTCGTTATTAATATTTCATATTTAATGTTATTTAAAACTTAAATTGGTTACCAAGAAATGAAGATCGGTTAGTAAATAAGTTTTAGGTAACTAATTTGAGCTTCGTCTGTCAAAATGCTATGAACTCTTTGTAATATGAACTTTCGTTTTTGACCTTAAATTTATGTGAACAATGTTTGGCTACTCAAAGATGAGTAGGAACTCCTACTCAAAAGTTTTGTGTTTAAATCACAGAGCTTTATGTTTACGATTTGAACTGTTCATGTTATGAATCACTTTGTAAAGATCATCTCTGTAAAAAATTAATTAAAACTAAAGTCTTTTAGTCAATCTATTATAGCAAATACATAGACGGTTCATAATGTTTTTATCAATTATGTTCATTTGTTTTTATATAATTTGATGACTAAACGACCTTAGTTTTAATTGATTTTTTGCATAGGTGATCTTTGTAGAATGACTTGTAATATGAACAGTTCTGATCATAAGCACAAATTTTTATGAACCGATAACGAATAATTTTGAGTAAGAGCTCCTACTCACCCTTTGAGTAGTCAAGTATTGTTCAATTCATATTTTGACTCCAAGAGAAGTTTCATTTCCTTTTTTGATAAAAAGAGAAGTTTCATTTCCAAGTTTAATACGAAACAATAATTTTTTTTTTCATTTGAAAGCTAAAGAGTCTCCAAACAAGTTTTCTATTTTCATATTTCTTAATGATAAAAATTTAAAATTTAAAACTAAAATGTTTATCAAGCCGGTCCTTACCTTTTTTATTGGGAGCTTTAATGAAAAGGGCTTGGACCAACAAATATTTAATCAAATACCATCCCAAAATGTTATTTAACCAAAAGGGCTCAAAGTTTAATAAAAAATCATTCAAAACTATTGTCTACGGGCCAAACTTACAAGCTCAACCCACTACAAATCTACACTTCCGTAAATACCCCTAAATGATTCGATATTTCCTGACTCTTCACCAACCTCAAACCAACACGAAACCGCCATAATAACTCCATGTCTTCCTATCAAATCGAATTCCCCAATTTCAAAAATCACCAAATCAAAGTTCAAATCAAAGTTGAAAAAGGAAGCATTCATCGGAACAAAGCCGCCGAAACAAGTTCAAAAGAAGTTCAATGGCAGAAACTCCGTTGAAACAAACCGGCGAAAAAGCAGTGCAAAACGTACCAGAACCTTCGTCAGAACAAACCGGCAAAAAAGATGTGGAAAACGTACGAGAACCTCCGTGTGAACAAACTAGAGAAAATGAAGTGCAAAACACAACAGAACCACCGTCGAAACAAATCAAAGAAAAACTAACACTGTTTCTGGAAAAAAAATCAGATACAATGTTTGTGTAAAAACTAAAACTGTTTATGGAAAAAAAAAAAGCAGAACCACCGTCGGAACAAACCGGCGAAAAACTAACACTATTTCTGGAAAAAAAAAAACCAAAATATAAAACTGTTTTTGGATAAACAAAAAAATAACACTGTTTCTGGAAAAAAAAAAAGAACTAAAACATAGAACTGTTTCTGGAAAAACAAAAAAAAGAACACTGTCTCTAGAAAAAAAAAAAAGAACCAAAACATAAAACTGTTTATGGAAAAACCAAAACATAACACTGTTTCTGGAAAAATAATCTGATACATTGTTTGTTTTGTTTGTGTACAAACAAACACTATATCTGGAAAAAAAAAAAAAAAAAAAAAAAAAAAAAAACCTAAAATATAACACTGTTTTTTTAAACAAAAAAATAAAATTGTTTCTGGAAAAAGAATGTTGGCAAAACTGTACTTGGAAAAAAAATACATTGTATCTGAAAAAAAGCTGAACAAAAAGCTAACAAATCTCAAATTTGTTTTCTGGAGAAACAAATGATGAACTCCACTGAAGACGAAAAATTGAAAAACAGTATCTCGAATACACTATGAAAAATTGAAAGGTTAATAATCAGATGAATGAAGAAGGAAGGGCAGAAATTTACCTTTGGTTTTTTTGCCGATGTCGGTGAAAGTGCAGATCCCTTGCTCATCTTTACAGAGAGAGAGAGAGAGAGAGAGAGAGAGAGAGTGAGAGAGAGAGAGTGAGAAATTTTGGGAGGGAGGAAGAGAGAGTGACAAAATCATTTCGTTTTACTTGTAAGAGATCGTTTCCAATTTTCACAAAGATCGAGACGGCTCAAAATTAGGTTTGGGGTCGAAGCTGTGGTTTTTACATAGTGATAGAAATGGAGTTGCTATGCGAGATTAGAAAGAAAAATGGAAGGTTTTGAATGTCAGTAAAAAATGGGGGAGAAAATATGAGGGAGATCCATAATGAAGAGATATTAACGGACAAAAGCTTGCCGTTAGGGATAAAATCGTAAACTCAATATTTGGGCCATTTGAATTAGTCTGATTTAGTGTTGGGCTTTGTCCTAACTATTAAATAAAGTTATTACATGATTTTTGGTTAAAATTCAAAGTTTTCAAGCTTTTTTCATTAGTTTTCCTTTTACATTTGTTTTGGTTTATACCTAAATGAGGAATGCTTAATTTTATCTGAAAAGTCATCATCAACTTCTCTCTTTTAGTTTTCTAACACTAGTAGAGCGTATAATGATTTTTTGACAGTGCAAATAGCAACTTTTGAAAAATTAATAAATCAATAATTTAATGTGCTCATATGAACATGTAAGTTGTAACATCTAACAACTGTTGAATCTTATGGTTGAGGGACCTCAGTTAGACTTTGAAATTAAGATAATGCTAGGGGGACTAAATTTTTTAACCAAATAATGGGTCACCAATAAAAAATAAGCACGTTAATCGATATTTAATTAATAATCTAAGGCCATCTCCAACCGATGGCTGGCCAGAGGGCTCGTTTGAGCCCTCTGGCCCTCCAAGATTCTCCAAGATATTAATATTTTAATGAACAGTACAGGGCCATATTTGCCTCCGTCTCCAACCGAGGGCCAGAGGGCTCGTTTTAGCCCTGTCACAAAAAACTGTCTCCAACCGAGGGCCAAAGGGCCATAGGGCCAAACATAATTTATTATTTAAATTTAAAAACTACAACAACTTAAATTTAAAAACAACAACAACTAAAATTTAAAAACTACAAATATATTGAAGGAAATATTGAGAAATTGAAACAAATATTATAGATGAAGGAAATATTGGAAAATATATTGAAGGAAATATTGAGAAATTGAAACAAATATTGAGAAATATATTGAAGGAAATATTGAACAAGCAAATATTGCAAATGAAGTGAAGAATTGAAAGAACTTACCATATTTATAGAAGAAAGTAAATGTTTAAAAAAAAACAAAAAAAAAAACAAATAGGATGGTAACCTGCAATTTTCAGAAGAAAAAAAAAAAAAAAAAACAAAAAAAACAAAACTGAAGCAACGGCTAGTGCCACTAGCCGTTGGAGTGTAATTCAAATTCAAACTATTGCTGTCGGTTGTAACCGACAGCAATGCTAAAATAAATAAAAAAAATATTTGTTTGTCTTACTGCTGTCGGTTTTAACCGACAGCAAAGAAAAGCATTAAAAAAAAGAAGAGCCAGCCCCGGGCTGGCTGGCTGGCCGAACACAGCCAGCCCTCCAGCCCTCCAGCCCTCTCCGATTCCATAGGGCCCTCCCAGATTCCAGAGCCCTCTGGCCTAGCCCTCGGTTGGAGACGGTTTTAGGGCCATTTTCGGCCTTCTGGCCCTCTAGCCCCTTCGGTTGGAGATGGCCTAATCATCTACAACGATTTGTAAATTTATTTTAAAAAAATTAATCTCCCTAATATTATTTTCGAAACCAAGAGAATACCTTGTAGTATGGATCTTGATTCTCGAATCTTGGATTCAAGGTCTTAAAGTTTCAATTATGAGGTTTGAGTCCCTAGTGGCATGCCAATGTATGGTTACTACCATATCATGCAGACCATGAGTTCTCGAGCCCTACACTTGGCTTTCTTAATAGGCTGAGACAAATTCTACACATGCACTCTATTGAGATACTTGTCATGTTAATTAATGATTTTATTTCATTTTACACTGGTATCACCAGATATATTATGTTGTATTAACAAGATTTTTGTTCTTTTAAAGAAAAATTAAGAGCATTTGCAATACAAAGACACAAATATTATATTTGAGTCCAAATATAAGACAAGAAGTCTCCAATGCACATGAGACTTAAAATTATACATGGGTTTTGAGGCAAAGTGCTACCCAAGTTTTAGTCACAGTATGAGATTTTGTATCCAAAATTTTCTCCTTTAACGCAAAGACTCAAATCTCAGAACTCAAAATAAGTTTTAACGTTTGAGTCTTTGTATTATCGAAGAAAACAAAAAAATTAAACCCACCACCTTTTTGGGACAAACGGCCCTAAGTTATCGAGGGTAAATTCAGATTAAATTTTTTGATTTGGTATTGGAAGTTTTTTGTTTTCGTTTTTCATCTGGACTTTGTTAAGTGCCGCTGAGTTTCTTTAAGCAATTGTTTTTCTGACAAAAAAATAAAAGAGAAGCTCAATTTCGTTCTTGCAGTTACAAATGTTGTCACTTGTCAGCTATCTCTTCAAATTTTATTGGACAGAACACCATCGTGGACAACTTCTATATAATTACGTAGTAGGACTGAAGGTGAGTGAGGATAGAGGTAGGTATGGGACCTTTGGGTTCTTTTTTTGGTTTTTTGTTTGGTCAATAGGTAGGTTTCGGGTCTAAATTTTCCAACATATAGATTAATCAAATCGGGTTTACAGTCTGACATATTGTATTGACTCAGACTCAGTGGCGAATTTAGGATTTGAATCTTGGGCTATCCCAGTGTTAAATGTCCAAGTTTTTTAGATAGAAACAAAGCTCAAAGCACGCAAAAAAAGTTTCAATTTATTCACTGAGTTATTTCGTCAAACATTTGATGAGCGACATCAAGAAAATTTATCGAGTGTTGTCAACGCAACCTGTCGTGTGTAGTTCGCGCAACCTGTCGAGATATGCCTTGCATGTATTAAATCAAACACTTGGTAGGTACAAAAGGACCTATACAAAACATTCAGAGGGTCCTCGGAAGACCTTAAAATGTATATTTTCTGAACTCGGGATGATCCTGAGACCACCCTGAGTCCCAGTGTGCATCCGCCTTTGGACTCAGTGCATGCGGATGGATAATTAAATCTATACATTAAATAGCAATAGTTCAACTCCTACCAAACAAAACCTATAAAAAGCTCCTCTGTGACGTAAGTGAGTCATTGTTTGCATGGTTGCAGAAGCAACCTAAAAAGTTCTGAAGATGTTGAGAAAATCCCACCAATGTTGATCAACTACCCTCATCAAAATACGTGTGCATAGACTGGCAGGACTTTGTCTCTTAAAAGAAGGTCACACCAAATGCAGCAGCGGCTGGAAAATTAAAACAATCTAAATCTTACAAGTTTTCACCAATGGCTTCCTTTAGCTTCTCACGTGAACAAGAAGCTGCTGCATATATACATAGGTTTTAGAACTCTGGTTTTCATACCATCAACTCTGTGAAGCATCAAAACTGCATGGCCATGGAGTATAATTCTCACACTGCGGCCTGCGTAGGGTTTGTTCTTTTGCTCTTTTTTAATCAGAGTTATTTGGGAAATGCTGCTGATCAAGGTCAAGGGTTAGGAGCTTCTTTTATTTTTGGTGATTCTCTGGTTGATGCTGGAAACAATAATTATTTACCAACGTTGTCCAAGGCGAATATGGTTCCAAATGGGATCGATTTTAAAGCATCTGGAGGAAAACCTACCGGAAGGTTTACCAATGGTAGAACCATTGGTGATATTGTTGGTAATAACCTCTTCCCCAATATAATCCAGTCTCGCGTGCGTACCAGAAAAATTTACATATCTGATGTTGTATACTCTTCTGTTTCTATCTTGTTCATCGCGTGAGAAGAAAGGGGTGCATAACATGATGTATTATTTTTTTTATCGACTGTAGAAGATGATATAAACTTGAGATACTAAGCAATCACTTGGTGGAAAAGGAAGTGATGGAGCGATGACATTTTCCAACGTTGTGAAATAGTTTTTAACTTTGGGTGTGTTATTTTGTTTATGCAGGAGAAGAATTGGGGCAACCAAACTATGCACTCCCATATTTGTCACCAAATGCCACAGGAAAAGCCCTATTGGTTGGGGTGAATTATGCATCAGGAGGAGCAGGGATTTTGAATGCAACAGGAAGAATATTTGTAATTAGCTAGCTCACATTCCTCTGTGGATTTGCTTTTGTTTTTCTTTTTTCTTTTTAAGTTTAATCATATGTATTTACTTAACAGATGTTTTATCTAAATTACAAACGATTTATTCATAAATCTTTGCAGATTAATAGGGTGGGAATGGATATCCAAGTTGATTTTTTCAACCAGACAAGGAAGCAGATTGACAAGGTATTGGGCCCATCAAAGGCAAAAGAGTACATTATGAAAAGATCCATTTTTCCAGTAAGTGTTGGGGCCAATGACTTTTTGAACAATTATCTCCTACCAGTCCTCTCCATTGGAACAAGAATTTCTCAGAGCCCAGATGCTTTTATTGATGATTTGATCTCTCACTTCAGAGTCCAACTTACTGTACGTATATATAGTTTTATTTAAAGTTTTATTTTTTTTATCTTTTATTTTACAGGATATTCTAAGTTTCTAACCTACTATAATTTACCGGAAGGGATATTCGAATCTGGTGTAAACAAGCAGTCACACTTTTGTTACCTAACCTGCATCCGTACATGCATATTTAAGTTAATCCACTACTATTTTTCTTGATTAATTGGGTTCTTAATCACGGTTATTGACTAATTGCTTTGTGCAGAGACTTTATCAATTGGATGCTCGAAAATTTGTGATTGGAAGTGTTGGACCTATTGGCTGCATACCATACCAAAAGACCATAAATCAACTGAATCCAGACCAGTGTGTGGAGTTGCCAAATAAGCTAGCTCTTCAATTCAATGGCCGGTTGAAGGGCTTGCTTGCTGAACTGAATAAGAACCTTCCAGGTTCAACATTTGTTTATGCAAACGTGTATGATCTAGTGATGGACGTCATTGCGAATTATGAAAAATATGGTAAGCCCAAATTACCATTATCGCGCGCGTACATACACATATATAATCATGAGTATGCCGAGAAGAAAATCAAAACTAATTTCAAATGTAGTATATTAATCAATAACTTCCATGAAAATGTTTTATTGTTAGACTGAGTCTTCACCAGCATATATGGTTGACATGATATGATATCCCGAAGCTCCGGGTATTTTATACATCAAGGCTTTTGACTAATCAAAGATCTAATGACCAAGATGTATCAGCTAAAAATCCATGCATATAAGATATCCCGAAGCTTAGTAGAATTTTTGCCCTACCATTTAGCTATATAATTGTCATGCATTAATATTCACCTGCATGATCATTCTGCAGATTTTTTCATCAGAGGGCCTGAACTTGATATTAATGTTTGAAGAACTGCAGGAATATAAATCTTGGTTTCTTTGATATTAGTTGAAACGCTATACAACAATAAGAAAATTTTCATTGTGGCCGGAACACGAGTGGTACACTACGTGTTTCTATATAAGTGGTGGGAAATTTTATTTTTTAAATTATTAACTTTTTAACACACATACTTCACCCAGGCCCGGCCCTAGCCTAGTGCCAACAGGGCGACCGTCCAGGGCCTCAAAAAATTGGGGGCACCAAAATTATTAGGGTAGTGTATGCATATATGTTTCTGTAAGCATGTAATATTAAAAAAAATTGGCTAGTTTATCAAGTAGCTTAGCTAGATGCGTTGGTTCCCTTGCTCCTCACTGACAATGAGGACCAATGTTCGAACCGTTCTCTGTGTTTTTTTCTTTCTTTTTTTTTTACTTATTTTCGTTTGATTGTTAATTTCTTTTATATACTTATATTTAACAAAATTTGGTTAATTCAACAAGGGGGCTAACTGGAGGCGCTGGTGTCGTTGGTTTCTAATAATTATGAGGTCCCGGGTTCGAATCAGTCTTACCCCTTTTTCTTTCTTTTTTTTACTAATTTTTGTTTGATTGTTAATTTCTTTTACCTTTGATTTAATCAGTCTTACGCCTTTTTTTCTATTTTTTATTAATTTTTGTTTGATTGTTAATTTCTTTTACCTTTGATTATAATTACTAAAATTTGGTTAATTAATCAAGAAGGTTAACTAGAGGTGCATATTTTTTATATCCCATTCCAATTCAAATATAACTTTCAACAAAATAATGTATGTATGTCTTTACCAATTTAATTTGGCAAGCACATAGATTATTTAGAAAATGAGATCACTTTCACGCAACTGCAAAAATTGGAACTTTCACTTCTGCCAAATCTACAAGGCTTTTGCTCAAAAAATTGCATTGTTAAAGTCCCGTGCTTAGACACTTCAGATGTCAAGTATTGCTCGATTGACTAGTATTTTTACCATATGACAATCTTCTTTTCTTTATGACCACTTTTACAATTTAACTTTGTTTTTCTATATATGACGAACTTATTATCCGACAAAGAAAAATACTTATTCAAATTATAGAAAATTCAAATACCTAAGGAAAAAAATCACATGAAAAACATAAATTTTTTGTGTGTATTGTAGGTTTGTGGGCCCCATTTTTATTTTTGCCCAGAGCCTCCAAAATGTTTAGACTGCCCTGACCTCACAATTTGTATAGTGACACGTGGTGTACCATCTTTTGTACCAGTCACATTGAAAAATTTCTCACAACAATAAAGGGACATTAATAGCCTACTGTTAGTTTAATTAATTGATAAATAATGTCTTAATATCATGATGGAGCATTGGTCCCTGAAATTTGATCCAATTGGAGCTTCAGTTTCCTAAACTATTAATTCGTGAGTATTGGTCTGTGTCACAATGTGAAGCATGGTCATTTTGAGTAACTCCGTTAGAACTTCTGTCAATACTCCAATTTTCTCTAATATTAATTTGATGGATATATATGCAGGATTTACAACAGCAAGTGTAGCATGCTGTGGAAATGGTGGCCAGTACGCAGGTATAATTCCATGTGGTCCACAATCCAGTCTCTGCAAGGATCGGTTGATGCATGTTTTCTGGGATCCCTACCATCCAAGTGATGCTGCCAACCTTATACTCGCCAAAAAATTGCTCGATGGAGACACAAAAATAATTTCTCCAATGAATCTCAGACAACTTCGAGACCATGGATTAGGGTAACTTAATGTAATGGTGGGATATGAATGTACTACTATATCTTCCATGCATGCCTTTATTTTGTAAACTGGTGTAACAAATGCCAGCCCTTTTTCAAATAATATTAAGCTATATTTTGTTCGGAAGAGTTGGATGCTTTGGGTTTAAGATTTTTATTTAATTTTGGTTAGATGAACTCTAAACACACAAGTAATTCCGTTTGTATGGGAATAAAGAACAATGTAGGTAATCCTTTGAGAGTTGATAATTATTCAAGTGGTGAGAGAAGACTGACAATTCGTTAGCATTCTGACGGATTCAGAGTTCAATATGCCTTCCAATGTAACAAAGAAAATAACAAGATCGTGGAAGTATTATTTGGTTCGCCAGCCAAATATTCTTTGCAACCAAATCACTTAGAACTTACTTTTGAATCTTGTGGTTTGAAATTATACATTCCACATCCATTTCTTTCAACCAATTCAAGCTTACATTGAAATCTAAATCCTTATGTTCACAATCTTGTATAGATGCATGATTCTCTCTCTTTTTTCCCCTTGGTTTGGAAGACGTTTTCAAGATGTTGGAAGATTTGTCTCACCAGGCGCCATCCAGCATGTTTGAATAAGAATAATTTATGTTTGTGTACGGCAGATACAGGTATCATACAGAAGGTTTATTTTATGACAATGTGCACCATTACCAACCACAGAATTTAACATGCAGCTTTGTTTATTTTTAGTAGAAGGATATTAGAGGAGAGGAAGTTGAACAAAGAATCTTGGGTACATTTAAATGCTCCTATGCACTTGAGTCAAGTATATTAAAATTTGTAACCGATGACAGTATCCGTTTACACCGTAATAAGTTCAATTCTTAGTTAAATCGATAAGCTTTAAAAGGAAATATGGCCGTTTTTTTAAGTCGGCAATATGGTGTTTATTATCTAGACAATGTGAATTAACACAAATGGTTAACTTGCAAGTCTCAAACCAATATACAAAACATGAAAACATATTTACCCTATATATATATGACAAAAAGAAGTTAAAACTCATGGGTACACCATGCATAGTAAGATATTAAACAACGAATACGAGATAAACTATAAATCAAATATAGCAAAGTTTAACTTTTAAATACGTAGAATATTTGATCAAATTTATTTGATACGGGTGATTTGTACGTAATTATCTCTGCATATATTAATTTTGTGTTGTCATGAATTTTTTGTACCCAGGAAATGGGTGAGCTAGCAAGATATTCTAGTTGAAAAAAAAAATTGAAAAACATGTTCTTGTATCCGACCAAGAAAAGAAGACGAATAGAAATAGAAGTTGTCATAGACGTGAACATTTTTCTCAATGTGGGCACACCCAAGTGTGATCATTGATACGTGTGAGAGAGGGAATCATGTCCACAACAGAAAAAGCCAAATACAAAATAGTGAGACGGAGAGAGATAGCGATCAAAATTCTCTAACTGATGGAGAAAGGAAGAAAAGGGAGGCATTGTCAGTGATTATATAGGAGACCGAATAAGCAGTAAGCAGTAAGCAGTAAGCAGTAAAGCAGTAAAGCCGTAAGCAGTAAGCAGTAAGCAGTAAAGCCGTAAGCAGTAAGCAGTAAGCAGTAAGCAGTAAGCAGTAAGCAGGAGTGGATGGAGACTGACAAGGCTGAAAGCGACCTATGATAGATTGCCGGAGACATTTCTATGGCCCTCTGTGGCTGAGCGTGCTATTCCCCTATTGACCGACGAACAGGCCACTTGTCTTTCTTCGCCATGTGTCGCTGTGCTAGGGCCCCCCCCCCCCCATTACACCTAATTCATATGAGCTGATTTTAGATGGAGAATCCCTTCATCTTATCCAAGACTTTGCAAAGGAGACAAAAGTATAATACTATTTTATTAGGAGTGTGTTATTTACGCATCTCTTTTACTTCCCATACTCCTTATTAATTTTTATCTTTTAATCTTCTTCAATTTATTCGATTCGATGGTCAAAAATTTAAAAAAGTATGTGAAAGTAAAATAAGGTTGTGGATATCACGTCCCTTTTTTTATACATGCATTTGTTGGAAGAAGAAGAAGAAAGGGAACAACAAAACAAAAAACAAAAACAAAAAAAACTTGATTTGATCTCGGGGATTCCTAGTGTAAAAGATACAAGTTTCTTTTAGACCGAGATACATATCTAAAATCTTTCAATTTTTAAGTAAGGTATTTCATTAATCACTTAGTGAGCATGTACGTAGTAAGTTGTTGAACTATGCTTCATGCTTGTCGACAACTTGTGATCAGCGAGACCTGCTAAGTGTTGCTTACGCATGCTAAAGAATGCTATTGTGGTCTGCTGATCGGGTATTTCTTTGAACACTTGGTAGACACTTTGAGTTACATACTAAACATTCAGAAGGTTCCGAATAAGCTTCCCATACATTTATCCCAACTCACGCTGTGTCTCAGTTGTGCCTTAGTTCCTATGGATCCATCCCTCACTGGTGCATTACCACCTACCTAGCTAGTATTGCTTAATAAACAGTCTCTATTGTTGTTTTTAAGAATGAATATGATTAAGTATTCAAATCAACAAACGATAAGAACTATTTTTGCTCATAAGTTTTATTGCTAGAAGTTCTTTTATTTGAAACACATCAAAAAATTTATTAAAAATTCAAGTTCTAGCATTTTTATATGCTTTTTCCAGAAGCGCTTAATTCTTAGGAGAGCACATGAGAGTGCTTCTTGAATAAGTTTATAAATGGTACTTTTCCATAAAGTGTTTTTACAATATATGTCATTAATTTTAAATTTTATGTCAAACGTACACAACGTTTTCAATAATAAAAAGACACTTTAGAGCCCTTTAGAAACAATCCAAACAAAATCAAAGCTAGTTATCACGTAGTTCCATTCATGATGGCATGCCAACACAAAGTTATCCATTAATAATTAGGTTTGACACCGTCATTATTGAAAAGGTTAAGATGTATTTTAAAAGAGAATGTTCTTGGTAAAAAATTAAAAAGGATAAAACGAAACATTCATCCAAATATATTACTTTAAATAGCTAGTGGAGCAGATTTGGCTTCGACACACCTTTAATTTTTTTTTTTTTTTTTTTTTTTTTTGAAAACTGACACACCTTTAATTTGTAAGGAAGTGTTTGTCACCACATGACAAACTCTTCAAAACAGACAAATATTAACCATATAACCTTCATCTGCAACGTAGTACAAGTCTAAGAGATGCATAAATTCGGATCGGTCCACGAACCTCTATATCTTTTGGAAAACACTTCAAGACGAGATAATTTTTTAATCTTAGGATATAAATAGAACATTTCGAATATGCACACATTATACATAATAATCGAACAAAAATAAGATTTTTTCTACACCTTGAAATGACCAAATTGTTAACTGTTCTAAAAATCTCCGCCTAGCACCCGCTTAGGTAGCAACTCACTTAGACAAAAAATAGATAACTTTCATTTTGAATTTTTGTTTTCAATAAATTGTAAGAGACTTGTTGAATACTTAAATGAACACACATTATAGGCTTGTTCCCCATGTTTTCATTATGTTCCAATACTTCATAATATATATATATATGTCATTCTATTTTGTAGTTTATGATGAAATTATATATATTTTAAGTATAAACAGATACTTATTTACATGAAATATAATAGATTTGCTTAAATCCGCCAAGGCGCCCGCCAGGCCCCGCCTAGCCGCCTAGGCGCTAGGCCCCAGCTCGCCACCCAACTAGCGCCTAGCGTCTTTTAGAACCTTTCTTCCATATAAATAGGTTATCCAAATTGTTCTTTAAGTCATATATACAGGCATGGGTTTATAGTTAAGCTGACACGGTAAATAAAGCATGCATGGTTTGGTGATTAAGATTATACACAACCATGGTATTCAAGTTGTTTTTGGTTCATTGATGAGAGATTAATCATTCTCTTTATACACGCATGCATGGTTTTGTGATTTAAGATTACACACAACCATGGTCTCCAAGTTGTTTTAGGTTAATTGATGATAGATTAATCGTTCTCTTTATACAATCTTAGTATATTGCACCAAGTTGTATTGTACTTTTGACCTTTAAGTGAAAAAATACGTCAAAGCAGGATTGGTAACCGCAAAAAAAAATATTTATAAGAGCTCGAGCTCGAATTGGAGGTTTTAAACATTTCTTTGCTTTTCATTAGACAAACCCTTTGTGGTTTGGTTATTAAGCTTAATTATATGCTAAATTAATTTTGTGGTACATAATACAAGAAATGAAGGAGTCTATCTATGCTATGACACTAAATGGGATAATTCTATGCAAAATTTAACCGTTGCAAAATCGATTAGGTATTTTTATACAAGATTTAGACTGTTAATTTTGGGAAACACTTGGTTAGTACGTACCGTAAAAGAGGTATGGAAAATGTCGAGGAGAGATTTGGTGTTTGGTGCTGGGTACAGTGGAGCGGGAAATGCGGTGAGAGAATGGTGTACGGAGAAGGGAATCTGATGCTGGACATGACGCGTCCGAAATCAGAGGAGAGACCCAATAATTGCTCCCACGCTGCCCGACATTCATGATTCTGTCGGCACTGCCCTACCCACCCCAAACTCTCCATCAATCCCTCTCAATCCTCCCTCCTCCCTCCCCTCCACTTTGACGGGTAATGTATACTTATTATTCTTGTATAGCATAGAACATAATATATATATATATATATATATAGATTATTGGATTTTCAAGTATACCAAAGAATTTTATACCTCGATATTTTTGTCGTTAAATCTTGAGTTAAAAAAATAATTAAATTTTTAAAAATGTTCTATACTCTGAAGCACTGTATAATATTCGCATTTTGTTGTATGGTTTTGTACAAGCCCTTTAAAGGAAGAGTTTTCTATTTAGAGAAATTAGTATCCGGTCCTTTGTTACTAATGTTCTTTGATTGAAACCTTATTAGTTTTTAGATTTTGATCAAGGTCCCTAGTATTAATGCAATAATGAATTTACATGTCAGTTACATAATTTTTAAAATAAAAATTAATAATTGATTTAGGATTTTAATACTCACACCTTTATTAAACTCCTAAATAATTTTCAATTCAAAACATTTCTAAAAAAAAAAATTAGAATAAGTTTGTACACCTTAATTTTTTATAAAAAGGTTTCCAATTTTTTTAATCTTATATGTACCCATTCATGTAATTTTTCAATTTTTCAATCTTAAAATGTACCCATTTTTAAATATACCAATTTGTTGTAGTAAAATGTACCCTTTTTTATATATAAAATCTATTCAATTTTTTTCTAATCCATTTTTAAACTTATATGGGTACATTCGTTTTCCTGATTTGAGAATGTATCCGTGTCAAGTTTAATCAAATAAATTTACTAATGTTATTAAGCCTAATATCTATTATTTTTTGTGTGGTTTTGAAGAATGTACCCATATTTTGGTACAATAATTTTTTTATTAATTTTGATGAATGTACCCATGTTTATATACATACATACATACATACATACATACGTATATATGTATATACACACACACACACACAACATATTGGAGAGTATAATTTATATTTTAATAATTTTAATCCACAAATTATGGGTTTTTTGTATTTAAAATCTCATTAATACAAACAACTATAAATTTTAATTTTTAATTTAAAAAATATAGTAACCTACATAAAAATACATTATGACATTAATTTTAGGGACTTCGATCAAAAATTGAAAACCAACAAGGTTTCAATCAAAGAATATTGATAGTTAGGGACCGCATCAAATGTGTCCCTTTCTATTTTTTTTTTAATGGAGGTTAGTTGTGAGACCCACTCTATATCAAATTTCAATGATCTGAACTGTTTATTTTATAAGTCTCTACTCATAGATAATCTCTGCAAAAATTCAATTCAATCCAAAACCATTTGCCTATTTAATTGTCAAGATAAAATTTCACTAGTTTCATAGAACATAGTGTTCGTCAATTTCTTTGAACTCAATTAGATGTCTAAAATATTTCTAGTTTGGCTAATATTTGGAACAATGATCTATGAGGTACAACTTTAAAAACAGGTAGTTTGGATGATTGAAGTTCAATGTAGTGTGGCCTCACAACTAATTCTCATTGTAAAAAAAAATATGGAATCTCTTCCCTTAAAAGACTCTTTGTATTGTAATATAGAAATGTGTATGAAAAAAAGTGTAATGAATTAATCTGGGGTTAATTCACTTTTCACTCTATGAGTGTAAATGTTGGTTTTTCAGGATTCCTTTCCACCTAATCCATTCAGTTCGAGATCCGGACCATTGAAATTTGATCCAACGGCTACAGTTATTATAACTTTTAAAGAGGCCTCATGTTTGAAGCCGTTGGATAAAATTTTAACGGCCTGAATCACAGATTAGGTGGAAAGAGATCCGGCGAGAATTCGTTTCCGATTTTTCACATTGCTTTAAGCTTGAACTTTGAAAGTCTACAATCCACGCCGTAAAGTTATATTCGTCTTTTAATTTACACTTTCAGTAAGTTTAACCAATATTAAATTGTCAAAAATTGAGCCGTTTTTAATTGCTTACATGACGAGAGTGAGACTGCATTTTCTTACGCGCCAAAATTGTATAATCCACAACGTACGGTTTTCTAAAGCTTAATTATGTTAAGTTATTGTAAACCACAAAAACATTTCTTGTTCAAATGTACACTCGTCAATTTGACTAAATTACTCTTTATAAAATCTTGGTGGATGCCATGTATTTTACCACGCAAGAAAATGTAGGTTTTACTCAATACGGACAATGTGAATTATGAAGTTCAAGGTACAATATGAAAACATATAATTGCAAAGTGAAAAATCCTACTTTTTTATATATGTACGCAAACAAAAGTGTGAATGAGTTGAGAAACTTGTAGTAGTACTGGTGGACATTGTAGAAGAATTCAAACGTTGGCACGTCTTCACTTAAGAACCTACGTGAAACAGAGATGTCAAAGTGATGATATCTTAAATCATGGTGTGATTTTATGTAAAAATGTTAAAACATATGACCTCTAAATTTGAGACACTACCACCATAATATACATCTCCGTACGTTTCATGCATTTCCCTCCTTTTTCACTCTTAAAGAAGACATTTAGGGCCCCCTTTTCGAATTTTCCGGAGCGAAGTTTGAATTAAACCATCTATATAGGCAAAGACGTGTAGAGCCCCTTTTTCGGCTTTTTCTAATACTATTTTTTTTGTTCAGCTCTTTTCCTATAATTAACATGTATCCCACCTTGCAAATGACTCTTGAGTCTTTACCACAGTGGTGAAAAGTTGTTAAGTCATTGTATGACGATGCAAGTTCAAATTTCATGGTTGACTACTCTAACATCTAATCTAACAAAGTCAATCTTTAGATAAAAAGAAAATTAAAAAAACATGTATCCCACCCCCTGTTCACTTTCTCTTTGTAACCCGTTTTAGAATGATTAATCAAAATTTGGTGCATATTAGAGCAAGAATTATGAGCCACAAATTTGAACTCGCATCGTCATACAATGACTTAACAACTTTTTGGTTATAGATTGGTCGAGTTCATTGTTCCGCCAATAGAATGGCTCATGGATTGACCAAAGTGGCATTGTACTATGATCACGAGGTTTTTTTGTTCGAGTAGCCTCTGAACTTAATTTGGCACATCATCTTTGAAGATTATAATTGTAATCCGTCTTAACTTCTCAATAAAACTGCTCTCGTTTCTCTGAAAAATAAAAACAACCAACTATATATGTTTTTGCTTACATGCAATCAAACTCCTTCCTTTTTCCTTTCTTTTTGTTTCCAATTTATTTCAAAATTCCGGGGTTTAAATAACCTAGAGATCAACTACGTACGACATTATTGTAAGATCATACCCTTGATTTTATAATTAAATAAATAAATAATTAGTTCCCATGCACAGTACTTCAGGACTGAGGCCTCATCAGAATGCATGCATGCAAAAGGGGAAATAAAATCTCAGACACAGGCTGCTATGTATCTGTATTCTGTATATTGCTAGATTATACATGCATTAAAACACAGAAATTTTAAATTGTTGCATTATTATATATGCAAAAGGTCAACAAACCAATGGATATTTATCTGAATCCCCAGCACCCAAATCATAGACTCATAGGAGCCATAACTAGGGAACATATTAGTTAATTAACTAATAATTTTCAGCCCCAAAAATAATAGAAATTAATAGCTAATTTAAATAATTAGTCTAAGAGATAAAGATTTGTGAGGTCGTCGAGCCCGCATTGTAGCTGTAGTTTTAGCCGACCCAAATCACAGAAATACAGGCCCTCTCTCTCTCTCTCCCCCCTCTTCTGTAGCCGACTGAAAATGTCGTGCTCAACAGAACACACTGTAAAAGCCTGTTCAGTCTGTTCTTCTCTTCATATATGCCTCAGAAATCTTGTTCCTTTCTCTCTCTCTCTCTCTCTCTCTCCCTCTCTCTCTTCTCTCTCTCTCTCCCCCATCCATAAAAACCCCTTTACCCCCTCACAGCTAAAACCCAAAACCAAAAACTGATCCTCTCTCTAACTTTCTTCAACATCCAAATACCAAACACTTTTTTCACAACCCAAAACCAAATACTCAAAAACCCAGCTCAACCGTTTGATTTGAAAGACCCAAATGCCGTCGGACTCCGGGGATCAGCAGCAGAACAACAGCCAGAACCGGAGGACGGTGAAAGCCACCCAGGCCACGGGGGCCCCACCGCCAGAGCAAGAGCACCTGCCCTGCCCGCGCTGCGACTCCACCAACACCAAGTTCTGCTATTACAACAACTACAACTTCTCCCAGCCCCGCCACTTTTGCAAGTCCTGCCGCCGCTACTGGACCCACGGGGGCACTCTCCGCGACATCCCCGTCGGCGGCGGCACCCGAAAAAACGCCAAGCGTTCCCGCACCGCCGCTTCCGCCGCCTCAGTCGCCACAACCACCACCACTTCTGACAACGACCCAATTTCGGCCACCCCATTTTTTCTCAACCCAGGTGTCGGAGCAGCCTTACAGTTGAGTGATTTGAAGGGTAACATGGGAAATGGATGCGGCGGCGGTGGCGGCAATGGCAGCTTCACTTCTCTGCTCAACACCCACGGGCCTGGTGGGTTTTTGGCTCTGGGCGGGTTCGGGCTTGGGCTGGCAGGTGGTTTTGAGGAGATGGGCTTTGGGCTTGGGAGAGCGGTCTGGCCCTTTCCTGGGATGGGAGGAGATGGTGTTGCTGGTGGGGCCCACGGTGGGATGATGAACATGTGGCAGCTCGAGAACGGAGAGGGTGGTGGGATTGTGAATGTGGGTGTTGGACCCGTCGGAGCTGAGTTCTGTTCTTGGCCGGAGTTGGCGATTTCTACTCCTGGAAATGGACTAAAGTGAACAAAATCTTTGTCTTTTGGGTCACTTTTTAATTCTCTACTCTTTTTGGATTGTAATGGAGAATGTTGTGTTTTAGAGCTCTAGGGTTTTTAATGATAGTGTTGAGGGCTTGAGAGTAATTTAGATTCACCACTTAAATAGCCTTTCTATATATCCAACAACTACTGCCTAAATTCAAGTAAATTTTATTTTGGTTCTATGCTTTGCTCCTAACTTGTTTATAACATTTTTGAAGAATATGAGTTCTTCATGAATCCGTTATCAAACACATCCAACGCTCTCATATTACCATCATGATGTCATAGATGCGTTTCAAAATTTTAATTGTAAACGCACGAATTAATCATTTAAACACAGGAAATTCATGGAGAGAATTCATTCCCTTTCTTTTCATTCTCATTACCATGAGTAAACAAGCCTTAAATTCTTATAACGAGTGATGTTAGGGAAACTACATATTTGTATCATATCGGAATACCATTTTTATGTGGTAAGGGATGTATATATTCAACATCCAATGAGATATAATTCATTAATTGACGTGATAGATATACATTACTTGTCATGTTGATGTGATACAAAGGAACAACTAGCATATGCGGTAAGTTTCAATTGATTCATTTCCATGTTAAACATCTTTCTTAAACTGAACTTTACCTAAGAAAATAATGAAAGAATATTGGTGCTGAAGTTTGGTGAGAAATTTCACGCAATTGGAAGACGTGATGAGAAATCATGGCGATTAGGCGAGTTGGTCATTTAAGTGTCTTTTTAATGTTGGAGTACGTTGATTAATATAAGTAAACAATAATGCTGTAGGATTCTTCTAGACTTCTGATGCAGGAATCCAATTCTGCAATTATTGATTAATATATGATTAGCACAAATTAACTCCAATCTAAAATCTTATTTGCACACCACGAAACAAATTAATTATGGTTTTCTGTTTTTTTGTTTACAAATTGCATAATTTTCCTATATATAAAAAAATAACTCAAAGTTTCATACGTCCTTTAAATATTAGGCTTATTTTTAGCTATGCCTCCTAGAACTCGATTTTAAGTTCATTTTGTCCCCTATAACTCAAAAGTCGCAACTTTACTACGTAAAACTCAAAATTCGCTCCACTTCGTCCCCTGTAACTCGATTTTTAAGCCCACTGAAACTCAAAAGTCGCCATTCTACGCTATAAAACTCAAAATTCGCTCCACAATCCCTTAATTTTGTTAATTCCTAAATGCGGATTTGATTTGGGTGCCCTAGGCTAATCAATTTCTTTTTTATTTTTTTCATCTTTGCAAATCAAGCACAGCAACCCAAAAAATTCCAATTCTTGATTTCTTCTTTTACACTTAATATTTTATTATTGTCAAATGTTAATGCACATTGGAGATTTATAATCAAATTCATTAACACATATGTTTCTGGGGCCGGCTTTTGAGTTTCAAAGAGAAGAGAGAGTTCACGAGTTAAAGTGGAACAAATTTTGAATTTTTGAGAGTAAAGTTATGACTTTTAAATTACATGAGGCAAAATGAGATCAAAATTGATTTCCTGTTGGGTTTTACGGCTCAAAATTAGGATGATGCAAAAAATTAGGTTTGTGTTACCTATTTGGTTTTGGTATCCTATTTGGGTTTGGATTTTGACTTCTTAGTTGGTTTCCTTGGTGGAGAGGTTTTGTTAATTACCTATTTGATTAGGATTTGGATTTACTTCCTATTAGGATTCTTATTGTAACCTAAGTCATATGCACTATAAATAGGACCTTAGGGTTAGTGTATTTTGTGTGGCTCTTTTGTGTGGCAATTTGGTGAGAGTCAATTTGTAAGTTTGTGAGTTAGAGAGCAATTTGGGAGAATTCTTCTCCGTTAGTTTTGGGTTCTCAACTCGTTTGGTTTAGGTTTGTAATTTGTGGGATTCGGGTTGTGAGAGTTTAAACACCCTATTGTAATCTCCGTTTGTTTAGTGAAATTCCTCGCAGTGCTTCGCCCGTGGACGTAAGTTTTACGCCGAACCACGTAAATCTCTTGTGTTAGTTTGAGATTGTTTGTTTAGCTTTCACCTACAACATTGATATTTGGTACTTTATTATAATTCGCTTCCGTTTGCGCATAAAAGTACAACAAGTGGTATCAGAGCCCAGGTTTCGGCTTGGGCTTCGCTTGGCAGTCACTATGAAGCCTTCTATGTCGTTGGTGAAAGTTGATATTGAAAAGTTCGACGACAATGACTTTGGTATTTGGCAATTGAAGATGCGTGCTTTGTTAGTTCAACAAGGGCTTTTAAAAACGTTAAAGGGTGTGAAGGCTTTGCCGAATTCGTGGACTGATGAAGAAAAAGAAGACGTTATGGAGCGGGCACTTGGAGCAATTCTGCTGACTTTATCGAATGAAGTCTTGCGAGAAGTTGGTAGCATCAAATTTGCACCGGAGTTGTGGCTAAAATTGGAGAGTTTTTATATGACCAAATCCCTTGCTAAACGGTTGTATTTGAAGAAAAGTTTGCATACTCTTCGTATGGATGAAGGTACGTCAATTCATAGGCATGTTGATGAATTCAATAAACTTATGATGGATTTGAAAAGTGTGGACGACCAAATTAGTGATGAGGATTATGCGATAACTTTGTTGTGTTCTTTATCTCCTTCGTATGAACACTTTGTCGATACCATGCTATTTGGTAGAGAAAGTCTTAGTTTGGAAGATGTTAAAGCCGCTTTGAATTCTAAAGAGTTAAAGAATAAAGTGTCTGACACACAAGATGGAGCTTTGGTAGTTCAAGGAAGGAATAAGGAAAGGGGCAAACTTGGAAAGAACACGTGTAGCTATTGTTATAAGGAGGGTCATTGGAAAGTAGATTGCCCAAAACTCAAGGGCAAAAAGAAGCCGTTTGATAAGTCTTTTGCTAGTGTTGATGCAAATATTGCAGAAGATTGTTGTTCTGAACTCCTCTAAAGGTTATGTGAGGTGGTGGAGCTTGGTACTCAAGCTCTTTGGGTGGAGTGCAATTCGCACTTTTTGTTCGTATGTTCAAGCTTTTTCTTGGATTTTGTTTCGTATTTGTTAGTTTTCGTAATGGAATTTGTTGGAGAAGGCGTTGGAGGAAAATTTCAAGTTTGAAGACTTTTGGATTTTTTAAGTCTAGGTGGAGATCAGTTTCGAAATAATTTGGTGCGCGTTTGCGTTTGTATTTTGGTATCCCAAATTTGAAGTTTGTATTTGATTTGGAAGTTTGCTAATTTCTCGCCGAGGTGGAGATTGTTGGGTTTTACGGCTCAAAATTAGGATGATGCAAAAAATTAGGTTTGTGTTACCTATTTGGTTTTGGTATCCTATTTGGGTTTGGATTTTGACTTCTTAGTTGGTTTCCTTGGTGGAGAGGTTTTGTTAATTACCTATTTGATTAGGATTTGGATTTACTTCCTATTAGGATTCTTATTGTAACCTAAGTCCTATGCACTATAAATAGGACCTTAGGGTTAGTGTACTTTGTGTGGCTCTTTTGTGTGGCAATTTGGTGAGAGTCAATTTGTAAGTTTGTGAGTTAGAGAGCAATTTGGGAGAATTCTTCTCCGTTAGTTTTGGGTTCTCTACTCGTTTGGTTTAGGGTTTGTAATTTGTGGGATTTGGGGTGTGAGAGTTTAAGCATTCTTTTGTAATCTCCGTTTGTTTAGTGAAATTCCTCGCAGTGCTTCGCCCGTGGACGTAAGTTTTACGCCGAACCACGTAAATCTCTTGTGTTAGTTTGAGATTGTTTGTTTTAGCTTTCACCTACGACATTGATATTTGGTACTTTGTTATAATTCGCTTCCGTTTGTGCATAAAAGTACAACAGTTCCAAGGAGTAACTTAAAATAAGCTTAAGTATTAGTTGTTTTAGTATTGTGGTTGGTGGTCTCCTATTTTTCTCCAAACGCAATACTACATCTTCTACTTTGCAATAGCTTTTATGCTTCTTGTCATTGAGTTCCAGAGCTATGCTGGTAAATACTTCCTCCTTATATATAATTTTTCGTTTAAAAACAATATATATACACACATAAACTCACATGCATATATTTATGTATACAAAGCTATGTCAGATTTAATGTCAAGTTGCAGGAGCTCAAGGAGTTGGAGTTAACTATGGCAGACAAGCTGACAACCTTCCCGCCAGACAAGGTGATCGAGTTAGTAAGTCCAGGAACATTTAGAGAATTTATATATTTAGTGACCTGCTTGAAAGAAAGAGCGGGCACTCTCGTATTTCAACCCCACACGATTCATGGTTGTGGAGCCGTCCAAGACATATATACCATAATATGGAGGTCGATCGACCTAATTCAATGATGCACGTGAACAAAAGGTTTGTCATCAAGATGTTCTGCAGGCACTAAAAGGGTCAGGAATACAAGTCATTTTAGGCACGCTCAACGCAGATGTCCCAACACTAGCCAATGATCCAGCATTTGCTAACGTTTGGCTCCAAACCAACGTCATTCCCTTCGCTTCATCTGTTAATTTTTTATGTATATCCGTTGGAAATGAAATGGTTCCAAGTGAAAATGCTACCAGCGTAGTCCCTGCCATGCGAAATCTTAGAGCATTTTCAATAGGAGTCCTTACTAGGGGACTTCCACCACCACCTTTGATGACTCATTTCGGAGTTTTAGAGGAATATTCGAGTCCTTAAAAGAATATTGCCTACAATGAACATTCCTTATAGTATAATCCCTAAATATAGGTACTAAAATATTAAAAAATATTATTAATTTCACTGAAGTATTGTAACCATTGATAAAAATAAAAAACTATCTCTACCTTTGATTTTTCAAGAATTAAAAAACAAAAGGCAAATGAGAAGTTGTCCCACTTGGGTGGGTTCAAAAAACAAGGAAAAAAACATGAAGATCAACAACATTCCCACTCAAAATTACTGTGTAGTCCACTATTTGAGTCCCTATATGTTGTCCTTATATTTAAGAATTCTTTTAAGGTATCCGGCGAGTCCCTATGTATTGAGATACTTTGGGAACTTCAATTCCGGCTCATTGGAAGCCATTTGTCCCTATATTTATGGACTATACAGTTGTAAGGACTCCATTTAAGATGTCCATTACAAATGCTCTCAGAAATGCCCTAATTGCAGCCGGCCAACCCGTTTCCTCTATCCACTGCATTGTTCCAAAATGTACTGGCATCACCATATGTATCCGGCTTCTGCCAGAACATGGCATCCCGATGTAGTCCCCACCCACCCCTCCCCTTCTCTCTCTTCAACGCATATCCATATTTCCTATCAATCACCCACAAGACATTGGGTTAGACTATGCATTGATGAACGCCACAGAGGTTATATATTGTACAAGATGGAGCTAGGTACACTCAAATTTGCTTGATGCTTCACTAGACGATCTTTATTAGGCACATGAGAAAGTAGGGGCACAAAATGTTGAGGTTGTCATTAGTGAAACAGGTTGGCCTTCACAAGGAGAAGGAGAAGAGCTTGCAAATATTGAGAATGCTGAAGACATATATTAGCAATCTGATCAAGCATAGACAAGTTGGGACACCAAAAAGACCAGGAAGGGGATTGGAGGCTTCCATTTTTGCTTTCTCCAAGGAGGATCTCAAGCCTAAGGGAAGTGATCAACATTGGGGATTGTTTAATCCTGAAATGACTGAGGTTTACCATATTGACTTTTTATTTTTATTTTTTCATCAGAGGTTACTTCATTAGCAAAAACATAATTACACAATTAGGGGTCCAAATACAATATCCACACAAACAAAATAGTGGACCTCAAAAATAACCTAAAAGCCCAAAACATAGCTTTGGCCACAACATAAGAAGCACAAAACCTAATCCTAATTGCTTTGTTCCAGCTCTTCCGCTAAAATCGCCGCAGCAGTACCCCCGACGATCTCGAACCACCACCACCAACTATTACTAGGAACCAACACCTCAGAGATGGAAAGAAAATGGATTCTGTCTTCCGACATATAGCATCTCGTCTAACACAACCACCAAATCAAAAAAGCATGTGGGATTACCACAAGCAACGTTGCCAGAAAAGGCAAACAGAGAGAAGAAGGTGGTGTGGCCACCCGATCCGGTGTGAACATTGGAACTCTACGCACCTTCTCAGTTGGTGACCGCAATAGTCTGCGGTCAAAATTGGTTAAAGGTTGGAACAAAGATAGAATCGATAGAATCCGGAAGAATGACACGTAGATGGGTGTGTGGATGAATGGATATGAGAGTTAGATGAGTGGATCTGAAGGGATGGAGAGATTGGTGATAGTTAGTGGTGAAAAGGCTATGGTAAAAACAGGAAGAAAAGCAGGGGAAAACAACAAAAAAAAAAAGAAAAAGGACATAGAGGGAAAGAAGAAGGGGTTGCCATCGACCCTATCAAAATTAGGGTCGACAACAAAAAGAAAACTCTAGGCTTTGTTACTGCTCTCAGTCACTTAGAGAAAAACTCTCACTCTCAAAGAGAAGGGCTCTCACTCGCGGAGAGAAAATTTATGTGAACCCCACACTCTTTTAAGTTTTTTGACTTTTTATTTAAGGATGTAATATTTGTTGGTAATGTATCATTTAGGAAGAAGAATTGTTACTTTGCTAATAGAACAATTGATATAATTTAATGCGAGACATTGGATGTAATGTTCTTTGATTGAACCTTGATTTTTATTTTTTGATTGAAGTCTCTGACATTAATGTAATCCTTAACATTACTAAAATAATATTTTCTATAGGTTTTATACTTTTAAATTGAAAATTGAAATTTGTATTTATTTATTTTAATGAGATTTTAAATAAAACCCGTAGTTTGTGAGATTAAAAATATTAAAGGATAAATTTTACTCTGTGAGATCCCACATCGCCCAGGGGAGTGATCCTCATATGTATATTCCCATCCCTACCTAGCGCGAGGCCTTTTGGGAGCTCACTGGCTTCGGGTTCCATCGGAACTCCGAAGTTAAGCGAGTAGCGCGCGAGAGCACTCCATGATGGGTGACCCACTGAGAAGTTCTCGTGTGAGTTCCCAGAAACAAAACCGTGAGGGCGTAGTCGGGGCCCAAAGCGGACAATATCTTGCTATGGTGGTGGAACGGGCCCGGGAAGTGGTGGACCCCGGGCCGGGATGTGACAATTTGGTATCAGAGCCTAACCCTGGCCGTGGTGTGCCGACGAGGACGTCGGGCCCCTAAGGGGGGTGGATTGTGAGATCCCACATCGCCCAAGGGAGTGATCCTCATATGTATATTCCCATCCCTACCTAGCGCGAGGCCTTTTGGGAGCTCACTGGCTTCGGGTTCCATCGGAACTCCGAAGTTAAGCGAGTAGCGCGCGAGAGCACTCCCATGATGGGTGACCCACTGGGAAGTTCTCGTGTGAGTTCCCAGAAACAAAACCGTGAGGGCGTAGTCGGGGCCCAAAGCGGACAATATCGTGCTACGGTGGTGAAGCGGGCCCGGGAAGTGGTGGACCCCAGGACCGGGATGTGACATACTCTCCAATATATTGTGTGTATATAAATATGGATACATTCATCAAAATTAACCAAAATATTATTGTATCAAAACATGGATACATTTTCCAAAACCACAAAAAAGAAAAAGAAAAAAGAAAAAAGAAAGATATTAGGCCTAATACCATTATTAAGTTTCTTTGATTAAACTTGACATGAATACATTCTCAAATCAATGAAAAAGAAGGTACGCATATAATTTAAAAAATAGATTGGAAAAAATTGAATTAATTTTATATAAAAAATAGGTACATTTAATATTTGAAAAATGGTACATTTTACATATAACAAATTGGTATATTTAAGAATGAGTACATTTATGATTTAAAAAAATTGAAAAATGATATGAAAAGGTACATTTAAGATTAAAAAATTGAAAATCTTTGTCACATCCCGACCCGGGGTCCACCACATCCCGGGCCCGCTCCACCACCGTAGCACGATATTGTCCGCTTTGGGCCCCGACTACGCCCTCACGGTTTTGTTTCTGGGAACTCACACGAGAACTTCCTAGTGGGTCACCCATCATGGGAGTGCTATCGCGCGCTACTCGCTTAACTTCGGAGTTCCCATGGAACCCGAAGCCAGTGAGCTCCCAAAAGGCCTCGTGCTAGGTAGGGATGAGAATATACATATAAGGATCACTCCCCTGAGCGATGTGGGATCTCACAATCCACCCCCCTTAGGGGCCCGACGTCCTCGTCGGCACACCACGACCAGGGTTAGGCTCTGATACCAAATTGTCACATCCCGACCCGGGGTCCACCACATCTCGGGCCCGCTCCACCACCTTAGCACGATATTGTCCGCTTTGGGCCCCGACTACGCCCTCACGGTTTTGTTTCTGGGAACTCACACGAGAACTTCCCAGTGGGTCACCCATCATGGGATTGCTCTCGCGCGCTACTCGCTTAACTTCAGAGTTCCCATGGAACCCGAAGCCAGTGAGCTCCCAAAAGGCCTCGTGCTAGGTAGGGATGAGAATATACATATAAGGATCACTCCCCTGAGCGATGTGGGATCTCTCCCACGATTGCGCACTCTATCACTATTTAGCATTATTAGTTCTACTTGGTTTAGTTTTAAATTCATTCACTTTTCACATCACATATCCTTATGGTTACGTCACCTCTCGGTGATGGCCAGCATGCTTCGACCTTCCCGGGTTGGGGTGTGTCAATCTTTTTACAAAAAAATTAATGTACAAACTTATTCTATTTTTTTATTTTATTTTGGCAATTTTTGAATTGAAAATAAATTAGGAGTTTAATAAGGATTGAGTATTAAAACTCTAAATTAATTACTATTTTTATTTTAAAATTATGTAACTGACATGTAAAATCATTAATACATTAATGCTAGAGACTTCGATCAAAATTGAAAAACTTATAAGGTCTCAATCAATGAACATTAGTAACTAGAAACCGAATACTAATTTTTCCTAATTTAATTGTTATTAACTCCAAGTTAATTATGAAATCATATATTGTTTGTTAACTAGAAAATGGCCGAAGTACCAAATCTTGCAATAAGAGTTTTATGTTACTCGATTTCTAATGGGGTTGCCCATCGTCATACTAAATACGCATTTTCTGTTAATAGTGCAATAATATAAAATGAGATTTCTCCTGACGTTATTCAAGACATTCTCTTTCATGATCTCAGTTGTATTTGAATTTCAAGTTGAATGTCATCGCTTTTGCATCACAAAAAAGGCCAAAGTACAAAGTCTTGGTGTCAAATTAGAGCAATTCTCATGTCCACCTACTGGATCACATCATTAATACATCCACACATACAATCTAAGCATACTTTGTGTACCACGTTATCAATTTAATTATTTACTTACTAATCATGAATAATATAGTAATTACGTATTAATTAAACTTACCGAGGATCTATTTTCCACTGTTCTAAACATCCCCGCCTAGCACCGCCTAGGCCCCGCCTAGGCGCTAGGCGGCTGGTCACCGCCCCGATTAATGCCTAGACCGCCTAGGCATCCGCCTAGCCCACCCAGACCTGCTAAGGCGCCCGTCTAGACCGCCTAGGCGCCCGCCTAGACCGCCTAGGCACCCGCCTAGCCCGCCTAGACACTTGCCTAGGTTGCAACTCACTTAGATAAAAAGTAGATAACTTTCCTTTTGCATTTTATTATTTCCAATAAATTGTAAGAGACTTATTGAATACTTAAATAAACACACATTATATGTTTGCTCCCTATGTTTTCATTATGTTCCAATACTTCATAATATAGATGTCATTCAATTTTCTAGTTTATGACGAAATTATGTATATTTTAAGTATAAACAGACACTTGTTTACACGAAATAGAATAGATTTACTTAAATCCGCCTAGTCCGCCTAGTCCGCCTAGTCGCCCGCCTAGGCGCTAGGCCCTATCCCGCCGCCCGACTAGCGCCTAGCGCCTTTTAGAACCTTGCTATTTTCACTTTTAAAATAACTACTCCCTACTTTACGCGTATGCGGCTTCAATCTAATTTTTCATTCTTCTTTTAAGGAAAAACATTTTTCATTTTCCTGCTAAACAAAAACATTATTTATAAGATGTGACGAGAAAAATCGGATGCAAAAAAAAGATTTCATTCAATTTTTCACTCCAAGTCCAACACTGCACAAAGGGCGGGTCTTTTTTCACTTGCTCTTTTTCCCTCTCTAGGGTTTTGAAACGGGTCTCTTCGTCCTCCCCAATTTTACGACCCCCAATTCCAAAACGGCCCACAAAACCCACAACAATGGCGTTCTCGTCATTATTCTCCACGCCGCAGCCCCAACAGCAGCAGCAGCAATCGCTGTTTCAAACTCAACAGGCCTCGCAGCCTTTTCAGCAAAGCAGCTCCTTTTTCTCCCAACAACCACCGCAGCAGCAGCCGTCGCTGTTCCCACAGCCGCAATTTCAGCAGCAGCCACTGTTTCAACAGCCTCAATTTCAGCAGCAGCAACAACAGCAGCAGCAGCAATTGTACTTGTTTACGCATGAGAAGACTCCGGCGAGTTATGGTACCAAGTGGGCGGATCTCCATCCGGATTCCCAGAAAGTTCTTCTGCAAATTGAGTACGTTTTCTGAATTTCCGTGAAGAAATTTTTACCCTTTTTCTTGATTCGCCATTGTGATTTTTTGGGGTGTTTGGCTTGATTGGTTGCTGAGAAAATGCAGGGAAAGAAAGTGAAATTTTGAGTCTTTTTTGTTGTGTCAAGTAGTATTAAGCAAGCTTGCTGCATTAGATTCCGAAAAGCGAATGATTTTTTTTCACTATTTGTTGCATTAGTGTAATAGTTCACAACTTGGGTTTTCTTTCTTACTCTTATAATTATCAACTGAGATAACTATTTGTTGCTTGCAGGGAACGGATACTGGGATATAGGGATGAAAGCCAGCGGCTGGATCAGTGTAGTCGCCTCTACGATTCATCAATTTCGAATGATGCTTTCGAGCATGACGCAAGCCGTATTCTCCAGGTTTGTTTCTTGAACTGATCAAATTTTCTAATAGCGATTACTGTTTGTTTTTTCTCTGGTTGCAATCTTGTTATTATGAGTTGGTCATTGCAAGCAATCTGCTTTAGTTTTAGTGGATTTAGTACTCTTGTTTATATACTACACTATATACTGCGGGGCTCAAATTATGAACGATTTATCGCTTCTGCAAGAACATTTAGAGTCCTGGTAATGACAATAGGTGCTATCAAAATTCGCTGGTACAGGATTTTCAAATTCTTATGTTATCTTTACAGGAACTTGGGGGTATTGGTACTTCCATGGTCCGACAAAAAGCTGTTCTGCACGAGCTGATGGCTATTGTGAAAGATCTGTTGCGGAACAGCGAGGTTGCTGTTCGTTCTTTCATGATTCTACGCCCAAGGTTTCTTCATCCAAATGCAGGAGGTACTTCAAATGCTACTCCCCCATCACAAGCTCCTGGAGCAACAGTACCACTAGGTTCAAGTAGTCAACCAACAGCTACTTCTATAGTGCCAGTTTTTGACTTTTACAACGGGATTCCTAGGAAACCATCTCCCTTCCTACAGCAAACAATTGCAAGATTCGAGAAGTATCTTGTTGAGTGTCGCCAGTGGATTGAAGAATTAGAGCAGCTGCTTCTGGACTCAGAGAGGAACTCTGCCAATGATAGATCCTCGTTGTTGCAGTCTCTTCCAAAAGTTATGTCAAATGTGCATGATTTTTTTGTTCATGCGGCAGCTAAGGTGAACAAAATGAATGATATTTTGTTCAGTTAACATTATTCATACAGTTATGCAGTAAAATGTACTTCATTATGGATTTTATCAGCTAAAACCTGCACGTATGAATTACTAATCAATGATATGATGTGTTTTTTAGGTGGAGAGTATTCATCAATACGTTGTGTCCATGAAAACAGCTTATCTTGTTAACCAGCGCCGCCAAGGGGATGGGAATGATCCATTTCTCGAGGCTGATCGGCGGGAAACTGCTAGGCAAGAAGCTGCTGCTAAGAGGGTGCATCCAACTTTGCATTTACCTGCAACTTCGCAACCATCAACACAAGTTGCTGGGTTGTTTGCCAGTTCAGGAACTCCTGGGACATCAACTGCCCCACAGACATCTGCAGCTACCATTACAGCTTCATCTGGGAGTGGACTTTTCAGTACCCCTTCTGCTCCATCTGCTTCCACGTCTTCCTCTCTGTTTGCTACACCACCCACTTCAGGTCCTGCATCTTCTCTTTTTTCAACACCATCTGCTACGCCCCAGGCATCACTGTTTAGTTCTTCATCAGCGTTTGGACCTGCTTCAACTCCCTCTCTGTTTTCCAATCCTACTCCAGGCTTCGGTTCTACTACTCCTATTGGAAGTTCATTATTTACTTCAGGTTTCTTCTGATTCTTCTTAAACCTACTTCAGGACTTCCACATTTAATGAAAAAAAAAAATTATTCCTTATAATTTTCTAATTTGAGAACAGAAAGATGGTTTTGAGGCATTGAATGCGTTAAAGGGAAATCTCTCTTTATGATAGTGTATGCTAGAACGAATGCATGCAGAAGTCTATTGGTATAAAAATTTATGATTTTACATTGTTCCCAAGATTGTCTGGTTCTATTTTTGTGTGCGGAGTGATCAAAACTTACCAAGGAGCATTTTGTATGGGATTAGTAGTTGAAATTGCATTATGTATAAGCAGTGTCCAAGACAGCATGTATCTCCTTGATTCGTTATTGTAAATTTATTAGTGGCCACCATATAGTTCTCAACTGTGTTCTCTGTTTTGAGCTATACAGTTTGGGAGATTCAGTTGTTTGCCCAGTAGTTTATATAGACTGAGGAATTCTTCTGATTGGTACCTATACTTTATTTGGACTTGTTCTCGTTCACATGACATAGATGTAGGTGAGTTGTTTTTAAATATCATTTACAACGTAACCATGAAAACTTTGATATAATTCACCATACACAATTATACAATTTTGTTTACCATAAAAGAATCTACAATTATACAATTTTGTTTACCATAAAAGATTCTAGTGTTGTAAAATATGTAAAATTGTACATCTTGTATCTTGACGTAACTCAGTTAACTCTACTGGTAATAGTTGTTGGCACATTTGTTAATCTTTTTGTCCTAATTTAGGCTTGATTGACCAATGCTTTTATCACTTTACAGGTAGTGCTGGATCAGGGCTGAATTCTAGCTTTACTTCAACGGTGAGTGAATTTTCTTTCAGCTCTCTCAGTTCAGACACGTTGCACTTGATGTAACTCAAAATATGCTCCCTAAACAAACATGAGCTTCGAAGTTACGAAGCTAATACTAATTAAGTTTTTAGTTAGTATGTTCATGTACAATAGCTCTATACCTCAGATGGAATTAATTTTCCATCTCTAGTAATATAGTTTACTTGATGCTGCAGTATACATCTGCTGAATATCGTTAATCTCTGTATTCTAACAATTGCAGAAATCAGCACGGCCGAAAAGTCGGACTGGTGGCCGCCGTTAGCTACAGCTGTTTCAGGGTCATGAAATCTGGAAGAAAGCAGCCAATTATGTGTATTTTAAGTGTCGACAATTGTTCTCTTTGCTCAATGCTCGACTTGCGTGCGGCTTCTTTTGCTGTGGAGTTCATGGATGTCGATAATTTTCACTGGATCCATGTCCCAAGAGAATCAAAATTTCGTTTGAAATACTGCTTCAGTATGTCATCTGCATACTCGGCTCCTTGCTGCAATTGTCTTCTCCTGGTGGAAGCTGACAGGCCCTCGCTGTTTTGTGATGTTGTAACGTGAGGTTAGAACATCCGTCCGGCTCACTGTAAAATTTAGTTTCTATCTTTTCGTAAATGTGTTTACAAGAAAATTGCAGAGCCTAATCCTTCATTATTGAGAGAGATATTGTTTACTTGTGGACCTGTGGTGTCAAATGAACACACTCGATTACCCAAACTCATGAGTGATCAAGTTGATATGACCCCCATTGTTCTACAATTTTTACCATAATGTATTTGTATCTTGTATTTTCCATGTTTTTCTTGGGATATCAATTCTTCTCGTGAGGATCGTGTAAGCAGCCGTACACAGCGGTTTTTTAATCTAGGGCTAGAGTGGTGTGCTCCACCTCAGCATTGAAGTTCGTATCTCTTTTACGTGGTTTATGCAAATATAGTGTAGTTATTCTATTGTTTGTCATAAAGAACTTTAATGTCAAATCGTCTTAGTCTTTTGTTGTATAGAATCAATAAAAAATTACAATATTAACAATTTATCATTAATATTAGGGTAAATCTTAGTTTACTACTCTCAAGTTTCGTGGTTTTCAACATTTAGTACATGAAGTTTTTTTTCGTTTCAGAGTCATACCTAAAGTGTTAATTTTGGGACAATCTCATACATCCGTTAGTCTGGCTGTTAAGTCTTCCGTTAACTGACGACGTGGTGCTCATGTGGACAATGATTGAACGTCACGTGTCATTAAAGGGTCCATGTGGAAATTAAAAATTCGAAAAAAAAATTAAAAATTTAAAAAAATTAATTAAATAAAAATATTAAAAAAAACAAAAAAAAAAAAACCAGAGCCTCCTTCGTCTTCCCCACCCGACACCCTTCCACCCCTTCCACGGCTCCATCCCTCCATCCCCTCCACCCCTCACCCATCGACACCCTTCCCCTTCCCTGATACCCACCCCTACCACCAAGCCTTTTCTCTTTCCCCAAAAACCCAGCCCCTTCCCTTCCCCCAAAACCCCAAAATTCCCTCCCTCCCTTCTTTTCTCCCTCAAGTTTTGTGGGTTTGAGGGGGACCATTTTGCGGTGAGAGGGCACCGGTTTCTCTCAGCTACTCTTCCCAACTGACGAAGTCGTGAACCTTGCCGTGGACTCCGACCAGACCTTTAACAACACCCACTCGTCCACTTATCCCAGCCAGATTAAAACACCCAAAATGCTCTGCTTCGGAAACTACGATCAAACAGAAACGGCGTAGAAGTTGGGTTTTTGGAAACCGCCAAGAAATCAGCCGCCGCATGCAGCGAGTCAGTTTGGGCAGGAATTTCGCTGGGAAGGGTCCCTGGCTTGAGCACACAGCTCCCCGCGGAGTTGGCACTTGGTTGGTTGTCGGGCTCCTGCTTGTCGGGATGCTGCAAGAGGAGGACAAAGTTAGTCCATAAAGGTGCCTTTGTGGGGCCTTAGGTGTAGGCCTTGAGGCTCACAATCAAAACTAACTAAGTGCGAGGGCGTGCCACTGCATCTCTGTATGGCAGATGTAAAACGAGTGTATTTAAGCCGATTACTTGCGCCCCAAGTTATTCTGACTTCTTGTTATCAAAGGATTGTCGTAGATGGGTTAAGTCTACATTAAGTTCTTTTCAATGCCTTGAGATCAAGGACTTTTGTTCATCTTATATGCTTAGAAGGTTGGGGATTCAGATCTGGCCAAGTCATCAGTTTAATCCCGATTTAATCCTCTTTATAATGGTAGAATTACTTAAATGAACCAGATCTGAGAACTGATGGAACTTTGGATCAACATAAGACAGAAACTGACTTGAATATATACTAGCAAATGAATTATAACACCAGATCTATTGATTGAAAGACGAAACAAAGAGTTTCGGGCAAGATTTCACCTTGTCGGGCAAGGTTACACGTCTTGCGGTCTCTTCTCTTTGTAGCTGAAAAAGATTAAATACTAAGGGGGATGGCTAATGAAGAGTTTATACAAGGAAAATCGATACTACAACATTTAGGAAAGGGTAGCAGAACTTTTACATAGACAGAAGATGTCTTTCTAGGAGGGAACTACGGCTAAAAGGGGGCAGAATCTGGGCAGAGCGCAGCTTACTGAGTCTTTGGCTTAACTGAGAGGTAAGTTGTATGCTTATTTGTTTGATTGGTTGAGTGTCCTTATCTCTTGGCCCTCTTCCTCCTTTTATAGACGAATTGGCCCCACTGTAGCATTCTACCTTTGCCCGAAAGCAGCTGGAGATGATGAGCCATTAGCATTTTATTTACATGTCCTGCCCCTCAGAAAGTACTTTTGGGCCGGGAGTAGGTTGATTCCCATCGGTTGTCACTTCTTGTGTAAGCAACTAGCCTTTGCATTAATGGGGAACCGTCATTTGTTTTGAGATGGGTGACCTGGGCTTGGTGTTGGGCTTCGGGCAAACCAATGCTTCTGGACCTCCTTTTTGGGTTTCTCTTCTCTAAGCCCAAAGTTTAAATATTAAATATTAACCCAAACAGTGCCCCCTTCAATTGTTGTTAAGCCTGCAAAACCGAGGCGCTGACAAAGATTTAATAGCCACTGCACGCCCTCTCCTTGGAACTTGCACCGTTTCAAAAGCAACCGTTGGGCTTATTGAGACTCTTGCACTACCCCATGAATTCGAATCGTCACCCGTTCCTCCACTATAAAACTCTCTTCTCCGGCCAAATACTTTAACCAAATTGAAGCCCTTTTAATTTTTAGATTCCCCAAGAATCCCTCAGAGCCCTTAGTTGCTACCCAGATCCTTCTAAATGTCCACAAGTACCTAAAGCTTGTACGAATCAAATTTTATTTCTCGGCTGGTGAAGAGATTTCCACTATGCATCTTCTTCTCAATGATCTTCAACCCCTTTGGGTAGGTCTTTACTCTGAATCTTTCTTTAAAGATGAGAAAGTGCATTCCATAGGATCTGTATGGTTTCCCTTAACCCCCAATCACTGTAGGAAACACCTTCTTGAGGAGCATCCAGTTCTTATAATATCTTCAGTCAGGTGTCTTGCTCTTATTCCAGGAATTCCTTGGTGTTCCAGGCCTAGTCGAGTAATCTTACTCGCACTGGTAGATTCCACTCGGACTAATATTCGCGAGCCCAGGCCCCTCGGTAGCCTCTGCTTTCTTGATCACTTCATCACCATGGATGTAAGCTTCGGGCCCAATCACCGTACCTTTATTGGCCAAAACATTTTGAAGGCGTAGAAGAACTCGAAAGGGTTAAGTCAACAAACAGAAGATGTTGTACCGAAACACCTTTAGCCAATAGTAACGATGTTTAGGAAGAGTCGGGCAACATGTAGACCCACTATTCTAGGATAGCTGTTCTAGTCAGGGATGTAAAACTTTATTGAGCTAACTCTGATGTAATCTTTCAACATTTGCTGAAATGAACAAGATTATCTTAAATTGTCTTCTTTTATATTCTTTCTTTGAGACCCATATGTGATGAGCACAAAACTGCCCTTTGGATTTTATGCAATGTTCATTCTCCTTTAACATAGCAATCCTTAACATCCCACAAAGTTGGGTGATATTTCTTCAAGAATTTGACATTGATCGGATGCTTCTGTAAGCCTCCCTCCATATCTGCTAAGTAATATCCACCCCTACCCAATACTTGGTTAACAATGAAAGGACCTTCCCAAGTCGGGCCCTATTTTCCAAAGCCTCTGATCTGAGCTCCCAAAGGAAGGATTGCCTTCCATACCAACTCCCTTTCTTTGAAATTCTTCAACTTCACGTTTTTATTGTAGGATTGGGCAACAACCCCTTTTCCTTCCTGAATTTTATTTAGAGCATCAATTCGGGCTATATTAAGGTCTTCAATTCCTTCACACATAACCTGAACGTACTCTTCGTTGTGCAGCTCGAATTGATTTTGAATTCTGACCGAACTCATGTTAATTTCCATAGGAATCACAGCATCTTGCCCGAAAGTCAAAGCATAAGGAGGAGTTCCAGTTGCTGCCATTTTGGAAGTCCTGTATGCCCACAACGTATCTCCCAACTTCTCATGCCATCTCTCTGGATCTCCGGCCACCGTTCTTTTAATAATGCCTACCTAGACCTTATTACTGGCCTCAGCTTGACCGTTCGATTGGGGGTAGTAAGGACTAGACTGGATCATCTTTATCTTGAACTTGCTGGCAAACTCTTCCATCTCTTTTGAAATAAAAGATGGCCTGCGGTCTGTGACAATTGTCTCAGGCACCCCAAACCTATGTAAGATATTGGTTTCGATGAATTTCTTGACCGCAGCTGAAGTGATAGTTTTTACTGCTGAGGCTTCTACCCACTTGGTGAAGTAATATGTTGCCACAATTATGAACTTATGCCCTTTGCTAGAAGATGGGTGAATCTGCTCGATGAAGTCCATTGCCCATCCTCTGAAAGGCCAAGGCTTGACCACGAGGTTTAAAGGTACTGATGGCACATGTTGGAGTGGTTCATGCCTTTGGCACTCTTCACACCCTCGGGCATAAGCCTTGCAATCTTTCTCCATATTGGGCCAAAAATAACCATATCTCCTAAGTAGCCACCTCATCTTGGTTCCTGCTTGATGTGTTCCACATATCCCTTCATGTACTTTGGCCATTACCCTCATTGATTCTTCTTGGCCCAAGCATTTTAACATTAGTCCATCTGGAGTTTTTCTTAGTAGATTTTCTTCCCACAAAACATACTTAGTCGCTTGCTGTTTGTTCTTCTTACTTGTGGGGAAGGATGGATCCTTCAAATATCGAAGAATAGAAGTCCTCCAATCTTCAATTTCCACTTCTTCGATCATTACATCTAGGCTAAATCCCTTTTCCAAGATGGAAGGGAGATCTCTTCTCTGGATTTCTATATCTTTTTGGAACTTCCTTTCCTGGATCTGCACCCTAGAGGCCAATTGCGCCATCTCATTGGCAATCATATTTGACTCTCTAGGGATGTAGCTGATTGATATTCCTGTGCCCCAATAGCTTAATAATTGAGTGGCCGCTAAATAATAACCGGCCATGGTGATGTGTCGGCACTTGTATTCTCCATTTAACTGATTGATCACTAACTCTAAGTCCCAAAAAACCTCAACTTCAGTTGCCCCCAACTCTATTAAGATCTCTAGACCGATTACCAATGCTTCATATTCTGCCCGATTGTTGGTAGTTTCTTGCTAATCTAGGAGGAATGAATTATTAATAGATGTATGGTGGGGATTGGTTTATGATTGAATGATGGAGATTGGTCTAGTAAGAGTTTGTTAGAAAGTTAGAGTTAGTTACTTTGTAGGCTAGTATAAATTGTTAATTCTCTCTCATTTTCTGTAATCTGTTCAACTATCAAATACAAGCTTTGATTTCCTTCTAAACCTTCATCTTCTTCTTCTCTATAATTTCGATACTTTCATGCCTCTTCCAATGTAGTTAACATGGTATCAGAGCCACCAGGCTCACGCCATGGATTCTGGTGGTTCTATTTTTTTCATTAGATTTCATCGTTTTCTAGTTTTATTTTTTGTTCAGTTTTTCAATAGAAATTCTGTCAAGTTCTTCGGTGCTTCCGCGATGGTCCTATAATATTTTGGTTGATTTTCATCTGGGCTATGACAGAGATTGTCAGTGATATTTGGGTCGTCAAAATCTGCGTCGTCAAAATTGTTTCTTCAGATTTTCATCGAGTTCTTGATACAAGGAAAGAAGATGGGATGTCAAGCAATTTTTTGAATCCAGTGGAATCCCTTCATCTCAATCGGCGACTGCTACTACCATTGGGTTCCAAAAAGGAGCATTGTGTTTGCAGGTTTCTTCACTGATCTCGAAGATGTTGTATTTGTCCTTCGAATTCAGATTCTTCAAGATTACATCACGGTTCTTCATCTTTTGTGCGTAATCTGTAATTTCATAGATGAATTGTTTCTGGGTCTTTCATCTGTCTTGTTTAGGGTTTCATAATCAAGCTGTGAATTGGATGCAATTGTCAAGTGCATTCTTGCACATTATGTGTTTGTCGAAATGCTCAGTTCTTTGTATGATTCTTCTCCCAGAATGTCTAGATCAGCAATAGCTTCCTCAAATGCCTGTTTGGCCATGCTGCAACCTTTATCAGACTGATTGAGATTCTCATAGTAGAACATTGAGAAATTCAGTGCCAGACCCAATCTTATTGGATGAGTTGGTGCCGATCACGTTCTTGTACGCAACAGAGAGTAGGTTGCGCTCCTCGACGGTCAGTTCGGCGGCGGGAGTCGAACCGACGACCAGCTTCTCCCTGAACTGAACCATCTCCTCATAGTGCTCCACTTGCTCGGAGAGCTTCGCCAGGTACACATACTGCTCCCTGGTGAGGTTATCGGGGACGACGGAAGCCATCAGAATGGGTGTTGGAAGACAAGCTCGGCGATTGCGCGTGAGATGTTTGTGAAAATGTCTCATATGAAGGTTAAGTTTTTCAGCAAAGTGCGATATTTGGAATTTGGGTATGATTTCATTCTGAATTCTTGGTTCAATTTCACTTTCTTGAGGATTTGTCCATGTGAATTCTTGGTTCATTCTGTATTCTGCAAAATATGGAATTGTTCTTTCTGGTTATATAGTGGTAGAAGTGGAGTTCATTGTTGGGTTTGTGATGGGAAAGCAAGAAGGCTCACAAATGAAGGCAGTCAGAAATAAGGTTTCTTTTCCTGGTCTTGCTTTCCATCCATTCCTTGCGAGATCTTATACTAGAGTTCTTACAGAGTTCTTTACGAAATTGCTTTTGAGTCAAAATATATTTTTAACTGAGGAGAGATATGAAAAGATCTTAGAAATGATTCCCGATCCTGATCAATTTATTACTTCTGAGCTTCTTGGAAGGTGGCAAAAGAGAGATAAACCTTTGGTTCAAAAGAAGACATTAATGTTGTTGGATGGGAGCAGCTATAAACTATGTTGCAATTTGGAAAACCTAAGGAGCAAGGACTGCGTAGGTGCATTGAAGAGATTGTGTTTTCTTTTACCTACCCTAGGCTTGACATGGAGGTTTCGAAACACATGAACCATTTGTTAAAGGCACATTTCTGTGTACACCCAAAAACAGGTCATGTTTGTGCTCCAATTGATCCAAATCATTGAGACGACTTTGATCCTACAGCAGTACCAACCCTCGACAGAACGTCACTCGGGAAATCAATCAGGTTTTTCAAATCGTCGTTTCTTGCCTCAGCCCATAATTTCAGAGTCTAACCTACTCAGTTGTTTGCATGAATCTACAGTAAGTCCGGTTATACAATGAAGTTTGAAGAAGTTGTTAACGGTAAATCCCACGAAGGGTGATTCCGTGATGTGAATAGGTAAATCCCACGAAGGGTAGAAGAAGTTGTTAACGGTAAATCCCACGAAGGGTAATCCCGTGTTTTGAGTAGGTAAATCCCACGAAGGGTAATCCTACATAGATGTTGATTTTCAGTTGTGAAGGCCGATGCCATTCTTCAAAGAAGTTTTTTTTTTTGGTAAAATCCACAAAGGGCGATCTTGTGGTGCTATAGTTAAGGCTGATGCCACACTATAGTTTGTTAATTTTCTGTTTTTGTTAATATTAAAGGCCGAAGCCAAGTTGAATGAGATTGTTGACGGTAAATCCCATGAAGGGTAAACCTGCAAGAAATTGTTATAATCGGCATGAGGGTGTGTTACAACTTCAATAGGCTGTTCTTTGATTGAAGCTCCTGCACAAGGCAGAGAAATATTAGACTTTTGGTTGTGCTTCATACTGAGCTTGCAGATTGAGAGTGATTTCTGTTTCAGATAGTGGTGCATTGTTTAACAACTTGGAGTATTCACAAGAGATGGAGGTTTTGGGTTTTGTGCTTTTTGGAAATTCTCATTTCTATTGCTGCTACCCCACTATGGTTGTCTGATTAGAACAAAAGGATAATGCGCATCAACATCAGTGCCAAAACTTTGATACATGATTGGTAGGCATATCAAAAGAGTCATATACTGGAGTTTGGACTGGGTGTAGGGCAGACCACTTTGGAGATTGCAAAGATCAATAAGAAGCAGATACAAGCTTTGATTTCCTTCTAAACCTTCATCTTTTTCTTCTCTGTAATTTCGATACTTTCATGCCTCTTCCAATGTAGTTAACATGAATAACAATGGTGGGTACCTCCGGGATCAATGATGGCAATTCTTGCCCCATCAGCATTTCGGGTACAAGACCTATCAAAATATAACTTCCATGAAGTGATCCAAAGGCTAGATATCCTTTTTACCTCCTGTTGAATCCACTCTTCCCTGCCCGAGAGGACTTTGCTTGGTGGGATCCACAAGTTAGCTACCTCTAGTGTTCTAGGGATGTTGACAAGTTCATCTCTCGTATCTTGATGTTCAGCCAAGAAATCCGTTATTGCCTGCCCCTTGACTGCCTTTTGAGGCACATACTGAAAACTGAATTCGGACAGTGCCTGAATCCATTTTCCAATTCTTTCCGTCAACATTGGTTTTGACAACATATATTTGATTACGTCGGTCTTGGCAATGATGTGGATGTGGTAAGGCAACATGTAATGCCTTAGCTTGCAGGCGGTAAAGTACAAAGCTAAACATAATTTCTCCACCGGAGTATATCTTGTCTCTACCTCAGTAAGAATTCTACTGAGGTAGTATATGGCTTGTTCCTTCCCTCCTTCATTGTTTTGAGCTAGCAGGCTTCCAATCAACTTCTCCGAGGTAGAGATATAAAGTTTCAACGGCTTTCCTCGCTGAGGTGGCATAAGCACTGGCGGAGAGGCCAAGTAAGCTTTTATGTTGTCAAAGGCTTCTTGGTGGGGTGGGCCCCATTCAAACTCTTCTTTGTCTTTCAATCTCAATAGAGAAGTTAGCGGCTGAATCTTGCCCGCTAAATTAGCAATGAATCTCTTCAAGAAGTTGATTTTTCCCAGCAGCCTTTGAAGCTGTACTTTGTTGGTGGGGGAAGGTGACTCCATTATTGCCCGAGCCTTGTTTTTATCAACTTCTACTCCTCTTTGATGGACGAGGAATCCCAAAAAGTTGCCCGATGTCACCCCAAAAGCACACTTCTTTGGATTCATCTTTAGCCTATGGATCCTCATTCTTGTCAAGGCTTGTTTAAGGTCCATTAAATGCTGCTATTCAGTTTTAGATTTTACCACGATGTCGTCAATATACACTTCCATGCTATGGCCGATTAAATCATGAAAAATGGAGTTCATTGCTCTTTGGTAAGTGGCACCGACATTTTTGAGCCCGAATGACATTACCAAATCCTCATATGCTCCAAGATGCACTGGGCACCTAAAAGCTGTTTTATGTATATCTTCTTTAGCCATTTTTATCTGATTGTACCCAGCGTTCCCATCCTAAACACAACTGCATATATGGATAGGTCCGCCATGGGCATGGGATATTCGTCTTTAGGCATGGCTCCATTAATGTTTCTATAATCAACACAACATCTAACTGCTTTAGTTATAGTTTTTAAGACAGGCACAATGTTAGCCAACCACTCCACATATTTGGCAGGCTTAATAAATCCAGCCTTCACCAACCTTTCGATCTCTTCCAAGACTTTTTCTTCAATTTCTTTTGACATCCTCAGTGGTGCTTGCATGACAGGTTTAAACCCCTCCTTAATAGGCATCATGTGCTCTACCAAGGTTGGATCTAAACCTCGCATCTTGGTATAATGCCAAGCAAAACAATCTTTAAATTCATGTAGAAGGTCCACAATCCTTGCCCGATCTTTGGTTTCCAACAGACCACTAGTCTGTATAGGCCTCGTATCCTCCCTTGTCCCCAAATCAATGGTTTCCAAGGGGTCTTGTACTTATAGGGCTGGTTTGTCCGGCTCTGCACATAAAAATTCGACCAGTTTGGGATTGTCGAGCAAGTCCTCTGGTCCGTCCAAGTCGTACACACACTCCGCCATTTGGATGGCTACTTCTAACTCTCTTCCAAAAAATTCTTCCCTGTTTACTTGGCTGCGCGAAACCTCTTCAGTCCACTCTTCTTCTACCATGGCTGAGTTCTCCATCTCTTGCTTTCTCTCTTTCACATACACCAACAATCTTTTTATTAAGGACCTGACTGCAACTACTTGGTCCTTCCTTTTCTGCTCTGACATTTAATGGTGTTGGGGAGTTGGGATGATATAAGGCCGATCTAATTCTTCTTTGGTAAGAGATAACCCTTGTTCAAGAAGCTTTTGGGCCATCACCTTAGTTGGGCGGCCATTCTTATTAGCTCCTGAACATTGAAGAATCCCAATATTGGGATTGTAGAAGTTAGCTTCTGCGATGTTGGCTGTAGGTAGGAATGGCATTGATTCGGCCTTCACCATTTCCCAAAATCCAGGTCTTGTCTCCCATTTTTCATGGTAAATAGCTATTTGTTGGTGCAAGGTGGATGACATAGAGAGAGACTGATGAATCCAATCTTTGCCCAGTAAAGCTCCATAAGTGGAAGTGTTGTCTACTACAAAGAAAGCCAGCGTGATTTGTTTTGACCCCAGATCGACCTTTAACGGTAGTATTCCATGAGTCCGGGTGATGGCTCCTGAGAAGCTAGATACTGTAAGATCCGTAAGGATGAAATCCTCTTCACTTCTGCACATTCTCTTCAGTTGTTTGTAGGACAATACATTCACCGCAACCCCTCCATCGATCAAGACCCTCTTAAAAGGTACACATTCCAGGTGAGCAGTTACGTATATGGGTCTGAGATGGTTGGCCAGGGTCAAATTCGGGCGGACAAAGACCATTTTGTCTGAGTATATTCTCTCAGGTTTCTTCCCTGATTGCTCGAGCAAGCTTGTCTGGCCGGGTTCTCATTGTGGGAGGTTGTTTGATTTGGGCACGAAACATGGCCGATAAAACATATGTCATGTTTACGTGGAAGTTGCTGGGTCTAGGTAAATCTTTCTCCTTGCCCTCAATATTGTTCATAAACTCCTCCAACCAAGCATGTGCCTCCTCATGCAACATCAGCTCAGGCAAACCTTCTTCCTGGTTTATGCCAAAGTTTGGCGTTTGTTTTGGAGCCTCGCAGATAGCATCCATCAACAATGGTGCAGGTAATCCTCTCTCGGGTGAAATAGTCCCCAAGCAGATTAGTTCTAGGCTCCATCTCAGGGTAGGCATCATTACCATATCCTCTTGAGCTCTCCTCAAGATTATGTATTTTCCAGGATAGGGAATTGGCGGCACATGGTCCCCTTCCCCTTCTTTTTTGCTGTTTGCCTTCTTCACCCCCTCTTACTTCTCAAATAAGGTTGATTTATTCCCTCATGAGGAATCTTTTGAGGCTTTACATTCTTTGAGGTCTTCGAAGTAGTGGGAACTCTCAATGAATCCATGTGGGCTTTATGCTATCTTTGGACCCTCTTGATCATGGAGGCTTCCATCTCTTTGACAAGTTTTCCATCATTCCTGACTATATACCATCTCCGCCCGAGATGGGCAAGATTCTTCTTAGTGACCGGGTTTTTAGTCATTCATTTCATTCTAACATCCTATACAGCATAACCTGGTTGGGAGGACCTCATATCTATCCACCTTGGTACCTTGGCTTCCTTGTCTTCCACTTCTTTTGAAGCTTCATAGTTTCTGAATACTTTAAACAAGTTTTTAGGTTGGGAGTCCTCCCCAACCTTTGGAAGACGTTCCTTAAGGTTTCTCTCTCGGCTGCCCGCAGGATGTTCACACGATTTCTATGTTCTTCTTCCACCATTCTCTTGATTAATTCATGATCAATAATGGCCTCTGCTGCCAGCACCTTCAGCTCGCATTGGCATTGACATTGGCTACATAACACTACCCCTTTGATTATGGCGGCCTTAGGCTTCTCGGCAACCTGATAGCTCATTCAGTTGGCCTATCACTTGGTATTCTTTATGCCTTTACTTCCCATGTGGCCATTCATTTTCCTTTTTCAACCCACGTTATGTTGATCATGTTTACTGGGGTTTGTACAACAGGGCTAGCATTATTTGCTATATCAGCTTGTGACTCTTCTAGCGACTGCCTTATTTTTATCCTGCATTGCCCCCTGCTATCCAATGAAAGCAACAAGGGGTCGGGCAACTCTGGCTCTTTTTCCAACAACGGCTGACTAGCTTTGGATTCCTCCGTGTTTTTCACCTCATCCCCATTTTCCTTAATCACAGAAAATGGAGGAATAACTGACTCTTCCACAGGGCTGGCCCTGCTTGTCATTTCTCTGGCATGATCATTTTCTGGGGTGGAGTACTCCAGATCTAGCATTCCTTGCAGATTTAAGGAACATAGTCTGCTTACTTCCGCCTTTGTTTCTAGAGAGTTCCTCTCCATGCTCTTTAGGATAGACATCATAGTGGCTTGTAGGTCCTCATTTGTGACCTTCCCTTTTGATTTTTCAGAAGGAGTCGGGCTTTTAGCTGATCCTGATCCTTGCAAGCCTTCGGGGAGATTCGCCATTTTTGACCTTGGTGTGTATTGGGGTGACTTTTGTTTTGTTCCCCACCTGAAGGTTTGTTCCTTCCTTTGTCTTCTTGGCATGCAAGATTTGTGATCCCACTGGGCGTGCCAAAACTATGTTTGGGCAGGAATTTCGCTGGGAAGGGTCCCTGGCTCGAGCACACAGCTCCCTACGGAGTTGGCACTTTGGTTGGTTGTCGGGCTCCTGCTTGTCGGGATGCTGCAAGAGGAGGACAAAGTTAGTCCTGAAAGGTGCCTTTGTGGGGCCTTAGGTGTAAGCCTTAAGGCTCACAATCAAAACTAACTAAGTGCGAGGGCATGCCACTGCCATCTATGTATGGCAGATATAAAATGAGTGTATTTAAGCCGATTACTTGTGCCCCAAGTTATTCTAACTTCTTGTTATCAAAGGATTGTCGTAGATAGGTTAAGTCTACATTAAGTTCTTTTCAATGCCTTGAGATCAAGGACTTTTGTTCATCTTATATGCTTAGAAGGTTGGGGATTCAGATCTGGCCAAGTCATCAGTTTAATCCCGATTTAATCCTCTTTATAATGGTAGAATTACTTAAATGAACCAGATCTGAGAACTGATGGAACTTTGGATCAACATAAGACAGAAACTGACTTGAATATATACTAGCAAATGCATTATAACACCAGATTTATTGATTGAAAGACGAAACAAAGAGATTCGGGCAAGATTTCACCTTGTCGGGCAAGGTTACACGTCTTGCGGTCTCTTCTCTTCGTAGCTAAAAAAGATTAAATACTAAGGGGATGGCTAATGAAGAGTTTATACAATGAAAATCGATACTACAACATTTAGGAAAGGGTACCAGAGCTTTTACATAGACAGAAGATGTCTATCTAGGAAGGAACTACGACTAAAAGGGGGCAGAATCTGGGCATAGCGCAGCTTTCTGAGTCTTTGGCTTAACTGAGAGGTAAGTTGTATGCTTGTTTGTTTGATTGGTTGAGTGTCCTTATCTCCGGGCCCTCTTCCTCCTTTTATAGACGAATTGGCCCCACTGTAGCATTCTGCCTTTGCCCAAAAGCAGCTGGAGATGATGAGCCATTAACATTTTATTTACATGTCCTACCCTTCAGAAAGTACTTTTGGGCTGGGAGTAGGTTGATTCACATCGGTTGTCACTTCTTGTGTAAGCAACTAGCCTTTGCATTAATGGGGAACCATCATTTGTCTTGAGATGGGTAACTTGGGCTTGGTGTTGGGCTTCGGGCAAACCAATGCTTCTGGACCTCCTTTTTGGGCTTCTCTTCTCTAAACCCAAAGTTTAAATATTAAATATTAACGCAAACAGAGTCCTCATTCGTTTCTTCCACCAGCACCGCCTGCATTAACACCTTGCCCAAGTCCAACAATGTCAGTCATTAATCCTCATTTTTTTTAATTTAATTCGAATTTATTTTCCAAATTTTTTTTTTTTGTTTTTTTTTTTTGTTTATTGGCAGAAAAGGCAAAATTGTTCGGCTCCGATCAGCAGCACAACTACTCCTCCAACCCAGAGAGCCGCTAAAAAGAAGAAAATTGAGAATCCCACATCGGCCGGCAACGGAAATGTCCGACCTTTCAACAAAAACAGAACTCCAAAAAGTAATCCGCATCACTGCATGCCACACTCTCTCTCCCCTTTCCTCAAAACCCACTCTTTGCATGCTCTGCTCTGCTATCTCTCTCTCTTCTGTTTCTGCAAAGCAAGCAGAACAACTCCCTCTGTGATTTTACACATAGGTTCTGATTTTCTACGACTTTGAAGCAGAGGAAAGAGGGGAGGGATGGAATTTTGGGGTTTTGGGGGAAGGGAAGGGGTTGGGTTTTTTGGGAAGGAGAAAATGCTTGGTGGTAGGGGTGGGTATCAGGGAAGGGGAAGGGTGTCGGTGGGTGAGGGGTGGAGGGGATGGAGGGGTGGAGCCATGGAAGGGGTGGAGGGGATGGAAGGGTGGAGCCGTGGGGAAGACGAAGGGGGTTTTGGGTTTGTTTTTTGTTTTTGTTTTTTTTTAAATGTTTTTTTTTAATTAATGGGAGATTTAATAGCCAGACTAACAGATGTATGAGACTGTCCTAAAATTAACACTTTAGGTATGACTTTGGGACGAAAAAAACTTCATGTACCAAATGTCGAAAACCACGAAACTTGAGGGTAGTAAGCTGAGATTTACCCATTATGTTAATTATAAATAAGTCAATCATGTATTGTGATATTTAAATGCATTTAAGATAAACAAAAATTACAAAATCTGCCATTACAGCTGATACCCACTTTAAATGACACTCTTTTTTCATATTTTTTTATATTTTGAAATAAATCAATACGGATTCAGACACCGCAATCAATGTCTCTTTTATGAATATGGTTTTATTGGATTTAGATGTTGCGTTGCAGTGTCCGTTTTCTAGTTTTTATTTTATTTTATTTTATTTTATTTTTTATTATTATTATCACTTACACGCCTCCTATACTTAACACCTCGTGCTACTCCTCCTAACTTCTGCATTTGGATTCAAACCTTGCAACGCACTGTCCGTTTACTATTTTTGTTATTTATATTTGGATTCAGACATTATAATGCAGTGTTCGTTTTCTGGTTCTGTTTTTAATTTTGATTCAGACGTTGCAATGCAATTTCTAGTTCAATTTTTATTTTTATTTTTTTAATTTTTACTTTTTACTTTTTTACTTTTTACTTTTTACTTTTTTAATTCAGCCACCGCGTTGAATACTAATGGTGTTGTAGTTTTGGCATTTGTCATCTGATGGAGAAAATGACATCTTAGCAAGTTTAAAAACTAGTATAATGAAATTTCTTTAATTATAGAGAATTTTAATGAAAAGTCTTCGGTACTATTCACTTTAACGAAAAATCACATTTTTACATTAAAAAGTCAATCTTGGTACTATTCACTTTACCCTTTATTTTGTCCTTATCGTTAAAACTCAAAGTTTTCAAGCTATTTTCATTAGTTTTTCTTTAATTTATATGGATGCCAATAACCAAATCTGACCCGAATCGTATAATCAAACAGGAAAATAAAACTAAAGCCGCCGTCCCACTACATTATGATACCAATCCAACCCATATAGTTGAATTTCTGTGCGTTGAACATGCACTTTTTTAAGAATAAATCAAATCTCACAGTTATTTAGACCAAATACTTGGTATACATCATGATGAAGCGACAATTATTTCGGAAATTATATATATAAAAAAAAGTTGGTCTTTCATTTTAAAGTACTGAAACCAACATTTGAACCATTTTTTTTCTTGTTTCAATAAATGTTGGTTTCAGTACTTTAAAATGAAAAAGACAACTAACATAGATCACGTGAATTTTTATACACATTGGACACTTAGCAATTGTAGAAATTATATATATATATATATATATATATATATATATATATATATATATATATATATATATATATATGAGGAATAGAATAAAGTGAATAGAGAAAGGTATATAGTTATTTTCTAGCTAGCTCAAAGCCTTATACCCATGTGGCATGCTTCATTGATCTATGCATAATTATTATAAATATTTTATTGATTATTTCTAAAACAAAAATTGGTACATATGGCTAATTAGTAAATATTTTATTGACATTTGACTAAATATTCTTTCTTATAAAAAGTGATTTTGTTCATTAATTCGACGTCCAAGCTCATTAAATAACAACTATATTGTTACCTATTGTTATTCATTAGGTGGGGCTATTTATACACTATTTTTTTACCTCCCATTTTCTTGTTTTTCTTGTTTTTTTTTGTTGTTGTCGAAATGAAGATAATATTAAATACGAATCGAAATGTTTACATCATAAGCCAAAGACAACCATTCTGGTTCTAACCCATCCCATGAATGACTGCCCCCCATACACGTGACATAAGAAGCCACATTACAGGCACTTGGAGCATACAAAAGTTGAACATAATAACATTGTTGCTTAATGAGATTAATATCCCATAAAATACCATCCATGACAGCCTTCAGTTGCCAGATCCCATTGATCATATCAACTAGAACCTTAGAATCAGTTTCAACCTGAACCACCCCAAATCCTCTTTCCACACACGCCACCAAAGCCGCTCTTAGTGCCTCAGCTTCCGCCATGACACTCGATACACATCGAACATTCCCCACGCCTCCCGCTCCTTGAAAGATCCCCGCAAAATCCCTCACAACCCATCCAAACCCACCAACCCCCGTACTACTACACCAAGCTCCATCACAGTTCACTTTGAAGGTACCAAATGGGGGTTTCATCCATCCTGTATGACTCACCCTACTCACAGAATTCCCCCCATTTAGTTTCTGCCCCAATTCCCCATCACACCCTCATCACTCCCCACTATCTCGCTCCAATGTTGTCGGAGTAGCTGCACCACAACACTAGGATCAACCTTGGCTTTGTCAAACACCACGCTATTTCGACACTTCCATATCCTCCACAAACCACAAACCACCCAGCGCAATAAATTCGTAGCCTCCTTCTCCTCGCCATATTTATTACTTAGCCACTTCCAGCACTCCATAAAATCTTCTCCTCCCATTCTCTTGTTAACTTTTATCCATTGATTTTTATCAATTCATTTGATTCGACGGCCAAAAATTGAGAGAGGTGTAAAACTTTGATTTTGTTCGTTAATTCCACGTCCAAGCTCAATAAATAACGACTATATTGTTACGTATTGTTATTCATTAGGTGGTGCTATTTATACACTATTTTTACCTCCCATTCTCTTATTAACTTTTATCCATTGATTTTTATTAATTCATTTAATTCGACTGCCAAAAATTGAGAGAGATGTGTGAAAGATAAAAATAGTTGGATAGATAGCACTACCCTACTAATTATTATAATACGTAGATTGTAGAACAGTATTTGATACGATAATATTATGTAACGGTGTGACTATCAGTCTGTCATATTCAAGAATCGCATCGAAAGGAAACCGAAGGAGAGAGAACCAAAGCAAAACTTCCTTTCTTTTTCCGTTTTTGTGTTTTGCGTTAAGGCCTTGATTTGAAATGATACAACTGAGCAATTGGCCCTGCTTTGCCATATGTGCACTTATTTCGTCTTATGAAATAAATTATGTTTTCACATAGAAACCACAAAAAATTTACACATTTAATTGTTATTGTGCGTTTGAAACATAAGTTATGTGGCAGAATTTGGATAGTGTTGTTCATGCTTCTTTTTACCTCTCACACTATATTAATTTTTATTTATTAATCTTCTTTAATTAATTCGTTCTGATGATCAAAAATTATAAAAAATACGAAAAAAAATTGAATATGTAAACAACATCACCGGCTAAATTTAAGTGAATGAACATTGATAAATATCTCCTAAGGTAGACCATCTGCTACGGGATAAACGACGTGTACATCACTGTCATCACGTTGACTCTTCGTGGATGGGAACTATCGCGTCCATTATTGGTTCCTAATCCAGATTTTGTACAGATTCTATTTTTCCAATAATGTTATGAACGACTGAACGTCCACTTCTGGACCCCAATTAGTTGATGCACGCCATTGCAAGTGTAACAATTTAAGAGGACGTTTCATTTCTAGTTATAATAAAGGAAAACTAATGAAAAAAGTTTTAAAATTTTGAGTTTTAACGAAAATAACAAAATAAATGGTTAAATGAATAGTACAAGGATTGACTTTTTAGTGTAAAAATATGATTTTTTGTTAAAGTAAACAGTACCATGAACTTTTCGTTAAAGTTCTCTTATAATAAAAGGGTGTGATATTCACACACCCCTTTTTACTTATCACACACTTTTCTAATTTTCGATCGTCGGATCGGATAAAATGAAAAAGATCACCGGACATAAATTAAAAGGGGTGTGTGAGAAGTAAAAATATATGATTCGTTTCTTTAAATCTCATCCGATTATACTATTGTCCACTTAATACAAATTGGTATTGACACGATAAAACTTTGACACATGCCCTAATTAGTTTTGGGATAACACTTGCATTCTCCTATGTGGCGAAGCACATATCTCACTATTTGTGAATAACGTATTTTGACCGAATAAAAACAACGACCAGAATCGTTTAATTTATTAATCTTCATTTGAAAATCATTTATATGAAAGATTATTCGAATTGAAGATTGTTTAATCATTCAAATGTGTCAAATAAACGAACGATTTATCATGAATATGTTACTTGATACCTACAATGTCGGTTTGTTCTATACATTTGAATGACTAAATGGTCTCTAATTAAAATGATTTTTTATATGGGTAATCTACAAATGAAGATTAAGAAATTGAACGGTTTCGATTATGAAATTTAAACTGTCAAGATATATTATTCGCAAGGGGAAAATGAGCTCATTCCCTAGGGGGGTGCAAGTATTAGCCTTAACTTTGAGTCTAAAAGTGGGTGTGGGTTTAAGTTCTTTCAGTTTTCTGGCCAACGCCTATATCTGAATATCAACATTTAAAATTTGGTTTTAACATTATGTCCAATAGAAAAGAATATAATGGAGCCAAAACTCAAATCTTATAAGTTTAATAACATTTTTTCCGTCGGCGTGGACTTCACTTTGAACTCAAATTTTTGTTGATGGTCAAATGTAAATTTCAGCATGACTATAGGATTTAACTTTCTAATGCATCAGTAAATAAAAAGGTTATATTTAAATTCAAATATAAGATTTGAGCTCAAACTTTCTGGCGCATTTGAAATGACCTTATAATTTTTCACTTCACAAACTGAAGTTGATGTTGTCAGAAATTTCTCGACAAGTTTGAATTGATAGAAACTGAGTCATATTATGTTAACAAGAAGAAGAAGGTTGGGCAAATATATACACAGAAACATAACTTTTAAACTCGTGACCCCATAAAACCACAAGTTAAGTTGTTAAGCCTTTCAATTCAAATTTCAAAGTAGGCCAGAATATTCAGTTTAATTCTAATTTCATAAGAATCAAACTCTTATTGAGGGTAACCATGGGAACGAATCTACATGGGAACAAATCAAATGCCAAAAAATTTGAGTTTTCAAGAGTAATTCTAATTTTAGATTTCAATATATTGAATTTATAAGTAAAATCAAACTCAAGGTATCTGATTCTTATATGTAGAAATCAAATTCAAGCCACTTAGTACTACGGTCTAGTGGTATTCTTTTTCACTTGTAAGTGAGAGGTCTAAGATTCGATTCTCGCTAAAAACGAATTTAAACCACATTATTACTAGGCGATTGTGAGATTAAGCTAACCCCTTTTCTCCTTAGTGTAAATAATATTATTTGTTAAAAAAAATCAAATTCACTTAAATTATTGTGAAGGTCTTGCAGGAAATATTAGACCGACAATGTATATGAGAGCGATGGCATCCCTTGCTTTTGGGGAAGGTGGTTTCTCTCAATGGTCCAAAACAGGGAAAAAGTCCCTCCAGCGGTCCAGAAGCGGGGCAAGTGGTGGACCACACGAAGTCCGACCCAAAACCGGTGCAATTTTCACTTCCGCCTGTTGGCTGACCTTGATCACGTTTTTGTTTTGTTTTGTTTGTTTGTTTGTTTTTGTCTAGCGCTTGCAATTCACGCACAAAGAGGGAGAGCGAGTCAACATCAGCAGCTGTTGTGGGGACCGTAGTGGTCCAACTCTGAAATCTACACCTCATGAGGTTGAATTTCAAATTCATTTGCGTCTAACGACCTGAATTATGACTTAAAATTTATTAATAAAATCGTAAAAGTGTAAGCATTCTCTCCGCCGTGAGAGTACTTTCCTCCTCGTGAGTTCCGCCTGAGTGCGTGCATGCTCTTTCCTGTAGTCTCTCTGGCTCGGGTGAGTATTAATATATCTAGATTATCTTGGTAATTCTGTTGACTTTACTCTGTTGTTGGCTGGTTTTTCCCCTAATTTTAATTGCTCAAATTAGGGTTTGTGGGGCTCGATTTTTAGTTGGTTGGCAATTTAATGGTAATTTAGTCTGTAGAGCTTGGGGGGGGGGGGGGAGCGATATTGACTAGTCGGGGGATTTATTGCTTGTTGGTAAATCTTTCTGGTGATCAACTGGCATTTATTAGGGGGATGGGGTTTGCCTTATTGCGCTGTGCTCTGGGCTGGTAGGCACTGGGTTTATCTGTTGGGTCTGCTAATGGAAGGTGCTTGGGGGAATTTATTGCTTGTTGGTTGACTCGTTAAGGAGGTAGTTTTGGTGGATCTAAGTGGGGGAGGGGATTGCTTTATTCTCTGTGCTCTGGGCTGTTAGGCCCTGATTCTTATCTGAAGATTTCTGCTAAAGGAAGGTCTTTTGAATCATCTCCTCACCTACCAGAGAAATTTGGTAGGGGAGGTTTCGCCGAAAGAGTCTAAAAGGGGCTCTGGTATGCTCTGCTATGGGGCAATTTAAGAGGGCTATGGGCAGCAGCAGGAGTAGGCTGAAAAGGTATAATAGTAAAGGAAGAAGAGTTATTTCGACCCCCCAACCTCTCTGGTGGGACACTTGCATTTATTTCCAACTAATATTATTAATGGAGGCTCATCTATCCTTAAACTGGCAAAAGGAATTACATCCAGGTCTCACACGGTTATTCAGAGTTTCATACCAACCCACTCAGTATTCCACAGATCGAAAGAGGAAAAAAGGTCAGAGAAGAACGTGCAAGCAGGGATCTGGCAACATGGATGAACTTGTGGTCCAGCTTGAGCAGTCAATGGATCTCTCAACTATGGAGTCGGGAGTCAAGCTAGTGGGGAAAGTTTTGACTAATAAGCTGGTGAATAAGTGGGGGGTAAGAAACATAATTAAAGCAGCTTGGAAGGAATATGGGGAAATTGAAGTCAAATGGGTAAAAGACAATCTCTTTACTATGTCTGTCAGAGATGAAAGTACGGCCTCAAAAATATTGCAACAAGCTCCATGGGCGGTAATGAAGAAGATCTTATCTGTCAAGAGTTGGCCATCAGAAGCGGCGTTGGAGGAAATAGAGATGGATACCGTTCCTTTCTGGGCCCAGATCCGGGGTGTACCAATGTGTTTTGTGTCCCCACACAACATCAAACAGCTAACAAAAGAGGTAGGGGAGTTCTTGGAAATGGAGGATCCAGGTAAAGCTCGAGGTTTCTTGAGGGTCCGACTTCTCATCAACGCAAATAAACCATTACTTAATGGTTGCTGGCTTAGAAGGGACCAAACCAGAGATACCTGGGTTGAGTTTCGTTATGAAAAGTTACAGGACTTTTGCTACCGGTGTGGGCGTATTGGGCACGGCAACACAGATTGCACTTTTGAGGAAACTCCAGGAGGTGCTGCTGGGTATGGTGAGTGGACTAAGGCTCCACCAATCAGGGAATTTGTAGAAGCTGTGAGACCAACTAATCCGGGATGGGGCGAGCAACGTGCAGCTGGACTGGTGCGCTATATTCCGTCTCCTCCTAGATTGAATAGGCAGGAACTTGAAAACAGCCAGCCTGTGGAGAGTGCAGATAGATCCAGGGGAAAAGAGAAAGTGGAGACCACGAATGACAAAGGAAAGAAGAAATGGCGGAGAATTCGGCGGCAACCACACGAGTGTGGAAAGCAATCGAAGCAGGAATTGTGGAATAGAAGGCTCGGCGGGCTGCTGGGTGTAGGGAAGGGATTGTATACTGATCTGCCAACTATCAACTCAGGGACAAGTCTTCCTCCTCTTGGTACGATGTATGGTAGGCTAAATGCGCTAGAGGTGACTGAGTGGGGGCAGAAAAGGGGAATGGGGCTCCAGTTGGAAGAGGTGTGCCGGTCTCTACAAAAGAAAGTTCGAGGTCTAGCTATGGAAGGGGTAAGTAATAACTGTTTTGCTGAAATCTGGAGAGGAATGAGTATAAATGATAACTGTCTTATGGTGGAGAGAGCCTTGTTCACAGCCAATCAAAATAATTTTCAGCCCGGGGACAGGGGCCATTGCGGGGCGGTTGGTGGGGAGATTGTGGAAGTTGATAGTGATGGCGAAGAGAGTATGGGTGGTGGCGGCTGGCCCTCAACAGCCGCAGGTCTGCCATGAGTTACCTCTTTTGGAACTGTCGTGGACTGGGGTCGGACACGACAGTTCGGGCTCTTCATGGGCTAATCAGAAATAAACGACCCTCGTTGATTTTCTTATCTGAGACTAAGATGGTAAATCAGCGAATCAACGGAATTAGAAGACGGTTGGGATTTGCAAATGGTTACAATGTGCCACCTATTGGCAAGGCCGGAGGTTTGAGCTTATGGTGGGATGGAGCGGTGGAAGCTCAAATTCTTTTCTCTTCAAAACATGTGATTGATGCAATATGGAAGTTTAACGGAGAAAAACAATGGATCAGACTTACTGGGATTTATGGTACCTCTTATACAGCGGAGAAGGAGGCTTTTTGGGGATGGATGTCTGACTACTTTACTCCTACTGATATTCCATGGATCTGTGGAGGGGATTTTAATGATTTCCTGTGGGACTATGAAAAGTCTGGGGGGGCGGAAGTATTATATAATCGCCCGAGGTACCTGGAGAACTTCATGAATGCTACTCAATTGTTCGACTTGGGCTTTAATGGGCCGGCCTTCACTTGGCGTGGTGCTAGATCCGGGGATTGGGTGGAGGAGCGACTGGATAGGGCAATTGTTAATGGGCTTTGGCAGGACTTGTGGCCGAATGCTTCTGTCATACATGGTACTGTTATGGCTTCTGACCATTGCCCTATTATTGTTAATCCCAGTTCTGATGGGCCTAGAAGGAAAAAATTATTTAGATTTGAGGCCTTCTGGACCAAGGAGGAGGAGTGTCGGGAGATTATTCAGAGGTGTTGGACCCGTAACCTCGGAGGGGGAATTTTAAGGCAGTGGTCTAAGAAGATTAATGATTGTCGGTCTGACTTATCGAGATGGAGTAAAAACAAATTCAAAGGCCGGATGCAGCGTATTGAACAACTAGTGGGGTGCTTGGACTCTCTTCAGAAGAATTGGAGCTCAAATTTCGAAGAGATCAAACAGATGACTAAATTGATCGATGATCTGCGAGCTCAGGAGGAAAGTTTTTGGCTCCAAAGGTCGAGAGTGCGTTGGCTTCGAGAGGGGGATGCTAATACTAAATTCTTTCATCAATCCACGCTGCATAGAAGAAGGAGAAACAGAATTATAAAGTTAAAAGATGATCTCGGGAGATGGGTGGAACAACCTGCTAAGATCCGGGAAATGGTGGCGAACCATTTCGAGAATCTGTTCACTTCGGTTGGCCCTCGTGACTGGGGCGCTCTGTTGGATTGCATCGTTCCGACTATCTCGGCGGAGACGAATTCGATGCTGGTGGGGTCCATTTCTGAAGAGGAGGTGAAGGAAGCGGTTATCAATTTGGGAGGCCTAAAGGCTCCAGGCCCGGATGGCTTCCAGGGGGTTTTCTATCAATATTACTGGGATTCTGTGAAGGATAGTGTGAATGATCTTATCATGGCTTTTGGTAATGGTGATCACGGCCCCGGGATTGTGAACTCTACCCACATTGTTCTGGTTCCTAAGGTCCCGAACCCTGAGACGGTTTCCCAATTTAGGCCTATTAGCCTTTGCAATTACTCATACAAAATCCTATCTAAGGTTTTAGCCAACCGGTTGAAGTCGGCTCTCCCTTCTCTGATCTCTCCAACTCAAAACGCGTTTGTCGCGGGTCGTCAAATCCAGGACAGTATTGGAATAGCCCATGAGTTATTCCATTTCTTAAAAGGTAGAAAAGCAAAAGGGAATTTTGAGATGGGTATAAAGCTTGATATGGAGAAGGCCTATGATAGGGTGGAGTGGGATTTTCTTGATGCGGTTATGGGGAGAATGGGATTTTGTTGTGAGTGGAGACAAATCATAATGGGCTGTGTTTCTTCGGTTCAGTTCGATGTTCTGGTTAATGGGCAGCCAAGTCACAAGTTTCGTCCATCGAGGGGGCTAAGACAGGGGGACCCTATCTCACCTTATCTATTTATCCTGATTGGAGAGGTTCTGTCTTGCATGATTCAGAAGGCTGTGGAGCACAAGTATCTGGATGGCATTAGATTTGGGATCTCTGGCCCTATTATTTCTCATATGTTCTTTGCCGACGATACTCTTATTTTTTTGAGAGCTGATGATAAAAATTGCCGAAATTTGGTCCAACTTCTCCAACTATTCTGCGAGGTCTCGGGTCAAAAAATTAATCTTCATAAATCCAGCATCTTTTTTGGGGCAAACGTCCCAGCTCCTACTGCACATGATCTCGGCATTCGTCTTGGGATGAGGGTGGTGGACAATCCTGGAATTTATTTGGGGGTTCCTGCCATCTGGGGCCGATCTAAAAGAAGGGGGTTAGCCTATGTGAAGGGACGGGTGCTCGAAAAGATTCAAGGTTGGAAGCAGCAATCCCTTTCTCGGGCAGGGAAAGAAGTGCTAATTAAAGCTGTGGTCCAAGCAATCCCTGCTTATCCGATGAATATGTTCAGATTCCCTAGGTCTACCTGTCTGGAGTTGGACTCTATGGTCTCGAAATTTTGGTGGGGAAGTAGGGAAGGGGCTCAAAGGACCCACTGGGTTTCTAAGACTACTCTCGGCTTGCCCAAGGCCAATGGTGGGCTTGGTTTCAGAAACTTCCAGGAGTTCAATTGTGCGTTACTCATGAAACAGTGCTGGCGTTTGGTAACAGATCCAACCTCGCTTTGGGCTCGGGTTATCAAAGCTAGATATTTCCCTCACTGCTCGTTCTGGGAGGCTAAGAAGGGTGGCCGAGCTTCTTTGGCCTGGGATAGTCTTCTCTCGGTTCGGGATTCTCTCAGGTTGGGTTCCCATTGGCAAATTCTTGGAGGTCAGGATGTTAAAGTTTGGTGTGATAGGTGGCTGCCCTCCCTTCCTATGGGCCACCCCGTGCCTCAGGGACCGGTCCAGGTTTCCCCAAACCTACGGGTGGAGTCTCTTATATGCCCATCATCGAGATGCTGGGACCTTAATTTTTTGCTGCCTTTCCTGTCTGCCGAGGAGATTTGCGCCATTGAAGCTACTCCCACGGGGGCTATTGGCCGCCGTGATCGTCTTGTTTGGGGCTTCAATAAGAACGGGGTCTATTCTGTCAAATCCGGTTATAAGTGGCTTGTTAATCGTTCGGTCCTTGACAGGGGCCTCTCCTCTTCTGCCTTTAGTCAGATCCCCCTGCTTTTGGAAGCAGATCTGGAAACTCGGAGTTCCTCCGAAGGTACGTCATTTTTTATGGTTATCCTTACATGGTGGTTTACCTGTCCGTGCCACTTTATTTAGGCGTAATTGTTCTGATTCCCCTATGTGCCCCATCTGTCTGTGCAATGAAGAGACCATCGTGCACCTCTTCCTCTCGTGTCCCTGGGTTCGGCCCATTTGGTTTGGAAGTCCTCTAAATTACAAAGTGGATGTTGGTGATATCTCCTCATGGGTAAGTTGGTGTAAGGTGGTGTTCTCGCCGAAGTTGGGAGTGGCTAATCGGCAGTGGGTCCAAGCCTATTCGGCTCTCACTTGTTGGTTCATATGGAAAGCTCGTTGTGAGTTTGTTTTCAATCGGACTTCTGTGAATCCTACTTCGGTCTTGTTGAAAGTTTCTGCGGCCCTTGCGTCTTTCTCTGAAGCTCGGACTGTTGGCTCCCCTCGGGGGGTGACAGTCTCTCCTGCGGTGCCCAGGGATGCTCACTGGTGCGCCCCTCCGGCCCAGTTTATAAAGGTTAACGTAGATGCTAGTTGGTCGGCGGCTTCGCTTGGGGGCTTTGCTGGGGTGGTTGCGAGGGACACTAATGGTAGCTTTTTGGCGGCTGCGCGCTCCTCCTTATCTGCTCATTCTGCTTGTGTTGCTGAAGCTTTTGCCCTGTATTTTGGTTGTAAGTTGGGGCTTCAGCTGGGTTTTAGGAAGGTTATTTTTGAATCGGATTCTTTGGATGTTATTTCCTGTATCAAGAGTCTTAATTCTGGCAACTGGGAGGTGTTCCCTACCTTGGCGAGGGTTAAACTGATGGGGGACTCGTTTCAGGATTGTCGCTGGTCTTGGGTTCCAAGATCAGCCAACAAGGCAGCGCATGTTTTGGCGCTGAAGGGTTCTCCGGAGATGTGTGAAACTTGGGTCGACCGACCCCCATCTTCGCTGGTCTTTGTCCTTTCCAGTGATGGGCTTCCTTGTCCTCACTAGAGTTTGCCTTCCTTTGCCGCAGGGGTGACACTGTCTGTTGGCAGTGTCTTTCTCTATCCCCTATTGGTCTTGTTTTTTCCCTCTGTGGTTGGTGTTAGTCTCATGTAGACTTTCCTGCTCTTGTTGTATTGTGCCTTTGGTTTCAATATATTGTTCTCGTTCAAAAAAAAAAAAAAAAATCGTAAAAGTGTTAAAAATTTGAGAAAACAATAACAAATAAGAAAAAAAAATCAAGAACATATCTTTAAAATTGTTTTCTTTTCAATTCCAGATTTGACATTCGTATGAATAGTGTTTACAAAGACAATTTAAACAATTTATAAGGTTATACTTCATTTTAATGTGCATTTAAAAAAAAAAAAATATATATATATATTCATGAATGCTATTTAGCCAAAATGATTCATGAGATTTGCATAATTCTTCATTTTGGTAATTGAGATTTGAAATCAATAGAATTGGTCTCTGAATTTGTCCACTATCAATCATTTTTATCATTTCATGAAAAATCTCTATTAAATAAGAATAAAATGATCATAATACCCTTAATTTTTGTGAAACCATTTTGGCGAATTGTTTACTAAATTGAGGGTATATTTGTGACTTTGACCCTTATTTAACATAATTTTGCACAAAACGACCAAAATGATTGATGACAAACAATTTCAGGGATCACTTCTATTGATTTCAAATCTCATGGACCAAAGTGATGTGTTATGCAAATCTCAGAGACCATGTTGGCTAAAAAGCCTATTTATGAATAGTAATCGCCCTTATCCTTGCCCAACGGGTAAAGTTGCACAAAGATAATTACTGTAACTTGCAAATGGCCCTTTATCATAGTGGTAGAAAGGAGTTCGGCGCTTGTATAACGGCGTGAATTCGAATATCGTCGGTAGCTAATCTAACATCTATTTTAACAAAATATATCGTTTGACAAAAATAAAGTGAATAGTAACTTCGATTGGGCAGCCTTGCCCTTGCTCAATAGTCAATATGTGAAATTGCTCTCAAGTAAAATATATATAAATAAAAAAGACAATGTAAATAAGCTAATAATAGACTGACTAAAATGACATTTCATTGTAGGACAATCCTTTAAAACTCATTGTGTTTCGAGTTTAAATTTTCTCTCTTCTTTTAGTGTAACCTAGAGTAGTAATATTACTTTTAATATAAAATAAAATAAAATTCACCAAATCGCATTAATTTTTGTTGGCCATCTTTATATATATATCCCCCACCCAAATCCTAGAGTATTCCAGGTGATAGCGAATAACCAAAGGAGAAAATGGCAGCTGCACCAAAAGAAGAGAAACATTTTGTTCTAGTTCATGGGGCGTGCCATGGCGCTTGGTGCTGGTACAAGCTCAAACCGAAGCTCGAGTCCGCAGGTCACAAGGTCACAGCGCTGGACCTTGCAGCTTCCGGCGTGAACGCAAAGGCAATCGCAGATGTTCACTCATTGGCAGAGTACTCCGAGCCTTTGTTGCACTTCATCGAATCACTCGATCCGAAAGAGGAGGTGATTCTTGTAGGTCATAGCCTTGGAGGCATGAACTTGGCCCTTGCCATGGAAAGGTTCCCACACAAAATTACTGCTGCTGTTTTCTTGACTGCCTTTCTGCCAGATACCATTCACCAGCCTTCATATGTTTTGAATCAGGTATGTATTACCATGATCAGGTAGTAATAATTGTCTTTTCTAATCATGTCGGTATTGTCCCCCAACTTGCGTTTTATCATCTAAGGATCTCGACAAGTGTCTGATTTCATATATCGAGTTTTAGTATTATTCAACACGCACCGCACGAAAGTGGGGTTTTTCAAAAGTAGTATTTGATCAAAAAGTTTTTTGTTTTTATTTGAATAATAGCTAACTTCCACGAATCAAGCAATAGGTGGGCTACTATGCATGTTACTTCTTTTCCATACAGTAACAAATTAAATTAGTTCTAAATACCATTGAAGAAAAATTGTTAATTTTCATTTCAATTATTATTGCAAGTTGTTTACTTATTTGAAAAGCAATTAGAATTGATTTCAGAACTTTGTTTTTTCATTTACTTTCTGTATACATGCGAACAGTTCACGCAAAAGATACCCGCGGAAGCATGGTTGGACACCCAGTTTGCTAATTATGGAAGTGCCAAAGAACCTTTAACATCAATGCATTTTGGTCCAATGTTCTTAGCAAGGCTCTATGAACTCAGTCCCATTGAGGTATATATCTTTCTCACCCTCACACACTACTACACATGCACACAATAGAACTGCAACTGTAAATGGGTTGATCATAAACAAACTCAAAATGCAACCCCAAAGTTAATAAAAATTAGAAAACAAAACGGATTTTCTTGACTATGTTACGCATATATACATATATACATATATGTGTGTGTGTGTGTGTGTATTCATGCTTAATTATGGTGTTAAACAAGGAATCTGGACCGCACATTTAAAGAAGAATTAACTTATCAGTGGTTAAGTTCCACGACCAGTTAACAAAACATATTTTGAGAAGTGATTTTTGCACTCATTTTGCTTCTCTTTTACTACTACATTTTATTCTGATATTTGAATTATATAATTGAAGAATCAAGTGATACAAACAGGTAAATAAATACAAAAGAGAAGACGATAGTGAATTTTTTTTTTCCATGCAAAAATTAAGGAAAGCTTTTTTGTCTAATCTATGGAAAAACGGTTGGTCATAAGAAGTGGCTTGAATAAAATGGTCATTACAAGTATTCGTTAATTTAGTGCATCTGATGAATGTTGCATTATTCAAAGGATCTGGAACTTGTCAAATCCTTGGTGAGGACAAGTTCACTATTTCTTGAAGACTTGTCAAAGATGAAGAATTTCTCGAACGAAGGATTTGGATCGGTCACTCGAGTTTACATGGTCTGTAACGAAGATAAAGGAATACCAGCTGAATTTCAACGGTGGATGATCGAAAACGGTGGTGTTACAAATGTGGTGGAGATTAAGGGTGCTGATCATATGCCAATGTTTTCCAAGCCCCAAGAACTTTGCAATTCTCTGTTGGAGATAGGAAATAAGTAAAAGCATCTGCTATGCTTATTTATGTATTTTCGATTATCCGGGAGTCATCAAACTTGTTTATCATATAATGTATCGATACATCCGTTAGTATCTTACTTGTTAAGAATAAAGAAGATTGTGGATGCGCCTATATTTAAGTAAAGGTTGCTAATAAAAAAAGTTCATTCACAAAGTTCCGTTAGAACCATATATTCAAACATATAGATAGCCGCTATTTACTTGAAATGTGAATATTTTGGTGGTCATGTATATGCCTTAGTAACGTACTAGTCAAGTATTTAGGGTTGCGGATTGAGAACAGGAGAGATTGGAAAATGAAATCACAATAGAGCGAGAGAGAGAGAGAGAGAGAGAGAGAGAGAGATCTTCTCTCTCTCTATATTGTTAGCTCATTTTCTCACAACTTACACTTAAGATTACGACATTCTATACCAACGACTCGCACTATTTTTCATTTATGAGTTTTTTTCTCTTAATGTAACCAAAGGCGTGAAAATTTTAGAATAAGTCAATGAATCAACCATAATAATTTGATATTAAACTGGTTAATTACATCTAACTTACAAGTGGAACAAATATCAATAAATCATACCATTGAGTCGCTCGGCATGTACAAATTTAATAATTGAGGAGTTCACAGTTCTCAAATTGGGTAACAATCAATAATTGAGAAGTTCACATGTCCCATATCGATCACGATCTTGATCAGGAAGAAGTTTCCTGAGCTAACGAAGAAGCTCTGGTGGAGTTTTATAGCAGAGCAGGGCCGGTCCTGAGTTTTTGGGTGCTCGGTGCGAAAGCTCAAAATGTGCCCTTTTTATTACGAAAATATATGTTTAAAAAAAATAATATTTAACGAGGGCTGGAACCCAGTCGAAGCTGGGGGGCTAGACCCTCACGCCCAAATTATATTACTTGAGAAAATATACAACGGGGGAGACATAGTACCTAAACCCCGACAATAAAAAATACAATCATATATAACCATTCCTAGCAAAGCTCCTTGAAATTTCAACCTTTAAGAAATTGTCTTCTAGCACTTTTATGGTCTTGAGACTCATCACCACCAATTTCATGATCATGAGACTCCCTAACAACATGTTGTGACTCTTCACCAACATCATTTTCTCTCAAATTTTCAACCGACTCATTCTTTGTAGAGAAAAATTTATTAAGAGATCCTCTTAAACTTTCGGCAATTTCGTTATCCTTTACTTTTTTTTTCCTTTTCATATTACCAGAGAATTGTTTCCTAAAAGACATGGCTTCGATAATTTGTTTGCAAAAATTACCTACACATGATATAACAAAAATTTCCTATCAAAATTAAGCATTCCAACATATATTATATATTATAAAAACACTAACACATAGTCTAACATATACAAATTGATAAAATTGAACCTAAATATTGGGTTTGAAATGAAATCAAATAATTCAATTAATCAAGAATTCAATTCATCCACAACAATAATTCTATACATCAATTATCATATAATTATATTTCTATGTCACTTGCAAAGTTTTATATTAAATTATGAATTGATAATTCAAATTTAAAAAATTAGTTACCTCAAAACTCAAAAGGTTTGATGGTGAATGAATGCCCTTGTAATCAAATTCTAATACCCAATTGAATTGAATGGTGCTGTCTGTGCAGCTGTGCTGTCACGTTGAATGGTGCTCCTGCTGTGCAGCCTGTGCTGTCGGCTGCTTGCTGCTCACAGCCCTTGCAGGCAGACCTCACCCAGTCCAAGGACACACGGCAGCAGCAAAGTTTAAGTGGGAATGGGCACAGCACAGGAGAAGAAATGGTGGGGATTGGGGAACAAAAAAATGAGGAATTTTGGAAGTTAGTGAGTGAGAATTTTTTGGGGGGGGCGGGGGGACCGAAAGTGGGGAATGGGGATTGGGGGAATCGGGAAAACAATTAGAAATTAGGGTTATGGGACCAAGTGGTCCCTGCCGAGTGTGTATGTATGACTTTTTTTTTTTTTTAATTTTTTTTAATGCATAAAACTTAGGCCCTTTAATTTGTTGTCAATCTTGGGCTGTCCCCTATTTAAAATTTGGGCTCTAGTAATTTTTTTTTTTTAATATCTAGTTATTTAGATTTTTTTATTTTGGTGCCCCTTAAATATTTGGGCCCTGGACAGTAGCCCTTGTGGCACTGGGCTAGGGCCGGCCCTGTAGCAGAGGCAGAAGGATGAGACGATGAAGAAGGGACGATTTAGGTCTATGATTAGGGGTATTTTGGTATTTCCGAAATTATGTGTGGTGTATTGCGGGTACGAAAAAATCGATATTGTTTCATTCTCGACCAATCCGAGCTTCCCTCTTCGGATTATTCCGTCAATATCAGTAATCGGACTCCTAGTTGCGAGTCCCGCACTGATTTTCTTCCTCATGGGAATCAAAGGACTAATCCAAAACGAGAACGACTTCCTTTCCACCCATTCTCTTTCTGGCTTAAGTAAAACACGCCTCTAGCTTATTTGTTTAGTATCCTTTTGACTAGTAGGATTGAAAAGTAGGAATGAAGACTAAGACAAGTTTATTCAACGCATGCCAAACTGGCACATGCCTATCTTCTCAAACTATCTGACTCACGAAGCAATAACTTATCCCCACGCTTTCAATTTTAATTAGGTTTTTAATAGTTAGTCTAATTTTTTTTTTTCAATAGTCGGACTACTAAGTAATACAAGAAAATGAGTGATTAAGATTAAATTTTGGGTTTTTATTATAAATGGTCCATGAGAGTGATCAAACTCATCATTTTGATCACTCACTTTCAAAATCAATCAATGTTGTCCCTAACATTCACTACTGCACATCAATTTGATCATTCCGTTAAGATTCCGTCAACTATTCTGTTAGTTTGTATGTGGGACCCACAAATCCAATGATATTGTGACACTTGAATTACACAAAAATAATGGTTTTTATCGCAAATGGTCCCGGACATTGATCCAACTTCTTATTTTGGTCCATGAATTTCAAAAATCGATAAATTTGGTCCCTAACTTTGAATACTGCACGTCAATTTAATCCTTCCATTAAAGTTTCGTAATATTTGAGTGGTCCGGAATCCCATTTGGTGTCTTGGTTCCGTTGAGTGGTCTGGAACCCGATGTTGATGGATTTCGTTGAGTGGTTTGAAATCGTATCATTTGACTTGTTGGTTCCTTGGATTTGATTTCATCTTCAGAGATGTAAGCTTCGGTCAACTTGTGTCGCTCTAGCCCTGCATTTCGGTGTATCGTATGTGTTATTGATTGATGTGATTGTGGAATGATGTTGGTTGTGATTGTTGTCATTATGATTAGACTTTTTGACCAATATGGCTAGAGATTTATGTTGTGCTTCGTTGAATGTTCCTCGTGATGTTGCATGCCTATTGTGTGGTATTATGTTGAGATATAGTGATTTATGTGATGATTGTTCGAGTGTAATGAATGGTGAACTACGAATGACTTGATCCCTATTGAGAGTACGTAAGCAGGCTAGCGAGGAGGTTAGATGCATCCATAAAGTAGATGAAAATTACTACGCAATTCGAATCTTGAATTATACTTTGTACATATCCCGGAGGCGGGGTCTGTTGGATTTACGGATACTTGGTGACGTCACGTATCGATCCTGGATGTATGTTGGGATCGAGGCATGACACTACATTTTTGCTACTTTTGAGTTTTGTGTACCACATGATGTGACAAACTAGTCTCTGTTAAATGAAGACAAAAGTGATAGCCAATAAAAATTAGTTACTTAAACACTTTTTAGCCTCTAGCGTCTCTCATTATTAGAACAACAAAATTAGTCACGTAACGCAAATTGATAAGGCTTTTATTATTTATTTACTTTGTGCTCGTTTTAATAATTTTAAGCCTTTTGAATAAGCCATAATAGCCGGGTCAAACCCTATAGGCATTTTAAAAGGTAAAATTGAGTGTGTAAAAATGTTTTTAAAATTAAAAAAAAAATTATTATAGGTATATGGATGGCTAATCCGGGAAATATTATTGGGATGAGGGTCAGCAAGAATAGCGTGCGTAGCGTTCAATTATTTATTTATTCATTTATTTTACAGAAATAGCATGCAAATCGTCATTTCATTGAGTCTTGGTAGGCCTAAAGTCATTTGCTAAGCCTATTGCACATCTGTTAAGGCTTTATTTACGTGGGTAACTAACATGTTCTAAGGCTGCTTCTACATGAATGTTTAACAAAGAAACACACTTATGTTGAACACACTAACAAATTGATTGATATGGTTGCATCCCATTAATATGTTTGTTCAAGAATGATGATACTTTGTTCGTTCTCTGATATTACCATTTCATTTACTTTGCATTTTTGGATAGTCTTTTACTTCATTCTTTTTTTTTTTTTTCCTACAATTATGATCACGACCAACAAACAAGCACAGATAAACAATATTAGAACTAAACGGTAAACCAAAGCTTTCGACCAACTCAAATTGTAAAGAATTAAAAGATAATTATAATAGGAGATGAAAGGTGCAACAAGCAGCACAAGTGTTGCGCGCAAAGCATCCCCTACGCCCAAATCCAAGCATGCCTTGTTGCCCAGCAGTACAAGCTCATCTCTAAAGCATTTTATCAAGCAGTTGGAGGGCATATATGAAGAGCAACTCCAACCTTCAAAAGGGCAGCACCCAAGTCATACATGAAGATTCACCGAAGTTCGAAAGATCAGCTGACCCCCTTACACCTAAGTCGGTTCGGCCTTGATGGCACGATTTTATCATCATGGTAGCGTTCTGCCAATAAAATTCAAATAATAGAAACTTTTGTCTATATATATATATATTTTCATTGCACGGATCGCTATCGAGACGATAAATTTGTACCATATAAATTGAGGAAAACTAATTAAAATGGCTTGAAAACTTTGAGTTTTAACGAAAATGACAAAATATAATGTAAAGTGAATAGTACTAGGATTGATATTTTAGTATAAAAAAGTAGTTTTCGTTAAAGTGAACAGTACCATAAGCATTTCGTTAAAGTTTTCTGTAAATTGTTCTTCCATTAAAGGGCCATAGGGCCAAACATAATTTATTATTTAAATTTAAAAACTACAACAACTTAAATTTAAAAACAACAAAAACTTAAATTTAAAAACTACAACTTAAATTTAAAAACGACAAATTAAATTTAAAAACTACAAATTAAATTTAAAAACAACATTAACTTAAATTTAAAAGCTACAACAACTTAAATTTAATATCCATAATCAGCATCATCTTCATCATCCGCCATTGTAGGAGTATAGTCATTGAAAAAAATGAAGGAAATTATTGAAAAAATATTGAAGGAAATTATTGAAAAATTGAAACAAATATTATAGATGAAGGAAATATTGGAAAATATATTGAAGGAAATATTGAGAAATATATTGAAGGAAATATTGAAAAATATTGAAGGAAATATTGAACAAGGAAATATTGCAAATGAAGTGAAGAATTGAAAGAACTTCATATTTATAGAAGAAAAGAAATGTTTAAATTAAAAAAAAAAAAAAAAAAAAACTCAACGGCTAGCTGACTCAGCTAGCCGTTATATTCAAAAAAATTTCAAACTATTAGTGTCGGTTATAACCGACAGCAATAGGAAAACTATAAAAAAAAATAGCCAGCCAGCCCTTTGGCCCTTTGAAATTCCGTGGGGCCCTCCCAGATTCCCGAGCCCTCTGGCCTAGCCCTCGGTTGGAAACGGTTTTAGGGCTATTTTCGGCCATCTGGCCCTCTGGATCATTCGGTTGGAGATGGCCTAAGATGGAGGCAGATTGTCTGCCCTCCTTCCGTTTGGGTGCATTTTCCATGCTTTTTTATTTGTGCGGTCACGATTAAGTCACGTTAATATTTTATATTCCTATTATATTTTGTCTTATTATCTTTATAAAAAAATATATAAAATATTAACGTGACTTAATCATGATCGCATAAAATAAGAGAGTATAAGAAAGACATCCAAACAGGAGGACATACAATCTGCCTCCAAGTAAGATAGGGTAGCATTACAATTATGACGGTGGGGTATATGATGTTTACTTTTTTTTTTTTTTTGAAAAGATACGATAGTAGATTTCATTTCATCAATAACAGAGTTACAAAGGTTGATCTATCTCTAAACATGGAGCTACATACAGTCCTCAATAATAATATCTGTTATGATACTAGGAGGAGAACCGATCCATTCACAGCTTGTCATCCGAGATAGGCCGACTTTTGCAAGTCGGTGAGCCGCAGTGTTTGCATTTCGGCGAATGTGGGTGATATTGGCTTCAGTGATTGTATTGAGTAGCGCTTTGCAATCCTCCACAACTTGTCCTACCGGTGACAAATTGAGACTAGGATCCCTCATCGCCTGTACAATCTGAAGCGAGTCGGATTCAATAATAAGGAATTGATAACCCCTATTAATCGCCCATAGCAAACCTGCCCTCAATGCCATAGCTTCCGAGAGCAGCGGAGAGGCTATATCTTGAAAGCTTCCAATACTAGCAGCCACAAAGAGACCATCATTATCCCTGATGATGGCACCGAAACCAGCAGCCAATTTCTCTGCATTCCAAGACCCATCAATGTTTAACTTGAGTCGCCCTTGGGGTGGGACAATCCACCTGGGAATGCTTCTCGATCTGTTGTCTCGTTCCGTACCCGACCATGTGCTTCTGGTAAATTCCAACCACCATTGGATAACACTGGCAGCGCATAGATCAGGAGCCACCAGCCATATTAGAAAGGCTGAAGGGTGATAGTTTCTCAACAAAGGACCCACCTGCGAGCTTAACCATGCACACTTCGCATAGTGGCATTCCTTCATTAGGTGGATGGTAGATTCACCAAACCCACCACACATCACGCACTCCGCATCCGTTATAATATGTCTTGCCCTCAAGTTAGTCCTAGTAGGGATCAGCTCATTGGCAAGACGCCATATACAGATTTTAACTTTTGGAGGCACGTTTGCGTTCCACACCTTTGCCCAGATCTTTGAACCATTTTCATTAGAGGCAGATGCTCCTTGGTTTGTGGGCTGAAGCCAATTTCTCGCTACATGATAGGCCGACGTGACCGTAAATTTTCCATGTCTCTCATGGTGCCACAACAATTGATCAGGTGGATTCCTCACACTAAGAGGAATTGTCCAGATCGAAATTACCTCCTTAGTAGAGAAGAGGTTTTCCAAAATCTCAATCTTCCAACTTTTGGCACTTGGATCAATTAATTCATCTACCGTTGTTACCATGCACCCAGTTGGTTTGGGCGAATATGGGCGAAACCGAGATGGTATGGGGATCCAAGGGTCATCCCAGATGGCGATGGATTGTCCATTGCCTACCTGCAATCTTAGCCCCAAGCTTAGCACTTTCCTTGCCGTACAGATACTTTTCCAGACATATGATGCTCCAGATTTTAACGGGGCCTCCATAAAAGATGTATTCTGGAAGTATTTAGCCTTTAAAACCGTAGCAACCAGAGAGCTAGGGTCCACCATCAAACGCCATCCCTGCTTTGCTAACATACTTAAATTGAAGGCATATAGGAATCGAAACCCAAGACCACCCTCCTTTTTTGGATTACAGAGACGTTCCCAAGAGCACCAATGTAGTTTCTTATCTCCTTCGTCGCTGCTCCACCAGTACGAAGCAATTAACTTGTTTAGGTCATCACATAAGGTTTTAGGAAGGAGAAAGCAACTCATGGAGTAGTTTGGGATTGCTTGCGCCACTGCCTTCACCAACACTTCCTTCCCAGCCGCACTTAGCATCTACCCCTTCCAACTCTTTAATGTCTTCCAAACACGCTCCTTAAGATACCCAAAACAGAGGCTTCTGTTCCTTCCCACAAAAGTTGGCATCCCAACGTATTTCTCATGTCGCTCCACACGGTTCACACCAAGGATTCCAGCAAGTTTTTGTTGTTCGCTCCACATGTTTACTGTGAGTAGGTGCTTAAGGACACGTGGCCCGATTGCTGTATTCCAAAATTTCTTCTGCGGCCAACACCTATTTTGTGACTATTCTTGGAGTAATGTGATTGATTGGTCTGTTTACTTTTTAATTTTCCTCTTTTTCTCTTCACATTCGATATTTTTCATCACTGCACAAAGCGTGATACGCAGTTTACTTTGATTTGCCATTTTTTACTACCAGATTTCCAATTACATTCTTACACAGAAAATTTCACTATTGTAATTTATTTTAATACCGCATATAGACTCACCCTCTTTAACAAAAACGATTATTTTGGTCCGGACACTCGTAAGTCTTCAACCTCGTGGTTAAAATTAAGGCATGGTTCTTGCTCTGATCGGATCGGATACACAATTTCAATTTTAATTCAAAATTTTTTGAGGATGAATATCACTTTCAATTTCAGAATAGACTATTCTATACTTTTTGTCATCAAATTAATTTCTGAATTATGAAAGCTGTATGGCTCCGTCTATACCAAGATTAATGCATTGGACATATTTTCTTAATTATCTGCACATTGAGCTAGTCTTTTAGGAGATTACGTTAATAGTTTATCTTATATTCTTTTGGTTACTCTAATTTCTCTGTTATCTATTACTATACACACTTATCAGATGAAAATGTCCCGTAATGTTACGGCGGTGTTGAAAAGTTAGTGCATGCTTTAGCCATCTTTATATGCAGTTGTAGAGTGGTAGTTCATACCCAACAGAGGAAATGGCAGCATCCAACGGAGAACGGAAGGCGCATTTTGTTCTAGTACACGGCGCAGGTCATGGGGCTTGGTGCTGGTACAAGATCAAACCGAAGCTCGAGTCCTCTGGTCACAGAGTCACGGTGATTAACCTCGCAGCGTCGGGCATCAACATGAAGGCCATACAAGATGTTCACTCACTTACCGACTACTCTGAGCCCTTGTTAGAGTCGATAGAATCGCTCGCTCCAAATGAAAAGGTGATCCTCCTAGGACATAGTCTTGGGGGCATGAACTTGTCCCTTGCCATGGAAAAGTTCCCACACAAAATCTCTGCTGCTGTTTTCTTGACTGCGTTTCTGCCCGACACAACTCACCAGCCGTCTCATATTATGGATCAGGTATCTGCATCTTCTTTTTTTGACGCATCGATATATTTACACTAAGGGTGGGAGAATAAATGAGTATGGAACTCGTTATTCATAAGATTCGAATCTAAGACCTTTCACTTACAATTTGTATCTGCATGTGCTTTGCTTTATTAGAAATTTATAATAGCAAGCAAGGTTAACTCGAGAACCTTTTTTTCTGTGTGAAAAGTTCATGGAAAAGAAACCGGCAGACTCATGGTTGGATACTCGGTTTGAGAAATTTGGAAGCCCCGAACAACCCTTGACATCGATTTTCTTTGGTCCCAAGTTCCTACAAGAGATTCTCTATCAACTTAGCCCGATCGAGGTATCGTTCTCACAAGCACTCAAAGAGAACTGCAATTATATCTTGGAAAATGCTTTAGCGTGATTCTATTTTCCCCCCAGTATTTGTCTGTGGCATAATATTTATCTTAAACTTGTAGTGATTGAAGGATTTGGAACTTGCCAAGAGCTTAGTAAGGAAGAGTTCGTTCTTTCGTGAAGAAGTGGCTAAGATGAAGAAATTCTCGAATGAGGGATACGGTTCAGTTACACGAGTTTATGTGGTTTGTGAGAAAGATTTGATAATAACCGAGGAGTTTCAACGATGGATGATTGCAAACAGCGGGGTTAAAAATGTGGTCGAGATTAAGGGTGCTGATCATATGCCGATGTTTTCAAAGCCACAAGAACTATCCAATTCTCTTATGGAGATTGCCCAGAAGTATGCTTGAAATGTCAGTGAGCAACATTTTAGGCCAGTTGTAAGGAGAATAATTTTGGTCACCATGAGTGCAATGTTACTACTCCACTTAAACGTGCGTGCTGCGTGTTACTCTGAATTTGCTCAAAGTGTTTACTTGGCCTTTGTATTTTGAATTTGCAATGTCTTCATCCTTGTAATGTTTAAACTTTTCTAGTTTTCACTCTGAAAGCAGCCAAGAGTTTGTATCAGTTCCAAAACCTTTAAAACGAAAAAGTTGCGTTGATGCTATGTAATGATGCTTCAAGATTCTGAAACTTATGACGTAGTATAAATCGGTTCTTAGAATTCATTGGTTTGTGATCTTAGCATGCTTCCTTGTAGCCAATGCAGCGCAACTTGGGGATACCTCTTGCTCTGATTCAGTCCCGTTTAGTCCAGGATCCTTTTTCGAGTTCAGTACTCTATTTTTTCTCTTCATGTCGACAGCACTATCCCATTTTCCTGCAGCAGCAGCATAGAGGTTCGATAAGATGTCAGTTGCACGATCTTGTGAGTCTAAACTTAAAACCTGCTCTGCTGCACAAGCTTCGTAACGCTCTCCACAATTGAAGATTATTTCCACAAAACGGTTAACTGATAACAAGTTCCTCTGCCTCATCCAACAATCGAGCTCGACTTAACAAACTAACCATGCAAGGGTAGTGCTAAGGGCCAGGTGTGATACCGTTATCCTCCATACATTTCCACAAAAAATTCCCAACTTTAACCAAACCACTGTTGTTGCAAGCTGAGACTGGACAGTAATGTTACTTGGTCTGGTCTCAAACCATGTTTTTCTATCTTGAAATAGCTTCAAGCACTCAGCACTCCAAACCCCTGGAACATTAATTTCATAAAAGAACGTAAATTCACTCTCCCCAATCTTGAAAAACTCATGATCATCTCAGTCGATAGAACATCTTTCCTTCTCTAAGATGGACTGAAACACTTTCCGATCTTCATCTGTTTCACCATTTTTGAAGTACATTGACACTAGTCCTCAACATGCAGCCAAAGAGATGAACCACCTTCCATGGTCTCATCATTCTTCACATGGCGCAAAGCTCCTAGACTTACAAGGCACAGCATCTTCATCAACCATCCCGCTCGCTAAAAACTTTTTCCGTTGATTCCACCTCCCCACGGTTGAAGTACATCAAAAGTAGAGCAGCTTGAGCAAAAATCACTCAAGAATCCACATTTAATTGAACAAGTTGGGCATGAATCAAAGAGCCAAGTCCTCAAGTGTATAATATGCCTGCATTACGCTCGTGAAAGCGGAACCATTTGGACTACGGCATTGAATTCCCATTTTTTTAAAGTAGCTACCTGGCCAAAACACGCCACAAAGAGCGCATTGAATGGAACCAGATTTCATTGAGGCATTTTGTCGGACACCTTCCGGATATCGCCAAGTGGATGAGATTGCGTATACATGGAAATGCCAGTGAGCGCGAGCCGACAGCGGTGGTGGTAAGGAGGAGAGCACGGCGTTGCCGCGCTTGTTTCTGTGAGGTTATGGAGGTGCATTTTTTGTATCAGAGCGCTGCGAAGAAGGAGGTCTCATAAAGAGGTGCATTTTTTACGTAAACTAGTTCAAGGCTTCAAGCCTCTTACCCGCCAAAACATGAGCGGTTCAGATTTCAAGTTGACCAAATTTAATATATCAAAACCGTCCATCCTCTCATTTTGGAAATACAATAAATTGCAATGATTTAAAAACGCAGCGTTTTGAATCTGCGTGACCGTGAATTATATCTATGCAATCGATCATGGATATCTCCATCCCCAATTTTCAAAACCCTTGTCAGCCCGACGTCTCCTCTCCTACCCTCTCTTCTCCTCGGCTGGATCGTCGCACTGTGTTTGCTAACGATATCAGTTCGCCGGCGCCGACTTGACCTGCCGTCGCGGACGGCCGGGGATTCTGCGATAGTCAATCGTCAGTCCACCCCCTCGCTTTCTGTGCTCATTTCTCACTTGTCAGGTGGGTTTTCACTTTCATTGAGCTGAAATCTTAGAACTTCAGTGCATGTGGGCAGATTAGAAACTTGGGTTTGCAGATTATGGCTGAAATTTTTTTGGAGATTGAGAAGTGGGATTCATTTGAAACTTTTAGAATCAGAGTTGAGACTTTAGGGATTTATGGATTGGTAGTGAATTGCTGGATGTGTGGCAGGATCCGTGCTCTTTCTTTTGGTCAATGGATCCCAAGGGATAAATAATAAATGTGGTTTTCCAATTGTGTTTATGTATTCATTCCTGATGATCACGGTTTATGGTTGTATTTTCTTCTTCGTTTTTTATACTATCGGTAGGATTTTGAAAGGGTTACAGGTCCTAGACAGAAATTTCGGTGTTGTTTAATTGAAATTTTATATTTAAATTGCGTTGCTCTAAATGATCAAATGTTGAAAGATCAACGGAGCCTAGTTTGTGTTAAGGATACAAAAGTATCACCAACCTAGGCTATATAGGATTACTTAGCTGTTAAGATATAGTTGGTAGAATGTATCTATTTATATACTGAACTGTTCATATTCTGATATAATTGAAAATCATTCTATTCAGTTTCTTCTCTCTCTACAATTCTCTGTCTCTCTCTTCTCTCTAAATCCTCCCCTGTATAAACATAAGTTTCTACATGGTATCTTTGCCGTAGTCCACCGACTTCGATCCTTCGCTTCCTTTCTTTTCTTGAACTTTCTCACCGTTTCTCAGCGTCCAAACAGATCTCACTCTTTCTAATCTTTCCTTTTTCTTGAACTTTCTCGTCGTTTCTCACCGTTTCTCAGCTTCCAAACAGATCTCGCCCTTTCTAATTTTTCCTTCCTGTCTCCATTTTCTTCTTCAATCTCGATGGCGGCAGATTCTACTTCTCAGGCTGCTTCCTCTGGTTCTCATGGCGAGGCTCCGAATCAGTCCGCTCACTCCCTTTCTTCGATCACCGTTCAAAACATTACCGGCATGGTTGCGACGAAGCTCACTCGTCACAATTACATCACCTGGCGCAGTCTCTTTCTCCCTGTTCTGAAGCGATTCAAGCTTTTAGGGCTTGTCGATGGCACTGATGTGTGTCCTCCTCCACTTGTGCTTGATTCGTCTGGATCTCGAATTTCAAATCCAGCGTATGAGATCTGGTGTGACCGCGATCAGATCCTGACGATTTGGATCAATTCTACCTTATCTGAAGATCTCCTTCCCTTGACGGTTGGCATGGATGACTCCCGATCTCTCTGGCTATCTCTTGAGCGTCGTTTCTCTGGTGCTTCTCGCACTCACATTCACAGCCTACGCTCCAAGATCCAAACCATCCAGAAAGGAGATTCCTCGATGACTGATTATCTCAATTCTCTCAAGGAGATTTCAGACAAGCTTGCTGCTGCTGGTGATCCAATTTCTGAATCCGATCTTGTTGCCTACATACTTTCTGGTCTCTCTGATGATTATGATTCCTTCATCGATTCTATTGAGACAAGGACAGAAGATGTTAATACTGATGAGCTTCATGGCTTACTTCTTAGTAAGGAAATCTCCTTACAGAAACGCAAGACTAGAGCTTCGTCTTCCTCATCTGCACCGTTCCATGCTTATACCGCTCATCAAGGTTCTTCTGGTGCTCACCAAGGTTTTTCTGGTACCACTGCGTACAGAGGCAATTCTCGAGGTCGTTTTCAGAATCGCAATCGCTACAATTCCAATCGCAACTTTGGAGGCAATCGCAATTTTGGTGCTCACCAAGGTTTTTCTGGTGCTCACCAAGGATCCTCTGGTCTTCTTGGACCTAGTCCTACTCCTCGATCTACAGGCTCTACTCAACATCACAACAATTCTTACTCTGGACGATTTCTGAAATGTCAGTTGTGCCTCAATTCAGGTCATGAAGCCCTCAATTGTGACAAACTCTCTCAGTTTGCGTCTCAAAGATCCTACACTGGTCCTCCTGTTGGCATGACTGCTACGACATCTCCTCCACCAAGCTATTGGTTAACAGACAGTGGTGCTTCTCATCATGTGACACCAGATCCTGCTTCTCTCAATTCAGCCATTCCCTACACTGGCAGTGATCATCTCTTTGTGGGTAATGGTACAGGTCTGTGTATCTCTCACACTGGATCTTCTTTAATTCGCACTATGAATGCTACCTTTAAACTCAATGATGTGTTGTTAGTTCCCAAAGCTTCACATAACTTATTATCTGTTTACAAGTTTGTATGTGATAATTCGGCTTCTCTGACTTTTGATCCCTTTGGGTTCTATATAAAGGACCTAAGAACTGGGAAGATGCTCTTCCAGGGCCCCTGTGAAGGTGGTTTATATCCTTTCTACTGGGATGCTTCCAATGGAATCTCAGACATTGCTCTCTCTCCTCGTGCCTTGATGATTACTAAAGCCGATGCTCATGTCTGGCATCAACGCTTAGGTCATCCGTCGAGTCTTGTATTTCATAATATTGTGAATAAAAATCAGCTACCTGTGATTGGTTCTGTCCATCCAGGGTCTATTTGTACTGATTGTAAGTTGGGAAAGGCCTCTAGACTACCATTTTCCGTTTTGCCATGTACTACCACTAGGCCGTTCCATTTACTTCATACTGATGTATGGGGTCCTTCTCCAACTTCCTCATGTACTGGTTACAAGTATTATCTCATTGTAGTAGATGATTACACGAAATATAGCTGGTTATATCCAATGTTCTACAAATCTGATGTTTGCTCTGTTTTCAAGACCTTTGTTCACAAGGTTCAAACATTTTTTGATTGTAAGATCCGATGTCTAAGGTCCGACTCTGGTGGTGAATTTTTAAGTAAGGATTTTCAGGGTTTTCTCAATGCCCAAGGTATCACACACCAATTAAGTTGCCCTCATACACCTGAACAAAATGGGTGTGCTGAGAGGAAACATAGGCATGTGGTTGAAATGGGTAGGACTCTTCTTGTTCAGAGTGGCTTAGCACCAAAATTCTGGGTTGAAGCCTTTCAAACAGCTGTGTATCTCATAAATCGACTGCCTTCTCAGTCGTCTTCTGTCAGCCCTTGGGAAAAACTGTTTCAAGCACCTCCTAAATACCATAATCTTAAGGCTTTTGGCTGTGCTTGCTATCCCTGGTTGCAGCCCTACTCCTCCCATAAACTGGATTCAAAGAGTCAACTATGTGTCTTTATGGGTTATAGTCTCAATCACAGTAGTTACCGTTGCTTTGATCCGGTTGCCAATAAAATTTACATCTCAAGGCATGTTACTTTTGATGAAACCTTATTTCCTTTCAAGACTGGCTTGTTTTCAGGTTCCACTTTGGTTCCGGCTGCTTCTTCTTCATCACCTATTGCAGTCACCGTGCCTATTGTTTCTGCAACGAATGTGGTTCCATTTGCTCTTCCTGAGGATTCATCACAGCCCTCAGCCCCTTCACCACCTGCTGACTCTTCTTCTCATCTTTCCTGCAATTTCACAGAGCATCCTTCAGCACCTCCACCTGTGCCGATTAACTCTCATCCTATGGTTACACGGGCTAAGGCTGGCATTCACAAGCCTAAGGTATTCACTGCCACAAGACATTCTCTCCCTGCATCTGTTGATTCCCTGACATGTCTCCCTCCAATCCCTACCACTTTTTTACAAGCATCCAAGAATTCCCACTGGATGGCAGCTATGCAAGCAGAGTTTCAAGCTCTACAATCTACTGGGACTTGGGATCTTGTTCCCTCTCACCCTGATTTGAATTTAGTAGGCTGCAAATGGGTGTTTAAAGTCAAACATAGACCAGATGGTTCGATCGAAAGGTATAAGGCTCGGCTGGTGGCTAAAGGGTTTCATCAACAAGAGGGTCTTGACTTCACCGAGACCTTTAGTCCGGTTGCCAAGCCTACAACTATTCGAATTCTATTATCTCTTGCAGTTTCCTATGACTGGTTTATTCACCAACTGGATGTAAGTAATGCATTTCTGCATGGTACTTTACAGGAGACTGTCTACATGATCCAGCCACCTGGATTTATTGATCCCACCAAACCACATCATGTGTGCAAACTAAAACGTTCTCTCTATGGTTTAAAACAGGCGCCTCGGGCCTGGTATGATGCACTTTACAGAGCTCTATTGTCCTTGGGTTTCTCACCCTCCTCCTCTGACACCAGTTTATTCTTCAAGAAGGATGCTACTGTCACCTTTATCTTAGTCTATGTGGACGACATCATTATCACTGGTAGCTCTTCCTCCATCTGTAGTTCCATCATTTCTCAGCTGCAAACCATGTTCCCTGTCAAGGATTTGGGCGATATTCACTATTTTCTGGGTATAGAAGTTCACAGATCTCCCACCGGTTTGTTTCTCAATCAGTCCAAGTATGCTCTTGACTTGTTAAAGAAGACAGATATGATTGGTGTTAAACCATGCTCTACTCCGGTTAGTTCTGTCAAGCTGGATCATTCTGGTACTTTTCTTTCTGATCCTACATTCTACAGATCAACAGTTGGGGCATTACAGTATCTCACATGGACGAGACCTGATTTGGCTTTTGCTGTCAACCAAGTCTGTCAATATATGCACTCCCCTCGGACAATTCATTTGCAAGCAGTCAAGCGGATACTTCGTTATTTGAAGGGTACTCTGGATTCAGGTCTATGGTTTACTAAAGGATATCAACGTCTTACTGCATGGTCTGATGCAGATTGGGCCGGGTGTCCAATTGATCGCCGGTCTACTAGTGGCTACTGTGTATTTCTTGGTCCTAATCTCATTTCTTGGAGTGCAAAGAAGCAAAACACTGTTGCCAGATCATCCACTGAAGCCGAGTATAGATCTTTGGCTAATACAGCTGCAGAACTTAGTTGGATCTGCAAGATTCTGCGCGATATCTCCTTTCCTATTCTCAAGACTCCTACACTTCTCTGTGACAACAAGAGTGCTATTGCCTTGGCCTTCAATCCAGTCTTTCATGCTCGGACAAAACACGTTGAAATAGACTACCATTACATCCGTGAAAAGGTTCTCAGTGGCACAGTTAGTGTTCATCATGTTGCATCCCTCCTTCAACTGGCAGATATCTTCACTAAATCCTTGCCCTCTCATCGGTTTGCCGAGTTAACTTCCAAGCTTTCAGTTCGCTCTCCTCCCTTTAGCTTGAGGGGGTGTGTTAAGGATACAAAAGTATCACCAACCTAGGCTATATAGGATTACTTAGCTGTTAAGATATAGTTGGTAGAATGTATCTATTTATATACTGAACTGTTCATATTCTGATATAATTGAAAATCATTCTATTCAGTTTCTTCTCTCTCTACAATTCTCTGTCTCTCTCTTCTCTCTAAATCCTCCCCTGTATAAACATAAGTTTCTACAGTTTGCACTTGCGTAATGCTAAATTGTTATATCATAATTTTCTTTTGTAATTACTAATTAGTACTATTGGGTGATTAGATTAATGCTGTTTTTTCCCTTTCATTTTTCATTTTTTTTATTTGCTTCAGTTTTGACGGTATAATATGTTGTAGGCATGTAACAGACCAAGTAATATCCGTTAAAGTGGCTCAATCATCATGTTGGCATGCAACTGTATTGAGCCACAATGGCCAGCTGATGAATTGCTGATGAAATATCAGTACATTTCAGATTTCTTTATTGCGCTTGCTTATTTCTCCATCCCGCTAGAGTTGATCTACTTTGTCAAGAAGTCCGCAGTTTTTCCATACAGATGGGTTCTCGTACAGTTTGGTGCTTTCATTGTGCTGTGTGGGGCGACTCATCTTATCAACTTATGGACGTTCAGCATGCATTCAAGAACTGTGGCCATGGTAATGACCACGGCAAAGGTTTTAACTGCAGTGGTGTCATGTGCAACTGCCCTTATGCTTGTACATATTATACCTGATTTATTGAGTGTTAAAACTAGAGAACTATTCTTGAAGAACAAGGCTGCAGAGCTTGATAGAGAAATGGGCCTTATCCGTACACAGGAGGAAACAGGTCGACATGTCAGGATGTTGACCCATGAAATCAGAAGCACTCTTGATAGACATACTATACTTAAAACTACACTTGTCGAGTTAGGTAGAACTTTGGCATTGGAAGAGTGTGCGTTGTGGATGCCAACGCGTACTGGATTAGAGCTTCATCTATCCTATACACTCCGTCAGCAGAATCCAGTAGGATATACTGTACCCATTCATCTTCCTGTGATCAATCAAGTATTTAGTAGCAACCGTGCTGTAAAAATATCACCAAATTCTCCAGTGGCGAGACTGAGGCAACTTGCAGGAAGGCACATTCCTGGGGAAGTTGTTGCAGTTCGTGTGCCCCTTTTACATCTCTCGAACTTCCAAATTAATGACTGGCCCGAGCTCTCAACAAAACGCTATGCTTTGATGGTCTTGATGCTTCCCTCAGATAGTGCAAGGCAATGGCACGTTCACGAGTTAGAATTGGTAGAAGTGGTTGCTGATCAGGTAAAAAACCACAATCTGTATCTTTTTAAGTACAATCTTTATGACAATGGTAATAAATCTTTCCACATCCAAATCCCAAAAGGAAATTTAAAATACAGTTTCTTTTGGTTGCTCAGATCCACATTTGAAGAGGTTAAGTAGTACCTATGATGTCCTATGAAAAAAATGTTTGTTTATGGAAAGGTTCATTCTTTTGTCGATGTTTTACTGTCCATCTAATCCTTTTACTATAACCCTTTGTGTGACGTGAAATTAGATCAAATCTCAGGAACCTATTATATAAGTCGTAGTTGATTGATTCTCAGAAATGAAATGCATTTTTTGAAATGCTGTATTAATTGGCATATAGAAAGGTTTATTAAACAGAAAAACATCTTATAAAAGAGAGAATAAATAGAAAGAGCAGATTGCCTATCTAAAGATGTTCTTTACCTGTTTCTTGCTTTCTTAAAAATATACCGCTGCTCATAAATTATTATATAACGAAGCATTCATTTATTAGTTCTTATTGTTGAATTGTTGACATAGGTTGCGGTTGCTCTGTCACATGCTGCAATATTAGAAGAGTCAATGAGGGCAAGGGATCTCCTTATGGAGCAGAATATTGCGCTTGATTTAGCCAGGAGAGAAGCGGAGACTGCAATTCGTGCTCGCAATGATTTCTTGGCTGTTATGAACCATGAGATGAGAACTCCCATGCATGCAATTATTGCTCTTTCTTCTTTGCTGCAGGAAACTGAGCTCACACCTGAGCAGCGTCTCATGGTTGAAACGATATTAAAGAGCAGCAACCTATTGGCTACCCTCATAAATGATGTTTTGGATCTTTCAAGGCTTGAAGATGGCAGCCTTCAACTTGAAATAGCAACTTTTAACCTCCATTCCGTATTTAGAGAGGTACGGTTATGTGTTCCTACCACTTATGAGTTATTTTGGATTACATGATTTCCATTGATTCTGTAGCAGTTTGCATCAGTAAAATGGTTTTTTTTTTTCGTTGCAGGTTCATAATATGATTAAGCCTGTTGCATCTATCAAAAAGTTGTCAGTTACATTGAATATAGCTGCAGATTTGCCAATGTATGCCATAGGTGATGAAAAGCGTCTTATGCAAACTATTCTAAATGTTGTTGGGAATGCTGTGAAGTTCTCAAAAGAAGGGAGCATCTCAATCACAGCTTTTGTTGCAAAATCAGAATCTTTACGAGATTTCCGGGCTCCTGATTTCTTTCCAGTGCAAAGTGATAATCACTTTTATCTGCGCGTACAGGTTTGTTTCTTCAAATACTTGTTTGAATCTGTTCATTTGAAGTTATTATAGTGTATTACATTCTCTTTTTCTGGCATAGGTCAAAGATTCAGGATCTGGAATCAATCCTCAGGATATCCCAAAGCTATTTACCAAATTTGCACAAACTCAGACTTTAGCTACTCGAAATTCTGGTGGTAGCGGACTTGGCCTGGCAATTTGTAAGAGGTATTTATTTTTTTGTTTTGCCATATTGTACTTGATTTAGTTCCGAAAGTCCACCTAAACCACAATAGATAAAGGGTGAATTATAATTATGTTCTACATAGTTTATAATCTTTTATTTTGGTCCTCAATTCACTACATCCAAATCCCTATATCTCTAGTGTAGTTATATGTAATAGCATGGTGGACTATAACTAAGCTCTAAAGTTTTTAACACACATACACGTGTGTCATCTGCAGATTCCGTCCCCGTAATCGTTATAAATCTGAAATGTATTTAATTGCTAGCATTCACAAAACCGTAAGGATGCCAAAATAAAACTAGAGGGGCCATAGCGGAAAGTGGCATAAAGTATTGGACTGAAATTATCGTTTTCCCAAAATGAAAGAAAAAGAAAACTATGCATTGAGCTTGTATAACTATCCACCTGTTTTTTTTAGCATTTAAGTTTTGTGAAGGTTTGAATCAATATTACTAGGAGATATATTTATATGCAGTTGTAATGCAATCTTGGTTTGTATGATGTGATCAGATTTGTAAATCTTATGGAAGGGCATATTTGGATTGAAAGTGAAGGTCTTGGCAAGGGATGCACAGCCACTTTCATTGTGAAACTCGGATTTCCAGAGCGTTCGAATGAGTCTAAGCTGCCTTTTGCACCCAAGCTGCAATCAAATCATGTTCAAACTAACTTTCCAGGGTTGAAAGTCCTTGTCATGGATGATAATGGGTCAGTAACTAGCCACCTTTCCTACCCTGTTAATTTTTTTATGCGTTGTTTCCTCCAGCAGTATTTATTTTATAAAATAGGGTATGAGTATATACATTATACACAAGCTAAATTTGTTATGAAATACTATACTGTTATCAATTTGAGCGGTGATAATAGATTTGGCTTGGGAGTGAGAGGTCTGGAATTAGTGTGCGCATTCATTAGTTATTTAGTGGTTTTTGACCTGATGTTTTTTAATTGCCGAGACGGTATTTGGATAGAAGGAATAGCAGTTCTAGGTTATCGTACGATTACGATTATTTCATCCATTCGGAAACATCATGTTATAAACTGCCAAATAACTCTGTCAAGGTGTGGAAACAATTTTTAACTTGTGATCTTAGTGGGTGCATATTGGCGTAACACTTTTAAATGAGCAGCAGATGCAAGTACAGTTATATGTGTGAATTTTATGAGATTCAAGGTGTAATGGCTGGTTGTTCTTTTATTTTTACGGCTTGTGAACAATATTCTACTTGTTCTCACTGAGCTCCGTTTTCTTCCCATTCTTTTAATCGTTCAGGGTCAGCAGGTCTGTGACAAAGGGACTCCTTGTGCACCTAGGATGTGATGTAACAGCTGTAAGCTTAATCGATGAGTTATTGCATGTTATTTCACAAGAGCACAAGGTGGTGTTCATGGATGTGAGCATGCCAGGAATCGATGGTTATGAACTGGCTGTCCGTATACATGAAAAGTTCACAAAACGTCATGAGCGGCCGGTATTAGTGGCACTTACCGGAAGCATAGACAAGATTACAAAGGAGAACTGCATGAGGGTTGGTGTGGATGGTGTTATACTAAAGCCGGTTTCAGTTGATAAAATGAGGAGTGTTTTATCAGAATTATTAGAGCATCGAGTCCTATTCGAGGCCCTGTAAAAGACACAGGAACATTACCCCAGCAGAGGAAAGATTTCAAGGGAAAAGGGATATTGAAAGCTTCCTCTAGCGATTGTGGTATCGCATACACAGAATGAGACGTTGCATACAATAAAGCTAGAGCAATTTGGGATGATGGCACTGGCCTGTGAAGAGCAGTCTCGGTGTACCCTCGTTAACAATAACTGATTTGTGTAAACTGGCAACGCTAACTTTTCTCTATCTATCGCTCTGCATGGTTTGCAAGTTGTGTAGTTTCTCTGTTGCTAAATTTGGATCGTATTATATTCGACCTCTGGCATTACCCCATTTCTTGCCGGCTTTTTTCTACCAGATTTCTAGTTGCATACATTCTAGTTACCTTCTCACCTAGAAAAAGGGGGCAAATCTTCTTTTTATTAAGGACACCTTTGAGAATTTCATACTTATTTGCCAATGTTTTCTCCAGAAATTCTAGGGTGTTCCCGGGTATTTTAACCGTTAGATCTTGGTTTTTGTATGTTTAAACAAAGATCTAGCGGTTAAAACATTTGGAGTATCCCATAGTCAGGAGTACCAAAGAAAATCCCTGTTTTCTGAGCCTCAACATTTGCTGAAGATTTTAGTTTGGTCTTTCGACTTCCAGTCTGAACAGAGTTCATCCTTGGAATTTCTAAATTTACATCGGTCACTTTATTCGTCGGTTTCGAGTTTTAATTTTTCAGTTCATGTCAAACTTATTTTTCCCTCGAATTCTGCTGAACACCAATTCGGCTCAAGCAAACTGAAAGTGTTAGGATGAAGGCCCTGTCGGTTGGTTACTCAGTAGTGCCAGATGTACTTAAAGCTCGAAAGAGTTGTATTGTTTCAATAAACTTCCAAGTAATGATGTTTCAAAGTTCTACATTTCACGTAAATTATAAATCGGTTCATCAAATTCATCTGTTTGTAATCTTACCATGCTCCCTTGTAACGAATGTAATGCAGCTTCGGCTTCACCTACCTCCTGTTCTGATCGAACGCCGGAACAGAATACCTGAATATTACTCTTATCTTCAATCCAGCTTAGTCCAGGATCCTTTTCCGACGTCAGTACTTTAATCTTTCTCCTTGTTTCTACAACACTATCCCATTTTCCTGCAGCAGCATAGAGATTTGACAGCAAAATATGCGTTGCACTGTCTTCTGAGTCCAAACTTAAAACCTGCTCTGCTGCATGAACTCCTATTTTCAAATTTTTATTGACGACGCACGAGCTCAGCAAAGTTCTCCACAGTTCAAGATTTTCATTAAACGGCGAACTGATGATAAGCTCCTCTGCCTCATCCAACAACCGAGCTCGACTTAACAAACTCACCATGCAAGAGTAGTGCTTAGGTCCAGGTGTGATACCGTTTTCCTTCATACATCTCCACAAAAACTTTCCTACTTCAGTCAAACCACTGTGGTTGCAAGCTGAGAGTAGAGACAGAAATGTTACTTGGTCTGGTCTCAGACTGTGTTTTTCTATCTCGAAAAACAGCTTCAATGCTTCCTCTGCCATGCCGTGATGACTATATCCTCCGAGCATTGAGTTCCAGCATTTCAAATCGGGGTCCGAAACTTGGGAAAATATAGAATAAGCAGCTTCAAGGCTACCATTTTTTGAATACATATCTACAAGACTCCCGCAAACTGACATTTCAACATCGTGCCCAGTTTTTACGGCCCATGAGTGAATCATCTCACCTTGTTTTAGCATGGCAAGGTCGGAACAAGCACTCAACACTCCACTGAGAGAAAAGCTGTCAATCTTATGGCCTTCCTGGCACATTTCATAAAAGAACTTAATTGCACTCTCCCCATCAGCCAATCTCGAAAAACCCATGATCATCTCAGTCCATAGAACAACATCCTTCTTTATGATGGAATAAAACACCTTCTGAGCATCATCTGATTCAGCATTTCGAAAATACATAGACACTAGTATAGTTCCTACAAAAATACTCTTCTCAAATCCTGCTTTTGTGACCTGTCCATGAAGTGACTTGCCATAGTTGGAAACTAGATCTGTGCCTGTTGCGGATATGATGGCTGCAAAAGTATACTCATCTGGTTTAAGAAACGACGTTTTCTTCAACTGGACAAATAAATTCATGGCCTTCTCACCATCACCATGTTCCGAACACCCAGAAATCATTGTGTTCCAAGACACCAAATCCGGGTTGCACATTCCCTTAAACACGCCAAATGCTACTCGGGTGTCACCAGAATTGCAATACATGTCAAGCAAGGAATTCTGCAAAGCTAAGTCAGCTAGCATTTTTGAAACTATGACTCGGGCATGTATGAGTTTCCCCAGATAAAAATATCTTAATCTGCTGCAAGCAGTCAAGAACATTGAATATGTGAATTGAGTAGGAACAATTCCAGTCCTCAACATGCCATCAAAGAGAGAAAACCCTTCCGCTGTCTCATCATTCTTCAAATTCCCAAAAATCATTGAATTCCAAGCAACAACATCTTTATCAACCATCCCGCCAAAAACTTTCCTCGCAGATTCCAAATCCCTACAGTTGGAGTACATCCCAAGTAAAGCAGTTTGAAGACAAACATCACTCAAGAACCCAAACTTCAGAACTTGGGCATGAATCAAAGAGCCAATAAACCAATCCTCAAGAGTATAAGATGCCTGCAGTAAGCTCGTGAAAGTCGAACCATTTGGCCTAAGACATTCGACTCCCATTTCGTTAAATAGCTCACAAGCCAAAATCGCACTGTTTGAGTCCCGGGAATAGGCCGCAATGAGCGCATTGAATGAAACCAGATTTCGTTGAGGCATTTTGTCAAACACCTTCCGCGAGTCCCCAAGCGATCCACATCGCCAGTACATGGATATGACATTGTTGTACAGGTACGGCGAGCGCGAGCCGACGGTGGTGGTGGTAAGGAGGAGAGCGTGGAGCTGCCGCGCTTGTTTCGGCGAGGTTACGGAGGTGCATTTTTGTATCAGAGCTGCTATCTCAAACGACGGTGGCATATAAATTAGTTCAACACTTTTACCCGCCAAAAAATGAGCGGCTTGGATCTGAAGCAGAACAAATTGCAATATATCACAACTGTCCCTGATGTTTCCCATTATATCACCGAACACCCCAACCAGCTTTCTAAACGCTGCGTTTCGTGTCCCCCAGACTCTCAGACGCCATGTGCAGTGATTCGAAGCTCTCGCGGCTGTGCCGTTTGGAGGACGATTTTCTCCGTCCGTACACCGTCAGTTCCGTCCACACTGCCGCATTAGGGTTTCGTTTCATTGGTGTTTCAGAAGCTCATTTCTCTGTTCCTTTTGCAGGAATCCGGCGTCGTTTTGGTAGCCCAAGAGAGGGAAGTTCTGGTCACTCTCTCTCAGGTTCTTCGACAAGTCAAGCTCTGGACCCAAGCACTTGATTCCGACTCTGAAAATGTCAGTTTCTCCATCTCTCTCTCTCTTTCTAGAGACTGCAAATTTGACTTCCTCTGATAAAAAGGCTCAAACTTTCCTTGATCAGGGAGTGGCGATAGGATTGGATTGTGAGAGTGATTGTATGTGTCTGACTAAAATCGTAACTCACTTGGTAATTTCCTATATATATGTATATGTGCGTGTGTGTGTGTATATATATATATATATTTCATATGAATGAATCATATGTGCTCATTTTTATGTTTGTAAACTTTGTATACGTTGGAGATTCCAATTGTGCTGTTTTTCAAACAGATGGTTTTGCTGACAGTGGAGAGTCAATATGTCAAGCATCTGGCGTGCAATGTTCTTGTTGCTGTGTCGGAATTCCTTGTTGATTCGGTATTTTACAACTTCCCTGACTCGGACAAATGTAATTATAAGATGGGATTTTACTGGGTTTTGTGTTTCATTTGTTAGTTCTCTGTGTTTTATAGGGGAGCAACTGGGAGGGCTTTATCCGTTTGTTGTGTGTTTGTATGAATTTGGCGATCACTGTGGCGGTGTCTTGTTCTTCATCATGTTCGGTGGATGGAGCTGATGATCTTCATTCTGGTTCGTCTAGGTTGATTCTTGCGTTAAAGCCTAAGCTGGAAAATGCTGACTGGTCTATTGCGGCTGGTGTCGTTCGGGTTTTACGTGATATAAGGAAATATTTGAAGTCAGAAGACAATGATGAACTTGTTGAAGCGTTCTTTGATTCTATCAATTCCGTTCTTTCAACTGTGCCTTGGAATTTACTAGATGAGATTCATGTTGGTGCCAAGCCTGATGCTCAGAAAGGGTCCAGAGCAGATTCTTTGTTTCAAAGATCCTTGTTTCTAGGAAATTTGATTCAGTTTCTCTGTTCCATGGTTGAGCAAAGTGGTTCTGCGGAAGCTTCAGGCGGATCTATAGACAAACATCACCCAGTTTTTTCTACATTCATCACCCTTGTTCCGCAGCTTTTATGTTGGTGCCTTGGTGAGCAAGCACATTGCATTAATTTCAACAAGTGCATCTCTCAATACTTTAGACACAAGTTATTGGTATGTGTTTGCCTGATTCCTTTCTTGAAAATAACTATTGATGTTTAGAAGATTTTAGGGATGTTGGTTGTGTATCTATGCAGAAAACCTAAGCATGACACAAAAGTTTGATGTCACAAAGCATGGATAACTGTCTTGCATCTACAGTTTGAAAATAGCTTAAGCAGCAGGCTTAGGTTTTCCCATTTCTAATGTTAAGTTCCTGAAAAATAAAAAGCTTAGTTGAGTTGGATTGAGTAGTACCTAGACTTCTAGATCCTTAAATCTTCCCGCCAGTACCATCTGTATAAGTCTCAAGTTGTTGTGTACGTATGATGCTGGTGTGGTATAGTCCTTTACTAAAGAGATGCTAGTCAATATCTGTTTCTTCTTTTGGAAACAATAATATCTCCTATAACATTTTCCTTTGTATTTATATGAGAATTAACATGTTCTTTTGGTGCGTTACTGTTGTAGTTTTATAATGACGTTTATATAAATCTACAGAACATAATATGTTATATGCATATTTTCCTGGAAACACGCTTCTTGACTTAGTTTGTTAGATTATTACTTATGCTTGTGTTAAATCTCTGCAATATAATTTGATTGCAAGTACATGGTGCAAACCTACAGGTGCTTATGATCAGGCTCATTTTCCGAACCTACCCTCAGCAGTCAGTTCTTGTTTCATGGTTGCAACTTGTCCATGATTACTTTGGAGAGCTTCTGCGGCAAACCATTACTCCTCTTGAATATCAGGATGATTGCCTAGAAGGGTCTCCATTTCTATCCAGTGTTTCTGATGCAGAAGTAAACAGCCTGTCTTCCCGCCATCTGCAAAGACTGGCTATTTTCCTCTTTCTGAGGTGTTCTTTTGGTTTGATTAGCTCGAAAGAAGGAACTAACAACATATGTGCTTGTGCGATTTGGAACTTACGCTTGACGTGTGACTCAAAAACAGAGCTGGAATGTTGTGGAAGAAAGAAAGGTCTATTGGAGCTTTATAGCTGGCTTCAAGGGCATCTTCCAACTGATATATCAGTGGACCATGAAATGTATTTTGAAAAATGTGTTGACTTTGCTAAATCATTCCTCCAACTATACATTAAAGAGGTGTGACTTTTTATTTCTTCAGAAGTTGTTGCATAGTTAATTAAATTGTACTATATGTGCATAGAAGTTCTTAATGTATTTGGCTCGTGTCTATTGCTTTGAAGGATTGTGTTATTCGTTGATTTGTATCAAAATTTTCATTTCTTGGCCCTGTTTTGAACTGTAGGATGATGTATTATTCAAAGTTCTCCTGCAATTGCTCTCTGTACCTTTTTGTGCCGAAGAACAGTAAGGAATAAATATCCTACTTTTTTCATTTTTCTGAAATGTATTTTCACGGATTCTTTTTAACAATTTTTGTGTTTAATATAGGTTGGAAAAGGAAAAGGGAGCATTTCAGGATTCAGAGGGCAATACGTTTTTTCGTGTCTCGGATATTTTCAATCCTGTGCTCTTATTCCATCTATTTCTGTTAGAGGCAAGATGCTCATTATTTGATATTTATATAGCTACCCATTTCTACCTTGGCATGTTTCTATTTGAGGTCGGTGGTCTTGGGGCAGGGGGGAAAGGAATCCTTGACGATATGACAGTTCACATCTTTTCAATTTTGCAGTTGAGCTATGACCATCAGGTGCTCCTTGATTACCTTATTTCGAAAGATACTGGAATCAGCTGTGCAGAATATCTTTTAAGGTCTTTATTCTACGAGTTATATTCTACTTCTCTAAACTTGAGAAAGCTAGGGGCCCATTTGAATCAAACAGTTTGATGACCATTTCATTTTTTGTTTTTAGTTTTCACGTTTTGGTTAGAAATAAAGAGGAAATAAGGAAGAAAGGAGAGATGGATAAGGATAGAGGAAAGGTGGTGGGAAGAATGTGGAAAAAATGAATATAGAATGATACACACAACATGAAAACCAAGTGAAAAACTGAGAAGAAATTTAAGTAGGTTTTCTCTTTCTAGTTTTTGGTTTTTATTTTGTTGTTTCATGTGCATTTCTCCGTTCTCCCTTCTACCCACACTTTCTCCACATTTTTTATTCATTCATCATTCCATCTACTTTGCCTCTATGTTTAGTATGAAGAAATGAAAACTACAAACGAAATGGTTATCAAATGGACCTTGAATTGCACTTTGCTACTTTTGCTTGTTTCAAATTCAACCCTTAAAGATACCGGAATCAGCTGTGCAGAATATCTTTTAAGGTCTTTATTCTACTAGTTACATTCTACTTCTCTAAACTTGAGAAAGCTAGGGGTCCATTTGGATCAAACAGTTTGATAACCATTTCATTTTTTTGTTTTTAGTTTTCACGTTTTGGTTAGAAATAAAGAGGAAATAAAGAGGAAAGGAGAGATGGATAAGAATAGAGGAAGGGTGGTGGGAAGAATGTGGAATAAATGAATATAGAATGATACACAACATGAAAACCAAACCAAAAACTAAGAAATTTAAGTAGGTTTTCTCTTTCTAGTTTTTGGTTTTTATTTTGTTGTTCCATGCGCATTTCTCCGTTCTCCCTTCTACCACACTTTCTCCACATTTTTTATTCATTCATCATTCCATCTACTTTGCCTATATGTTTAGTATGAAGAAATGAAAACTACAAACGAAATGGTTATCAAATGGACCTTGAATTGCACTTTGCTACTTTTGCTTGTTTCAAATTCAACCCTTAAGCTTGTTTGCTGTTCTGGTGATTGTTACCTACTTTAAGCCTTATTATGGTTTTGTTCTTTGATTTTTTGAATTATTGGTTAATCATGACTAGAAATGGTGAACTACGACATGAGGCATAAACCCTCTACTCCTGAATGACCTCTCTTTACTGATTAGCAACAAAGGAGAAAGAAAACGAATGTAGTTGACCCTAGAGATTCGCATTTGATTCCAATAATTGTATTTTTTTAGTTTCTTGTTACTGTGCTTAATGCATTCTTTCATAGGTGCTTGCGTAAAGTGTTCGATTCATGGAGCTTATTTGTGGAGTTTTCAATGTGTCGACAAGTTACAAATCGATCATCTAAGAGAAGAAAAGTTGCATCGGAAGTGTGGAGTTGCAAGGGCACTCAAAATGGAGGAAAGTATTTTAAAGAAGCCAAGGGGTGCTTACTTTCGTTGAAAAATTCAATTGAAAGTCTACACCGAAAGAATCTGTTTCCTTACAATCCTAATGTCCTTCTGAACCGGTATTGCTTTGAACTGAGTTCCATTATGCTTCCCTGTAAATTATTGAGTACTTTACGATACAGGGTTTAATTTTACTTTCTAAACTTATTACATGTATTTTGGCCGTCTGTGCACTGAACTTCTGGCTCTTCGACTGCAGCTTAACGCAATTTCAGGAACTCTGTTTTGAAGAAAAGAAGTAAACTTCTAAAGGACTGAGTGGTTCGAGCTCTTCACGATTCTTTCCAGCATATATAAAGATGCTTTTTTCGAAGGAGTGAATGAGTAGAAGAAAAAACCTTGTACTTGAGGTAATTTAGATTTGTTGTACATAAATACTCATTTCTCAGTTTTTCCCCCAACAAGGAGAGAAGCAAAGAAGTTTAATTTGTAGAAATTATACACGAAATTTGAGTGACTTGTGCGCACTATGTATTAGGGGTGGGTATTGAAAACCGAAAAAAAGGAACCAAACACCGAATCGAAACTGAAAACCGAAAAAATATCGAATTGAAAAAGAAAAAACTTTATTGGTTCGGTTTTGGTTTCGAAGGTTTGGAAACCGAACCGAACCGAACCGAATTGTTTTACATTTTATGAATGTTTGCCCAGTTTTGTGAAACTTTGTTGCCAAGTTTGAAACTAAGTCTAGGGTTTTTTTAAGGAGCATACTTGGTTCAATTAAGGAGGAAATTTCATTGGTTATAGAGGAAAGTTTTGGAAGGCTTTGGAACTTAGAAGAACTTCTCTATTTGTTTACTTTTTGAATAGATACGGTGATCATTTTTCTTTGCAATTGAGGTTGTTGATAGCATATGATTGGTTTATATGATCTTGTATATGTACAACTACCTTCCCACTTTCCTTATTTTCTTATTATTAGTCTAACAATGCAAGCCTCTTTTTTAAGTTTCATATTAAAAAATGATCAAGTTTTATAAAATAAAAAAAAAACTAAAACCGGACTGAAAAAAAAAACCAAAAGAAAATTGAACCGAAGTTTTGGTTCGATTTCAATTTTGATAAAAAATCGAACCGAATGAAATCAAACCCACCCCTACTAAGTGTTGACAATCTTTTTACTAGTGCTAAAAGGAGAAGCAATTACTATGCTCATAAATTTGAGTAAGATAGAAGACTATTTTCTGCAAATCCAAGAAAAAATGACCGAAGTCTTGGCCATGAAGCACAAGGATACTATAAATACCCATTTTTTCATTAAGTAACTATCATGGCACGCGTTGTACCCTGATATAATGGTAAAATGTCGTTAAAATGAAATAGTAGTGTTCCTAGGCAATAAACAACCCAATCCTCTTAAATAAATAGTAGAGTAACTGCTTAAGAGCATTTTCACCTCTAAATTGAATACCCCAAGCAAATCGTATTAAAATATTAGTATTTTTATTTATAAAATAATAGAAAATAATCTTATTTTTAATTTCAGATATGATTTCTAACCGATCTCGTCACGTCATGTGTCATTATCTGAAAGTACAATTTTTATGGATAGATTTTTGAATAGATTTTTAACCAATTATGTCACGCCACATGTCACTATCTGTTTATAATTGTTGAAGATAAATTTCTGATAAGATTTTTAACCAATCTCGTCGTGTTATGTCATGTGTCACTATCTGTTTAGAATCATTGATGATAGATTTCGATAAAAATTTAACCAATCACGGCATGCCATGTGGCATTATCTACAACCTCATCTTTTTTTTTCTCCATATAACCCGCTATCCATCTTAAGAAATCTCACACCAAAATCAAAATCTCTCAAAATCCTTCAGGTAAATTACACAAAAGTACCTCAACTATAGGTCGAATCACAATTTCATACCTCATGTTTTAAACATTGCAATGTCATACCTCAAATTACGAATTTGTTGCAATATCAGACCTCCGCTTAATTTTCTGTTAATTTGGCTGTTAAATGATGACGTGGTAAGAGCGGAACCCACTCCTTTGCCAACTGGAATAAGGAAATTAATTAAATATTAATAATTTTTTAATTTTTTATTGGGTGAAGTGCCAATTTAGTCTCTGAACTATCATCTTAGTGAAAATTAGGTCTCTGAATTATTTTTTCGGTAAAATAAGTCCTTAAATTCATTAAAAATTGCTAATTTCATCCCTACTATTATATTCAAAGCTATTTTATCCAATTTTTCATCAACTTAAGTCACTTGACACATTTTAGAGTGTAATACTGTTATTTTCTTGCCTATAAACCTTTAACATTTCATATAGGTTGCGAATCTAACATCTAATTTACCATCCGAAGCTAACTTACACTATTTCTTATGAAAAACTACCAATTTACCCTCCAAAGTTAACTCCATACACTATTTCTTTATGAAAAACTATCAATCTATCCTCAAATGTGTATCACATGCAAGTAACGTGATTTAAACTGACGAAAAATTGAATATAATAGCTTCGAATATAATATTAAGGATGTAATTGGCAGATTTTTATAATTCAAGGATTGATTTTTCTGAAAAAATAGTTTAGGGACCTAATTTTTACTAAGATGATAATTCAGGAACTAAATTGGCGGTTCACCCTTTATTATTTAACCTAAACAAAATCTCTCTCCCTCGATCTCCCTAGAACGCCGGTTGTCCCTTTTCGTCTTCCCTTACTCCCTCCTCCATTCCCCTTCTTCCTCGTCCTCCTTAAACACAACCAAATTTCCTACACCATGTAACATTCCAGACTTTAAAAATTGCAAAATTCATCAAAATTTCAGAGCACATTACATGCAAACCCCAATCTGCCTCCAAAACCAATAAATTCAATAACAAATCCACACCAAAAAAACCAATAAATTCAATTACAAATCCACACCAAAAGCACAACCCAGAAGCCAAAAAAATGATAAAAATTTCACATAAATTCGATCGGTGATGTGAGGCGAGAGAGGATTGCAGGCATGTGAGGCGAGAGAGGATTGCAGGCATGTGAGCCAGGAGGAAGACGATGAGAGCTGTATTAGTGTGATGAGGATCTGCCATTTTCAAGAACATGATCTCGACTTTTACTTTGTCTCGGCACTCACCACCTGTCCTCCACGCATTGCACACATCGGCCTCCACTAGTATCTCTACCATGGAGCCGGATCTACCATGGTCATCAACAACAGACCTTCCAAGCGCTCAGGGAGGAGGTCGATCTTCTTAACAGTAAGGAAGAATTCAATGGAAATGAAGAAAATGTAGAAATGGAAGAACGAAGAAGAAAATGATTAAGCTCTCAATGTATTTCTCTTAGCTGCTTTTTGTATACAACCGACAATTGCAATATATGAGGAGAACATGTTATTTATACAATTCTAATAAGGCTTGTAAGATACTTTATATTTGCACATGTTTTGCACATGTAAGGTAATGACCTGGCACACTTTTACTCATCCAATACCCCCCCCCCCCTCAATCTTAACTTGGATATCCAAGTTTAAGATTGAAACAGTGACGAAGAAAATCTGGGCCATGTAGTTCTTTGGTTAGCACATCTGCAATCTGATCTTTAGTGCATAAGTACTCCACATATAGATCCCCTTTTTGAACTCTTTCACAAACAAAGTGGAAGTCTGTTTCCAAGTGTTTGATGCGAGAATGTTGAATTGGATTTAAACTTAAAGCTATTGCAGATTGATTGTCACAGTACAACACTGGAGGAGAAGGCAGAAACTTACGCAAATCCTTGAGTATGAGTCGAATCCATGCAATATCAGCAATAGTATGGGCTAAGGCTCTGTATTCCGCCTCAATGGAACTGCGAGAGACAGAGGACTGCTTTTTAGACTGCCAAGAAATAGGATTAGATCCGAGATACACACCATACCCTGTAATAGATCGCCGAGTGTTCAAATCTGCAGCCCAATCCGAATCACTATATGCAGTCATAGATATAGAACTCCTAGAAATATAAGTCAAACCACACTGAACAGTCCCTTGCAAATATCAAAGTATTCTTTTTACCATAGCAAAACGAATATCAGTAGGTGCACTCATATATTGACACACATTATTCACAGCAAAGGCAATATTTGGACGTGTAAAGGTGAGGTATTGTAAAGCCCCCACCAAACTTTGATATAAGGTAGGATCAGATAGTAAGGTACCTTCAGTAGAAAGAACCTGACTATGAGGCTTGCAAGGCGTTGAACATGGTTTACAGTAATCCATATTAGCCTTGTGAATCAGATCTTTGACATACTTTGCTTGATTAATAAACAGATTCCCATTGGTTTTATAAGTGACTTGTAATCCAAGGAAATAAGCCAACTTGCCCATATCCTTGAGATCAAAAACTGCATTGAGAGTTCTAATCACAGATTGTATCAACTGAGAGTGAGATCTAGTAATTATAATATCATCTACGTAAAGGAGTAGAATAACTACCTGAGATCCTTCAGTTTTTACAAAAAGACTAGAATCGGATACTGAAGCCTTAAATCCAATAGCCTGCAAATAACTAGTGAACTTTGCATTCCATGCTCGAGGAGCTTGTTTGAGACCATAGAGGGACTTAACCAATTTGCACACATGATTAGGAAACTGAGGATTGACAAATCCTTGAGGTTGTTTCATATACACTTCTTCTTGCAATTCCCCATAAAGAAATGCGTTCTTCACATCAAGCTGTCAAAGATCCCAGCGATGTGTGGCAGTTAATGCTAATATTAAACGAACTGTGGTATGTCGAACCACAAGACTGAACGTTTCTGTATAATCCAGCCCATTTTCTTGATTAAATCCCTGAGCAACTAACCGTGCTTTATATCGAGAAATGGAACCATTACTATTCCTTTTTATTTTGTACACCCACTTGCTGCCTATGACATTCTTATCACAAGAATTAGGAACTAAAATCCAGGTACCTTGTGTTTGAAGAGCATCAAACTCTTCTTGCATCGCCATTTGCCACTGAGGAATATGATAAGCTTGTTTAAAAGTATATGGTTATGAGGAATCTACAATGTCAGCAACAAAGGTGAAACCGCCCGAAAACTGAGCATCATCATCAAAAGTCAAATATTGCACTTCTGAAAAAATAGCATTCAAAGCGGAGTAATCATTTCTAGTGATTGCACCAGTTCTCAGCCTTGTTTGAATTCCTTGGGGAATAGATAGATCAACTGTACGAGAAGAATAAGAAGAGGAATTAAGTGAAGGTAACACAACCTGGAACTATTGGGATTGATGGACAGGCAACATAGGGCTGGAAAGAGTAGTTTGTGTAGGAGAGTCATGTGCATTTCCCAAAGGACTGGAAGATCCTGAAGAAGTTGAGACACTCTGATGCTGTGATAATGAACCAATTGTTTGAGAAACTGAATTCTGTTGTGAAGCATTGCTGGAACCAACACTTGAAGAAGAATGCACTGAAAATGGAAGCTGTACAATTATAGGCTTGACATTCCTGTTATAACCAGAAGAGGTAGAAGAATGTACACCATGGGTCTTGGAACTAACATGACTATAAGGAAATGTAGATTCATCATGAATAACATGACGAGAAATTAAATTTTTTCCAGAGGACATACTATAACATATAGCTCCTTTATAGCCTGGTGAATATCCCAAAAACACACACTGAGTAGACCGTGGCTGCAACTTGTGTGTGTTGTATGGCCGAAGATATGGATATATAGCTTATCCAAAAACTTTAAGATGAGCTATATCAGGTTTCTTACCAAACAACTTCTCAAAAGGTGATACCATATGAAGACTCTTGCACGGCATCCTATTGATAAAAAATACAGCATGAATAACTACATAGGACCAAAACTTGTAAGGTAACTGTGCAACAGATAGCATTGTAATAGCTGTCTCAATGAGATGTTGATGCTTCCTCTCAGCTAAGCCGTTTTGTTGTGGTGTGTATGGACAAGAAATAAAGTGTAAGATACCCTTTGTACCCAAAAATTCCTTGAAAGCATTACTAAGAAACTCTCCACCACCATCAGATTGTAATACTTGAATTCTAGTATAAAATTGATTCTCAATATAGGCACAAAATTTGACAAAGGAACCAAACACTTCTGTTTTATTCATTATTGGAAAAATCCATACAAACCTAGTGGCTTCATCTACAAAAGTCACATAATATCAAAACCCTTCAACAGACACAACTGGAGAAGGGCCCCATACATCACTATGAACTTTGTAAAAGGGAATCTTTATTTTATCAATTCTATCAGAAAATGGAAGTCTACTCATTTTATCATTAAGACAATGAGAACAGATTCTAACAGTTTCATCAGGAGTAACAGCTATATTAGACTCTTTGAGCATTGTTGTCAAGATAGCATTAGAGGGATGACCACAACGCTGATGCCACAACGAAGATTTCACATAGTGTCCCAAATAAGCAGAAGAACAAACACCTGGTTCCATAAGTGTTGGGAAAATATGCACAGGAACTCGAAACAACTCATGATTGCTACTCTTTCCGTGATGTAGGATTGCCCCTGTTGCCTTGTCCTGCACGAAAAACTGAACTTCATCACAGATTAACCAACTATTATTATCTTTACACAACTTTTTAACAGATAACTAATTGACAGTCAACATTGGCACATGTAAAATATTCTTAAGATGCAAAGTGTGAGTTGGAGTTTGCAAAGTGCCATGACCAATATTTTGGACTTCTAAACCTTCACCATTTCCAACTATGATCTTCTCAGAACCTTCATATGGAATGGAGCGAGGAATGACTGATAAATCTGGTGTCATGTGATGAGAAGCACCAGTATCAAGGATCCATGAATCATCATTTGAAATCTCAGCAGAAGGTTGTGCATTCATTGCTGGAAATCTAGGTGGAGGTGGCAGAAATTGAGAACTGAAGTGAGGAGACTGATTAAAATGCACACCCGTAGGAAATGAGCTCACATTACCAAATTGAGACTAAGAGGAATACAATCCCATATTATTGTAAGGAGACACATTAAAATTCTGATTTGCATAGTTGGCAAATAAGGAAGGAGGAGGTTGAGCTCATTGATATGCATAATTGCCTCTATGTCTGCAATTCAAGGCTATATGACAATGTTTGCCACAGATTTGACACTCCTGAACAGATTGTCCATTGTCATTCCTATAAAGGCAGGTAACTGCTACATGACCTTTCCGAGAACATATTTGACACTCTGGAAGAAGTTCAAATCTATTAGAGGTATTACCAGACCAAGATTGCCAATTGTTAGTAGATTTTGAACCATTGAACCTTGGTTTATAATTGCCATTGCCCCTTGGTCTATAGTTATTCGGACCAGAAAATCTGCCATTCGAATTGGAGCCTGAGAAACCATTAGCCTGAAACTGATTACCAGATGAAGGATAACTTGTTAGGGAGGAAGAACCACCAGTCGAAGAATAGTCAGGAGCTAGAGAAAACTGAACAGGATGAGAACTACTTGAATTGCCTGAAGGACCTCCAGTAATCTCATTGGAAGAATTAGCATTCAAAAACATGGTAGACATTCCCTGAACTAAAGAATGCATTCGAGCTTCAATACTCTTCTCTACCCTAATCAATTGAGCTCAGAATTCCTTCAGTGTCATAGGGGACTCTCTTGCAAATATAACAGTTCGAATCGTATCATAGTCAGAAGGTAGGCCTGTTAATGCAGCAATAATGAGATCATTATCTAACACTTTCTCCCCAACAGCTTGTAATTGATCTTTAAGAGCTTTTAACCTCAATAGATACTTATCTATGAAATCCTTTCTTTTTTTGCATAGTATGAAGTTCAGCTTTCAAATGGTTAATAGTAGCTTTAGATACAGACATATAGTGATCATGTAACGCAACCCATGCCTCATGAGAGGTCTTACATCCTACCATATGTTGGCAATCAACAGACTTAATAGTGCCATATCAATTTTGACCCAAGCTTTATATATTCAGCATTTATCTCAGTAGTAACCCCTAATTCAGGAGTGAGCACAAATTTGGGAAGACATATAGAATCACCTGAAATGATCAAGAAGATCATATCCAGACAAAACAGAACTAAACTGAAAACTCCACTTAAGGAAATTATCATCATGGAGCTTAATAGTCAACATACCCAACAAGCTTTCAATTTTCACTTGATTCACCATGATTGTGAAGAGCAAATACACAACGATCGACAGTAAGCAATGCAATCTTCAAGAACCCAAAAACTATTCAGAGGAAATGTAAAGCGGTGGAAAGAATCAAGAATCAAGATTCACAACCAATCTTCAATAATGGCGTTGGCCTTTAAACAATGCAATCTTTGTACGAAATTCAAAACAACCCACAAGAATTAAGAATCACAGATAAGCTTCAACAATGGCATTGGCCTTCAAACGAATCAATTATTGGAAGAAACCTCAAAATACTCAGCAATTTTGGCATCGGCCTTTCATCAAATCAACATATACATCTTCAATTCAACAAAAAAACTATGGCAACGGCATTCAATTCTACTAATAATCGGAAAAAAAAAAATTCAGACCCAATCGCTCTTCTAAGGTTTGTGAAAAATTACAGAAACAATATCACCTTATCAGCAATCAAAGCAGCGAACCGCATAACCTATCTCCTTTGCGCAAGCAAGACTGGCTCTTGATACCATCTTAACAGTAAGGAAGAATTCAATGGAAATGAAGAAAATGCAAAAATGGAAGAAGAATAAAGAAGAAAATGATTAAGCTCTCAAAGTATTTCTCTTAGTTGTTTTTCGTATACAACAGACAACCGCAATATATGAGGAGAACATGCTATTTATACTATTCTAATAAGGCTTGTAAGATACTTTATATTTGCACATGTTTTTCACATGTAAGGTAATGACCTGGCACACTTTTACTCATCCAATAGATCTCTCCAATATTTTCACCTTCCCTCCCCTCCAAAAAATGGTGTCGTGGAGCCCCAGCCATTCCTCGAGGTTCGTCAAATTGTTGAGCTTCGGCTCCCCATTGAGGGAGTTTTCAACCGAAAAAAATGCTCAATCGACGATCTAGAACTTGACGGCCTGGAAGGGGATGGGCTCGCATTTCGGGTAGGCTGGTGACAGCTTCGGATTTGTCAGAGGGATTGGGTGGGACGACAGGGAGATCGATATATTGGAAGATGGGCTGACGAGGACCATACGAGAGGCGTTGGGTTTCGTCGAAGAAGAGAGAGGTTGAGATAGGGTAGCCGAAGAAAATGACTGGGTTGGTGTTGGAGTCAAAGGAGAAGAGGGACTCGGTTGTGATTTATAAAAAGGGTTTTTATCATAAAAGGCCCCTGAAATTGATCAATCCCATCAAGATGGTCCCTAAAATTGAAAATTGATCAATGTAGTCTTTGAAAATGGGTGTTGCAAATCAATGTGGACATTCCGTCAAAATTCTGTTAAATTTTTTGTTATGTGCTGACGTGGCACATAATTAGGTCCCACAAGTTTAATTAATTTTTATTTTTATATAATTAAAAACAAAACAAAAAAAGGAAAAAAATAAGAAGGAGATGAACAGTTCTTCTTCTCTCTCTGCTTCTGCCCCAACCATCTTCCACATTCCCGGAGGCTCACATCCCTCGCCACCTCCACCGTGTCCTTTCTGGGTACAGTTCGAACTGGTTAGGCGATTTGCAATTACAGCAAACCCTCCACTTCCTCTTCCTCCTTGCAATTCCAAAAAAAAAAAAAGTAAAAAAAGTGGAATTGGGTTTTGTGGGTGTCCAAAATTAAGGATTAAAGTCAACTCTTTTATTTGTGATATGGATAAAATTACTTGGCCTGGCCCCTTTGAGAACTGTAGGTCTAGAGGATGGAAGTATGATAGAATGAGCAATTGTCAACTACTCAACTCTCTCTAATTATATTTTAATCTTCACTGTAAAAATTGAGCAAGTCCAGTTTCCTTAAAAAGCACACATCGGAAGTCGGACAAGGGAAAATCTGCAGAGATGGACAGCCATATGGTAAGATGCATTTGTTTTTTAATTAAGATAATTCTGTAGAGAATTTTATTGATGTGTAAAGAAAACATTTGGTGAGATGCATATTATGAGCTTTGGTTTCCCCTGTTTCGTTACAAATCAGAAAAGAATAAAATTGGAATAGGGGAGTTTTCAAGCAATCAACCCAAACCCAGCAAGAAGAAAACTTAACTCAAGACTAAACGCAGCAAATCAAACCCAGCGTGGTTGAAAGGCTGGTCGGGGTTAGGGAAGTACGACGAGAAGAGTTCAGGGGACGTCGCTGGGATTGTAGTTCATCTTCTTCATTTCTTTTCTTTTTTTTTTAAGTTTTTAATTATATAAATATTTTATTATTTAAATATTTTTAATCAGCCATAGAAATATTTAATTAGACTTGTGGGACCCAATTATATGACACATCAACACATAACATAATTTTTAACAGAATTGTGATTGTGATGGAAGGACCACATTGAGTTGCAACACCCATTTTTAGGGATTACATTGATCGATTTTCAATTTCAGGGACCATCTTGATGGAGTGGGTCAATTTCAGGAACATTTTGTGATAAAAACCTTATAAAAATTAAATTAAATATTTTTAATTTATTAATAATTTATTAAATTTTTAATTCAGTTAGGGAAAGGGAGTGGGTACCCCACCGGCCAAGTCAGCAGTTAACAGATAAATTGACAGAAAAATTAACGGAGATCTAACATTGCAACAAATTCTTAAGTTGAGGTATGACATTGCAATGCTTAAAACATGAGGTATGAAATTGTGGTGCGACCCATAGTTGAGTAGTCTTGTGTAATTTACTCGAATCCTTCTTCATAATTTATAACTCTTGAAATCTTATAATGTCTTCTTCAAGGATCTTGTGGAAAATCGATTAGCAAGAAGAAGAATTGTTTGAGCATGAGGAAGAAATGTTTGATCTTTAGGGGGGAATAAAATGAGGTGAAAGAAATGGGAGAGGAAGATGATGAAGAACGTAGAGGGAGAAATGATGAAGCAAGAAGTGAGAGAGCCTCACATTCCAGTCATGTCATGGGAAAAGAAGAAATGTTCGATCTTTAGGGGGCAAGAAAATGAGGTGAAAGAAATGGGAGAGGAAGATGATGAAAACCAATGCAGCTAGTCGGTTACAGGGATTAAATAGCGTTAACAATAAAGGATGTTAACTTGACAAAGAAGTTATATTCTCACATGCAAAGCATAGAAGATGGTTCATATATATAGTTATCCAAAACACAATCTGTAATTAGGTTTGAGTAGTTACCTCTCGAACAATGTTTTTGCCATGTGAGAATGGCTGCATCCCTGTCAAGAGCTCCAAAAACACCACACTGAGGCCATAAACATCGCTCTTATCCGTTAGCTTATGAGGCTATAAACATTCAATGACAAAACATGAGATATATTACATTTTGGCTTTCTTTATGTTTATGAAATATATTACAAATTTCATAAACATAAAGAAAGCCAACAAACTTTTCATTATTGGCTTTGCTCAATAATCTAGTTAGTTCTGATTCAGGGTTGAAAATCGAAACCAATAAACTATGGATATCACATAATCTTACCTATTGGCTTTGACTTACAAGCATTAAGATTGCAGCTTCAATTACCAATTTAGTTCAAAAATTGTAACAAATCGAAAAGTTTTTGCAAATTTAAATACCAAACAACTTAAAATCTACAATCTATAAGCAGATCCATAAAATTCAAAACCAATCGAAAAGTTTATGCAAGTAATCAAATCGCAGCAGTCCATATAATCAATGGAAAAGCTTATGCAATCATAGCCCCAAAAACCCTAAATTCCCAAATCAGAAACCCACATAATTCCTAAAATCAATTGAAAAGCTTATGCAAAAATCCTAAATTCCTAAATCAGAAACCCACATAATTCCTAAATCAATTGAAAAGCTTATGCAAAAATCGTAAATTCCTAAATCAGAAACCCTAATTCATAAATTACCTAGGGATTTGCAGGATGATGGTGGTGTTCTCGACGACGAGGATGGTGTGGTGGTGGTCAGAACTTGCGATTGGGAGGATTGAAGGAGAGTCAGGAGACGATGACGCGATGGTGATGGTGGCTAGTTGATGTGATGTTGACACAGTCGAGGTCGACTCAGTCACTATGAGTCTCAGGGAGTCGAGTCGAGTCGAGTAGGGGTGAGAGAAAGAACAAGAAAGTGGGGAGGGTCGATGGACGAAGATGGAGAGATCGAGGTCTGAGACGAGAGATGATAGGAGATTTAGGGAGTGGGAGAGTCTAAGACTCTTGAGTGCGATCGTGGTCTGAGAGACAAACTATGCTATGTGTTTTAATACAGATATTTAATCAACGAATCATGTTAAATCTCAAATTTTTGGAAGGTGGAAACGGTCCGGGTCGGGGACCCGTTTCCTCAATAATTAAGACTTGTCCCACCCTGCAAATAACGTGGACCCGCCCCGCCCCGCCCCGTTTTAGATTTAAAAAAACAGGACCTGCCCCGTACCTGCCCCTACCCGCGGGACCAGGCCCCGTTTGCCCACCCCTAGTATAGATAGTAAAAAATCATGGGTTTTGTGTAATTTTATTTTATTATATGTATTTTTTAATATTTGTAGCAAGGTTTTGTGTTTGAAAAATAATTTAATATGTAAAATTTTATGCCTATGATTGAATGGGTGGAGGTGTACAGATGGTAGATTTTTGGTTGTTGGTTTTTTTTGTTTGGGTACATAGCTTGATTAGTTGAAGGCTTAAAATTATTTTTAAGACATCATAAATTGATTTTGTTTCACAATATCTTGATTAAAAGTGTGTGAAGCTTTCTACATGTTGTATTGTTAAAGCTTTTTGGTTAAAATTTTAGTTGAAGCTTCATGATTGAAACTTTTAGGTTGAAGCTTTGTATATGAAGTTTTTTTTGTTAGGCACATAGTTTTGAATAGTTGAAGCTAATCATAGGGCACCATAAATTGAATTTGTTTCACACTGTCTTGATCAAGAGTGTGAAACTTTCTACATGTTGCAATGTTGAAGCTTTTGGGTTAAAGCTTTGTAGATGAAACTTTTTCGGTTGAAGCTGTAGAAATATCAGAGAGACGGGTCATACGACCCACTTCCAATAACACCGATATTATCCCCAACTTGGTAATTACCACCTAGACAATCCATCAGGTGTGGGGTTTATCACAAAAGGCTTTGGTATTAGTTGGAAGGGGATTATGATATTTAAACTTTTCTTTTCTCATTGATACGGTCGATGTGGGACATTTCAACACGCCCCCTCACGTGAAACCCAATTACGTCACAAGTGGGAGATCCACACATAGACAACCACGTGGAGTCAGAATGAGGTTTAGTTCCTTATTGTTCCATATTGTTCGAAGATTGTTAGAGAACAATTCAGAAATAAATAAAAATAACAGAAATAACAGAACTTGAAATTATAATACTTTATTAACCAAAAAATACTTACTATACATAATGAAATACATAAATAAATACAGGAATTAAAATGGTACTAACTTGATTAACTACAGGTAGAGGCTAGCGCAAAAGCTATGTCCTTCGAACAGTATTTCCATCCCACTCTTGTGCTTGTGATTTTACAACGTCTGCTTGACCAGGATACAACTACCTAATTCTACAACCTGCACTGGATTATAGAATTCTAGCGAATTGCTTTGTGTGTTTACTCTCTGAAAAGTTTGTACGAAAGAGGATGAAGAAAAGATGATTCTATTTGGAAACTATGATTGCAGATATATAGGTTGTTTCACACCCTTTCAAATACATGTTCAGCGTATTTGAAAATACACAACTCTTTCTAAGAGCTGTGTCTCTTAATCAAAAGCTTTTATAATTAATAAGTTAAATTAAAAAATTAATCCGAAATTAAAATTAATGAATCTGATTAATTTTAACTTCCAATGCCCCCAAGGCCCTTGTCTTAATTAATTAATATTAATTGTATTAGGCTATATTATAAAACACAATCCACACAACCATAAGGCCCAAGCCTTCAATTCATTTCCACATAGTCCAAATCCTAATTACTATTGTAGAAGACAAAACCTATATAAAGGTCCTTGGGAATCCTATGTTCCCTGATGTGGGACAAGGAGTCTCAAAACTCCAACACCACCACCCCAATTTCTCGTGTCAATCATCCGACTTGTAAATTTCTTATTAGCACGACATTTTACCATAACATTATGGTACAACTTGTGTCATGATAGTTACTGTAACAAAAAAATGGGTATTCATAGTATCCTTGTGCTTTATGACCAAGGCTTTGGTCATTAGTCTTCCAACTTATTCAAATATATGTCCATTGGTAACTACCAGTCATTTTAGCACTATCAAGATTGTCAACACATAGTGCGCTTTAGGCAACTTTCGTGTATAATTGTTCTACGAATTGAACTTCTTTGCTTCTCTCCTTGTTAGGGAAAGAAAATGAGATCAAATTCATGACCATTGGTACAGTAATTACTTCTCCTTTTTGCTCAAGTAAGATTGTCAACACATAGTCGCATTAGTCTCTTTCAAAAAATTAAATTAAATGGAATTAGTCACATCAAGCTCTAATTATACATGGAATTTGAAAGTTGTAATCCAACGAAGATAGAACATTATGAGAGACTAATTGAATCCTCAAGTCACGAGTATACCAACGTATATCATGAAAGCAACAGATTTTCATAAGAGGTGTTTAGATGTAGGGGCCTCAAATTTTTAAGATCAAATAGGTATCGAGTTCCAAGGAACATTGCTAACAATAAGTCCATTATCATCGACAAATCAACAAAGGTATATACAAATCACTAAATTTGCTAAGTACAAATTAAACAGTTTTACCTTGTTGACTGCGGAGAGAGAAGAGAGGGGGGGGGGGGGGGGGGGAGGAGAACAAACAATTTCTACATTGAGGGGGAGGGGATTGGCTTAGGCTCACAATGAGCTAACAATAATGTGGTTCAAATTCACCTATAGCGAGAATCGAACCTAAGACATCTCACTTACAATTCAAGAGGAATATCACTAGATCGTAGCACTAAGTGGTTAAGTCACGCATAATATATTGCCATCTTTTTTGTGTACATTGATATTTTAACACTAAGGGGAGGGGGAGGTCGGTTAAGCCGCACAATGGGCAGCTCAATTTGGTATCGAATTCGCCATCCACGAGAATCGAACCTAAGACCACTCACTAACAAGTGAAGGAGAATACTACTAGATCGTAATACTAAGTGACATCATATATCGCCTTCTTAATTGTCAATAATATAGTTGACACAGTCAAAATTGGCCCGTTAAGCATAAAATGGAAAAATTATGTCCACGCATCAAACTAAATTTAGGACATGTTTAATTACTGAACCCTAATAGTCTTTTTTACAAGCGTAAAACTATTGAATACGATCATTGGTATTCTGTGTTTATGTGCAAGGACATTGAAAGCCGTTATTAATCTTCCACTAGATCTAGTGACGCAATGGGTGAATTTGAACGTTCTCGTCATGGGTGGGAAATGCACGCGATGAGTGTACAGTGGATTTGGGCTTTTAGTAGTAGGTGTGGTAACAACATTGATTGATATTAATCCGAACGCTAAAGAAGATTGTAGACATCCCAAAAGATAACAGATTATTTGCCCATCGTTGTGATTGAATTATTACGCCGACATCTGGCATGAAATCAATATAGACGATCGTAGAGGGTGTGAAGTAATTTAATTGAATTTATAGTTGGCACGATTGAATTTATATCCTTCAATCAGACGATTTCATATGCTTTAAATTTTAGGTGACAGCAAATGTCCTTCAATCAAAATACTAAAATGTACCAAGTTTCATACTTTTAAGCTACTGTGCACGGGGATCGAAAAATCCCCAATTCCATATATACAAGTCAATGGACGATCCAGAAAGGATGTACATACATGAATGGAGATACGATGGGACGAAAGGAATATTTACATTATGATAATAACAATAACAATCTCGGTGCTTCGAGTTTACTTCACATAGAAACAAACCTTGCTCGCAAAAGGGTACCGGATTAACAAATTCATGGACCGTACGAGTCATCTTTGAAGCAGTATAGGAAAGCGGTATGTACTCACAAACGCAGATAATCAGCTTAGCATGGTTGGATGGCCAGTCTGCAGCATCCTCTTGATCATGTCCATCCCAAATGCAGAATCCGAGGAACTAACAAAGGCAACACAAATATCAAATCAGCAATCTAATCTTCAGATAAACTTCTTAAATAATCATAACAACGACAACAGCACTGGTAACAATAACAACTTCTTGTTAAGAAAAGAAGAGCAAGATGTTAGGTGCAGTCAGTCATATTCGTAAATTTGCAAAGAACAAGGACGCTGACATTCTCATTCCTTAATCCTATGTTTAAACAAGCTCGGTCCACAATTGTCTTATCCTTTCTTTTACTTCGCTAAATTATCTTGTCAATATGGCCAATGAATGCTCTGATCATGTGTTTATTTGGACTGTCTAAGGCCTTGACATACATGGTAATGAATCAACCGTCATTTTTTTGTCTACCTTTTTATACAACCCTGTGTTAAAAGTACATCCTAAGAAATGTATGTCTGCTCATGTGTGTAGCGTACAGACATGCCAAAATACAACCTAAATAAGCGTCCTAAAGTGAACACAACTAAAATTAGCGAACCAATCTGACTCTCTCACTGAGCATACTATCGACCAAACAAAACTCCTTTCCCAAGACCATGAACAAAAACTACAACTGGCGTAGATAACCTAGGAAAGTTTAGTTGAGGTAATGCAACTAAAAGAAAAAAAAATTGTCAGTATCAAAGTAGCATAAAATTCTATTTCCATGAACTGAAAAATCTCTTTTGGCATGAAGGCATTTTCCAGTCAACTTTTTGCATTGGAATAGATGGCATCAGATAACTACCAACCTCATTCTGACATAACAAAATTCTACAAAGACAACAACATAGTTTAAGATCTACAAGTATTCTTAGCGACAATGATTATATATTTTTTTTTTATTCACTCAAAGAAAAAGATGTAATATATGTACCAAGTTTGAAAAGATGAATGAATGAATAAATGCAGAACCAACCTTGGGATAGTAATTTCATGAGGGAAAGAGACTACACCCTCAATGTTTGGAACATGATCTTTCTTCTCATTCACAAATTTTATTATTTGGAACAAAACCTCATGAAGAGATGCTTCAAGTGCTGCTCTGCGAGCCATTCTCTCGTCCAATGCACTCTCTGCACTCATAGGTCAAGCAGATATAAAGGTCAGGGTCAGCACGGAAAGTGAAGCATCAGAGAATATACATTCAGTGCACAATAATTGTACCTCCTGGATCACCTACAACTTTAGAATTATGAGAATTGCCAGAATGTGCTTTGGGGTGTTGGGCCACATTCAAATTTATATACCATTGTTCCCAGTACAACCTTTCTGTTTTGTGTGTAAACCAAGTTGCCTGTTTGTTTTTCAGTTCAAAGAAAGACAAGCAGATCTGCATTGCAAATCATGGCAGTTAATTAGGAAACTTTCTAAGAAAGTATATATATTGAGAAGTCAAACAAGTGATTCAAAATCATGATTGAAGAGAATTATCTCTCCTAGCATTAAAAAATTTACTGGTAATTGTATGATTATTTAAAGCCAATGGCAAGCACAAACCTGACTTTTCTTGTTTGGGTGTTTCTCTACCCAGCTAATGAATTGCTCAATCTTCTCATCTATTTTCTTCTCAAGTTCAACATCTCCACATTGCACCTACACAAAAAGGAAGATTTATATACGATACACACATATCAGAGGATAAAGATCAGAAAGTGAAGCCTTCAGCTCCCTCCACCATCGAGGATGATTAGAATACTCAAGCATTACAATCATGAAGATTCATCTCAAAATAGTAATACAAAGGAAATGGAACCAGATGCAGAAAATACTAATCATTTCCTGCTGAACTGTCATTAAGATCACATCAGAGTTCGCAGTTGGCATTTCACATTTGGCAGTGCATCATGAAAAGCATGCAGGTATGTATAACTCAGTTGGATGTCAGTGCACTCTATTATTCGGCTAAAGGAAAAAGTGATGAAATATCGATGCCTAAAATCATTTCTCACAGTCTAATAAGCTGGGACAAATATACTGAATGAGGAACAAATCATTCAAAAGTTAACAGCACTAACATGCACAAGCTGGAAAGACATACTGAATGAGGAACAAATCATTCAAAAGTTAACAGCACTAATCTAATAAGCTGGTGTTGATTTACAAGAAGCTGAAAAAACAAACCAATGTTCAGAGCATAAAAAACGCTTACATATGTAATTTCGAAAAGTTCCAAATCAATATCCTTGGGCCGCACAAGACCTAATGCCCGATGAAACAAAATTGTGTGAAGTATGCCTGCACTCAAGTTTATGGTACTGTAAGTTCACGTGAAAAACAAATATAGTGATACTGCAGTGAGTGCAAGAATATGCATCCTATTTAATTAAAGGTGAACCTGAGATGAATAATAAAATTGTTTAGAAACCAATACGAAAACTTAATAAACCTATACTGAGAGGGCTTTAAAGACCCAAAAAAAGTGCCACTTGTTCTGTTGATCACGCTATGCTTCACTAGGCATAACGAACGGCCAGTAACAAAATTTTCACGCTTACAAGCTTACTTTCAACATGTTTTCTTTTTTAACTTCTCGAAGCCCACTTTTGATTGTATTGTAGTTTAGCAGAGAAAACAATAACGTATGTAAAAGAAAAGTTCCATGTTCTTTCATGCCATTATAAACACAGCTTTTTCTAGTACAGTTTACATTCAAAATCGCTATGAATCACAAAACGAAGGCTTTTGGCTAACAATCACTGCAAAATGCAAACCCGAAAACAATAAAAATACTAGGATGAACGAAAAACACACTCCCTTACTAAAGCCAAGCTTATTTTACATAAAGATACTAACTTTAACATTTGAAATTTAGTTGTCACACAAAATAGTTATACTAAAACACGCATCGTAGTTGAATTATTCAAACAAGCTCTACCTTGTACAAATCTTAATCAGCAGAGTTTTCCATTGGCAAAACTGATTTCGATAATATGGTAATAATTAAAAGGCATAAGCTAATACATACACACATGACATATATAAACTCATTGAAACAGTAGGAAAAAAAATTGATTTATTTTAAATCAAAATTAAAAGAAAAAAAATTTAATTGCTAACATACAGCGCAGAACTTCCCGTATCTCAAAGTGCTCGACTTCCTGAAACAGCAGTAAAATTCCAGTTTTCAATTTTCAAATACAAAATTAGAAAGAAAAAACAGAGACAGAGAGAGAGTACAAAATTAGAAAGAAAAAACAGAGACAGAGAGAGAGGGGTAGAGACTAGAGAGAGAGAGAGAGAGAGAGTCGTACCAATTCTTTGAGCTGGCAAACTTCACAGTTCATGGTGCGTTCGGCGATGGCAGTGAATTGGGATTCAAAGGGATTACGAACCCTATATTTCCACTTTCTGCGAGGAACTGGAGTGGGAGTTTGGCGGTAACGTTTTTGATTGGAGTGTCCGTTTGGGATAAGTAATCTAAAGGGGTGCAGTCAAATTTGGATTTGATGGCATTTTAATCAAGGTTCTAAAAGACGCTAGGCACTAGTCGGGCGGTGAGTTGGGGCTTAGCGCCTAGGCGGCTAAGCGGAGACTAGGCGGATTTAAGTAAATCTATTATATTTCATGTAAATAAGTCTATTTATACTGAAAATATATATAATTTCATTATAAACTACAAAATAGAATGACATATATATTAGGATGTATTGGAACATAATGAAAACATGGAGAACATGCATATAATGTATATTCATTTAAGTATTCAGGAAGTCTCTTACAATTTATTGAAAAAAATAAATTGCAAAATGAAAGTTATCTATTTTCTGTCTAAGTGAGTTTAAACCTAGGCTGGTTTGGGCGGTCTAGGCTGGTGCCTAGGCGGGCGCCTCAGCAGGTCTAGGCGACCTTTCTTAATTTTCAAACGCCTAGGCATTAATCGGGGCGGTGGCCAACCGCCTAGCGCCTAGGAGGAGATTTTTAGAACAATGATTTTAATAAACTTTAAAATCAGAGTGTAGTCAATTAGGAGTTTGATGGTGGATTTTAAAATATTTTAAAATCAGGGTGTAGTCAAATCAGGATTTGAGAGAATTTAAATAATACATCCAAATCTATAGGTAGTCAATTAAAATTTTAAAAAGTCTATACAAATCTAAGTGTAGTGAGAATGCTAAAGATTTGCTAGGATTTTGATGGATTTGAGGGTGGGTGGTATAAATACAAATGTCATCAACAATCCAACCCTCCCCCATCTGATTTCTTTTCACGCCAAACAATAGAAGATGAATTGCCCTAGCATGAGTTACGAGCATTCCCCACTAAACTCGCATTTTGCATTTTTGCTATATTTTTTTCTGCATTTGGTTTGTTCCTCTGGGAAGATGAGTAACAATTGGACCATGATTTTTCTGAATTGGGATTTTATCTTCTTTTTTTTTTTTTTTTTTTGGCTTTATAATTCGTGCTCTTTCCACTTCTCATTTGCAATTTTTTTGGGGTGTCGAAAATAATTTAAATTATCAAAACTGGAACAATTTTTTGGTGGGTTAGATGAATGCAATTGAAAAAATTTGGGTTTTTCGTTGATCTGGATTCAATACGTGAAAATGGCAATTGGGTTTGTTTTTGTTTAATCAGAAAGTGGAAAGAAATTGTTTTTCGGGAATTCCCTTTACTGGTTTGGTGAACTAGGGTTATGCAATTTTGGCCCACAAGCTGTTTGTTTAAATGCCTCAAAAGAAGTATCTGATGAATCGGTTGAGTTTTTTTTCCTCCGCCTTTTGTCTAATGAAGTTTCTATTGGTTTTAATTGCGTTTCGTATAATGTGTGTAATGTTGTGGCAATTTTTGACATGAATTTGATACTACTGAGATTTTGGGTCGATATGTTATGAGATGTGACTAGATAAAAATTGGGGAAGAAATATATTAGCTATTTGTAACTTTGATAAAAATCCATGAAAAATGTCCATACAAATCCTAAAATATCCATGAAAGAAGTTCATACAATCCATAGAAATCTATAATGGAAATTCATATAAATCTTTCAAAATCCATAAAGAAGTTCATTTGAATTGACGTATTTTATATTAAACTAGTCTAAACTATATATAGAGATGGAGATTCGAATTCGGGTTTAGGCGGAGCATATACGCTCTAGCTGATGTACTTATGCTCACCCCTACACTTGCAACTGCAAAAACAAGCGTCATAAGAAAAATTGTGGGAGTTCTTCAACCTAGACAATCATCTTGCACTCATATCATTTCAAATTATTCTAAAAAAAATAATAATGACTATTAAATAACTATTTAGGAATGTCAATAAACATAGGAAAAGAGGTGTCATGGGTGCCTATTCTCATGTGAAAATGGGGTGGTTATAAGTATCATAATTTCATTGATAAAGTTCTTATAATTGTCATACTTGTTACTAATAGCTGACACTTGTCAAGCTTAGTGCTGATGAGTTAGTTAAATGAGTTAGTTGGTATTGTTATGATAAGAATTGATGGTTAAAGGGTAGTTTTGTCATAGTGTAAAAGGTGGGAATACTATATATAATCTGAAATGTAATACACTAAGGATTGTATTGTGTTTGGTAAAGAAATAATAAGTCATTCCTTTCTATCTCTAACTCTTTCCTCTTTCTCTCTTCGATATCATTTCTCTTTGCTTCTTCAATTCTCCATTGCTGCTAGTACTTCATTTTCTACAGAGGTTAATATGGTATCCGAGTAAGAACCAGAACCATTCATATACAAAGCAGATAAATTTTGAGACAAAAGAGTAGTGTCCCCTTCAATCTCTTTCTCAGCACCAAGCAATTGAGCACGAAATTCTTTTAGTGTAATGGAAGATTCTCTAGCCAAAATGATTGTTCGAATGATATCATACTCCTTGGGTGAACCAGCTAATCCAACAATAATAACATCATTATTTGAAATGAATTCCCCTGTTGCATTAAGCTGGTCTTTAATATTCTTTAATCTCAATAGGAACTTATCAATCATATCTGTCCCTTTTTGAATTGTATGTAACTCGGTTTTTAGGTGATTTACCCTTGACTTAGACACTGAAGCAGACACCGAAGCAAACCTATCTACCAAATTAGTCCAAGCATCAGCAGCAGTTCTACAACCAAGAACATATTCCATGGCCTCATCTGATAGGGTAGATCCTGAATGGTATCAGATTAACCAAGAAAACACGCATCACAGATAGTGGTTGAAGTTTATTTGCAGTATAGGGCGAAAACCATGGATAAACTGCACTGCCAAAAACTTTTAAACTCTGTATGTCTGGAAGTTTCTTGTATAATAGGTAAAAGGGAGACATCATATTCAAAGTCTTACCTGGCATCCTATTCATGAGAAACACTGAATGAGCTCATGCAAAATACCAAAACTTATATGACAATCCAGCTTGTATAAGCAAAGTAACACCAGTCTCTATAACGTGTCTATGTTTCCTTTCAGCAATTCCATTTTGCTGAGGTGTGTAGGGACATGAAACCATGTGCATTATACCTTTTTGAGCAAAAAAATTCTTAAATCTTGTACTTATATACTCCCCTCCTCCATCAGTTTGCAAACATTTAAGAGAAACCCCAAATTGATTTAGTACAAATGCATAGAATCTAATAAACACATAAAACACATCTGATTTATTCACCAATGGAAATATCCAAACATATCTTGTATATTCATCAACAAACAGTACATAATATCTGTAACCATCTAGAGACTTTACAGGTGAAGGACCCCACACATCACTATGTATCTTTTCAAATGGTGAGGTACATTTGTCAATTCTAGATGGAAATGGTAATTTGACATTTTTCCTTGAGTACAAGACACACATATACTTTGACTATGATATATACTAACTGGAACCTTAGACTGTTTCAACATAGTCCATCTTCAGGTGCGAAACAGTTTTCTCAAGCTCTTCTAAAATCTTAGTAAGATTCGTGTCAACGAAATAAACTGTAACTCTAGCAATTCGGAATAAAACTTCATAGTTTAACATGCAAGGGCATAACTCATCTCTGACTAATCAAATAATCACTTAGACGGGTATACCACATCCACCAGATTGTAAGTGAATGCCTCAAACAAGTTAAGAGGGTGTTCTGTGGTTTTGGAACTATTTGAACCAGTCCTTGTAATTCTTCGGGAACTTACATGTAAATCTCTGTATCTATATCCTCATGGAGAAAACACTAACCACATTTCATAATGCTGCTATCAATCACAGGACGTTTGAGAGAAACCTTGCACCGTAAGACATGCATCATATCACAATATTTCATTTATCTCATAACGCTTCCTTTCCTATTTGTAACACAACAAGGTTACCTTGGACAGTGTAGGAACGACAGGTCTAAAACACATTTTGGTAAGGAATTTGACTTGGATTGTAATTTTAGTTGTCCAATCAATTCTACGTTGTCACTTAATCAGCAGAACATGGTTCAATATCATCCCTTTTCATTTATGTCGGTAGCTACCATATAAGTGAAAAAATCATCGATGGTAATCTCATTTCAATTCCATTTAGCTCATCCAAACTAGTATACTAGACCAAGAACTTCAAGTCTCAAGAGTAATCCGAATTAATCTCATGAGATGGAAATGATTTGAGACAGCGATCAAGTATGGATTCATTGTTGTGTCGTGTTTTCCTCTTCTAAGGAAGTGAATCTTACGAACCGAATGATATGTTGTGCTCCAGGCCAAGACAATTTGATTGGCTATCTGCCGGTGTACCGGACTGTCCAACATGGGCGTCCAAACCGTCCAACGAAAGTAGCACACCCTTCAGGGATGTTAACTCGACGTCTGTTAAGTACGTCTATCCTTGCAGGCATGTTTATAGCTGGTATATGATCTCGTCACTTTAGCTAGATTAGACGAATGCGTCTAGGGTAACATTCTGAAAGCTAGAATTCATCGCATTTTCTTATCATACTTATGCGGTATGGGGATCGAGATGAGACATAATGGGCAACATCCACGCAAATTCACGTCGTTCTCTAGGAACGTTGACGTTCTTATTTACCTTTAACGGCGGGAAGACTGTCTCATTAAGGTGACAACCTGCAAATTAGCGGTAAAGAGATCGCATGCAAGGGCTCTAAGAGAGCTAGTGTGAAGGAGAATCATGATCAACAAAGATTCACATCTTTCTTTGAGGACCCATATTGGTATGTTGCAGGGGCGCAACTTGACACATGGAATGCACACCCAAATGTGTAAATACGAAAATCGTCAAGTTCGTACCTAGTAACCAACTGTAATGTCAAATAGGTTGGGTGGCAATGAGTCTCAAGGCGGACCAACATAACTGAGTACAAGATTGCATAGCCTTAGGCAGAAACCGAAAACTTGGTACGTTCACCAAAATTTGGGCGATCATTTAAATTGCGCTTTATGACCTCTAGGCGAGGCTATTTGGGGTAAACATGGGAATTCAATGTTCAATTATAAACCCAAAATACATGCAATAATTTATCAAAAAAACCATCGATATAAACTTTCCGACATTATCCAGTCTCTCGGACCTTAAGGGATAAGTATGGTGGTGAGCCCTTAATAGGCCAGAAGGTTTAGCAGCAAAATGTGTGGACAAACATGTGACCAGTTTGTCGATTCATCAACCAAAACCATAAGTATTTATATGGTCCGCATTTTGGTTGGATTAGTCCACATATATTCCATTGAATCCACTGCGAAAATAGAGTTGTTTCATATCTTTGTGAGGGATGATTTAGAAATCAAGTTTCCCAAAACGAGCTGGTTTTGGCAAAGTTTGTTTGTAGACACAAGATCCTTACTTCGGGTAAGGAAATGCATTGTAACATCATTGTTTGACCTAAATGTTCCAAATGGTCGTGCCAAAGCAAGTAAACTGCTCAATCACCCGGCTCCAGGCCGGCACCATGTGGCGTGCTTCCAGTTGGGAGACAACCCATTGGCCCCAAATCAAAACTTCAGGCTCATTCTTGGAGGTGATGCAAAGATATTTCACTCTATTTTCTTCAGTGGGTTCATGTATGATCATCGTCATCTCGAATATCCTTAAAAACTCAACGACATGGAGAATTTAAGGTCCCTTAAGTGGTAATTCAGGACCATTCATACAACGAGGAGCGTGCCAAATGCTCTTAGTCAGGTTGGATAGACCTGAAGTCGTTGTTAGAGATGTGATTTAGGTGTAAAGTTAGTGCGCGTAGTACGCATTCATCCAGACAACTAACTTTCCCACATTCTTACATAATCACGTGTTTAATTGAATCGGGTCACATGTATTGAGAAACATGATTCAATTAACTCATATTCGAGTACAATATCAATAAGATTATCCATAACTAAAACATACACCAAACTTGAATCCAAGAACATAGAAAAATGTTCACAAAGTAAATCAAAGTTACTGGGGGGATTCGGCCAACAAGGCCATTCATGTCAAAATTCTGCTCTTCCAACGGTGTTCGGTGGAGTAAAATTAATCTCACATATTGACTACGAGAATGGTATTCCTCAACAATATTGGTAAGGTCACAAACAGGTGCATAACCAATGATCTATTCCATCGAGACGGAAGTAGATTCTGCAGGGTTAAGGTTTAGGAATACTATCCTTTATTCTTGAAGTTTTAGGTCTTAGATGTCAAAGATCATGCTTCGGGCATGATGCCACACCTTGGTAGGCCCTGATTCTACCATATGTTGTAAAAACAAACTTGAAATTGAATTGTGAGAGAGTATGCCATTCGGTGTATCCCTGCCGAAGCAGTGCATCATCATTCGGTAGGCTTTGACCGAACTGGGTTGAGCCATTCGGTAGACTCCAGCAGAACTGAGTTTATACCTTTCTCTCATGTTTGTGGTAGTAATCAGATCCGAAAATTTGGTAAACTTCCGCTTTCTACACTACTGCTTCAGGAGCGAGTTAGAAACATGGAAGGACAAGAAAAGTATTCTCTAGTCAAAATTTGATGGGATTTATAAACTCCAGAATTGTACTCATTCATGGACGTAATCATGGTGTGCTTCAGGCAATGTCTTGTACCCCACATAAAGTGGTTTATATTAGAAACGTCCAAATAAGGGAAATCGAACTTGTGACGGTTCAACAATCCATTAAATTTGGAGGGAACAAGATTGTGATTGGTGCTATGGGAATGAATCATCCATAAGCATCAAAGTTACATTCGAGTTCTAAGACATGGTTTTCATGAAAAACGTCAGGTTTTCATCGGTGTATTGTTTTAAGAAAACTTTAAGTTTCAAAAGCACTAAATTTGAAACTACAGGTTCAATTTAGTTTATGAATGTTTAGTTCATAAAAGAGAGGTTCCTACAAGGCACACAGAATGCAATATACAACTATGTGTAGTGGATTTCAGTTTCTTCAGGAACTCAAGTGTGAGAGTTTTGTTACTACGAAAGTATGTCAACGGTTCAAAGTATAAAAAAAAAAAAATAATGAATCGTTAATGTCCAAAAGTGATCTTCAGGTCAATAATTTTAGATTCATTATCGGATTAATGGACTGTAGGTCACTTTTAATTAATTCAATAAATCGGGACCAAACGAGGTCGATTGTAGAACCAAAAATAAAAATAACATTCGGGTTAAAATTATTTAAATGCTAAATAATAGCATAGGGTCAAAAACACTATAGCCCAAAAATTAAGCTGGGTGTTGTGAGCAAAAAAAAGGTAGGGCCCCAAAGGCCTCGAGAGTGGGCTATAGGCCACGGCCTGATGGGTTAGAAGGCCCAACAGCCAAGGCTGCTGGTTTTTGGGCCTAGGGGGCAGGGGACTTCGGGCCCAGCACGGAGCTGGCCTGGTTGAGGTGCGTGAGCCCAGCCATGTGGCTAGTGTCATATTAGGTCGCAAGGACCAAGCCCAATTATGTGGGCTGGCACCGGAGTGAGCAGACTTTAGGCTTGGGTACGCGCGGGACAAGAGCCCAGCAAGCAAAGCTTGTCGCGGGCTGGGTCTAGCAAACAAAGCCTAATTTCCCCTTTTGTTTCCCTTTTTTTCGATTTTGTTAGGGTTCAAGAAACCTTAGAATTACTTCTAATTTGATTTATACTTTGACTCACATATTCCACATAGCAAATATAATTGCGTAATGCATGAAATAAATATATATTGACAAATATATGAACATATACAATATATATATATATATATATATATATATATATATATATATATATATATATATATATCGGAAGGTAAATATAAATGTAGGGGGTTCATGCATCATGGGGAATGTTTTCATGCTTCAAGGTCGTTTCAAATATCTTATTTTATTTTAAGCGTACCTGATTGGCAGAAAACAACAAAAGCCATTGAATTTGTAGAAGATTATTCTCGAAAAGTTGGGATTTCATCTCCAATGCATTGTATCATGTTCAACACAAAAAAAATAAATTGAATCAATAGCATGTAGATCAAATCATACTAGTAGAAAAACATGTTTGCGCGACGGAATCTTGCGCGACGGAGAAAATTTCGTCGAGCAAACATACTTTGCGCGACCCAAAACACTAAATGTCGCGCAAACAGCCTTTGCGCAACGAAACTTTGACGACAAAGACTTGCGTCGCGCAAACATACTTTGCGTGACGTATGTGTACCTACGTCGCGCAAAGCTATTTTGCGCGACGAAGCCAAACGAAGATTGTTTTACCGGTTTTTTCTAACTTTGCGCGACGTAAGCGAACCTGTGTCGCTCAAAACAGCTTTGCGCGACGGAGGTTCAGGTACGTTGCGCAAAACACTTTCGCGTGACGAAGGGTGGCGTCGCGCAAAACAGCTTTGCGCGACGCTACCCTTCGTCGCGCAAAGTTAACGACTTTTTGTACTCCACTTAATCAGTTTGGGAGGCAAAAACTGCAAACCTAGTTGCAGTAGCTACCTCCCTCCCCCATCTCTCTTCAAAACCTTCTCCAATCCCTGATCTCAAGCTCCATGAGGTCCTTCTTCGCGTTCATGCCGTCTCCATCAATCCCCTCGATATCAGAGTGAGTCAAATTTCACTTTTATGTAATTTTACCTTGTTTTTAGATTGATCCCATTTCTAAGTTCGGTTTATTTGCCAAGAAGATGAGGGTATTGATTGTGTTCATTTGTAGCAATATATATATGGAACACTTAGTTTCCGGTCCCCCTTGATCATATATTATAGATTCACATCTTATTAATTTAAAAACTTTGATTCAAGTCCTCCATTTACTACATTGTGATAAATTACTTCTGCTAGCTCATCTTAACAATAAACATATATGCACCTTAAATTACTAACCTTGCCACTAAGACCTCCAGATTATCCAATCTAATTTACCTCCAAATTATCCCAAATTTATATACATATTAGTGATATCAGGCACACCAAATATCAGTTTAATTTGATTTTCAAATTTGAAACAATCTGCACTGCTTACGGGGGGGGGGGGGGGGGGGGGTACAACATGGCCAAATAGAACCCACACACAATTTTCTTCTGTAAAATCACCCAAGCAATCCAAAAGTTAGAGAGTACAAAATCATAACACCATTAATTGTGGTATATTTGCGGTACAATTGTTTATGTTTCAATCTTTGTACCCATGAACTAAAATTTTCTTTTGTCTTTCTACCCACAAAGTGCAAATTAAACCTGTCTTTTGTGTTCATCTTTGTACCCATCTATAATATTATCTCAGATTTATATGTACCCACTGTAATTGTACCCCAACAAAGGAATTGTGAGAAAAGAATGCACCAATTGTAATGTGGAACTCAAATATACATGTTATAAAAATTGTAGCGCGCGGGACCTCGAGTTACTTTAGCAATCACATCTTGCTTAGCCCTGGTTTGATATTGAGGTGATTATGAAAAAAAACTGGTATAAAAAAAAGCTGGGAGCTTTTTTGTGTTTGGTAAACATTTAGCTTCAGTTTTTTTTCACAGTTTTGGGTGAAAAAAAAGCCAAAAACAAGAAGCTGCAAAACCCAGCTTTGAAAAACTAGTTTTTTTTCACATCTGTTTTACATAAAAGTTTACCAAACACTATAATAATGCTTTTTTTTTCAAAAGCACTTTTACAAAAAAGTTTACCAAACACTCTGCTGCTTTATTTCACAGCTGCTTATTCTCACAGCACAGCAGAAGCAGCTTTTTTTTCAAAGCATAGTAATACCAAACCAGCCCTTAATCTTTTATTGCTGGTCATCATGCCTAGGGGTGGTTTGGTATGGGATCCCATACCGAAACCCTTGTCCCGATTCCCAAACCAAAATTTTCGGGAATCCCAATTTCAATACCGATCCCAAACTAAATTTTCGGGAATCCCGAAATAGTTTCGGGATTTCGCGACAAATCGGGAATCCCGAAATGGTTTTGGGCTTTTGGACTAAAATTTGACATATTATGCTGTTGGGCCCAATTTGCCAATTTGTTTCTACTAATCTGCCAATCAAATCTGCCAATCAAATGGCAAGGCTTGTTTCTACTGAGGTGAGGTGAATGTCGAGAGACCGAGAGAGAGAGAGAGAGTCAGACACTGGGTTTGATAACTTTGATTTATATGCAACGGTTGAGATTAAATCTCAACAGAATCCAACGGCTATTAAAATGCTAAATATATATTTAAAAATTAAATAATATATATATATATTTTTCGGTTTGGTTTAGGATTACCGAAATCCCAAAAACTTGAGACCGATTCCCGTACCGAAATTTCGGGATCGGTTTGGGATTTTTTTGGTTCGGTTTCGGGAATTTTTCGGTTCGGTTTGGGATTTTTGGGATTTTTTTCCAGCCCTAATCATGCCTATCTATTTTGGTGCTTCAACCTTTAATGTTAAAGTAGAACTCTAGTCTCTCGATGTCTTGAAAATTTAACCTGCCATTAAGAAAGATTAGATTTTGAAGATTTGTAGAAGGCGTTGGTCTGCTATTTTCTTGGTTGGTGTGTCTTGTTTTTAACCCGTCATCAAATCTCTAAGCAGTTGTCATTCTATGCAGGCAAATGAGATGCTACATCATAAGGCAAACTTGAATGGTTATCTCGCCTACCACACTGGTCACTCTTCTGCTCTGCTCATTCACTTACCGAATGTGTTTTTTTGGTGAATTTTAGTTTGTGGCTTTGCAGAATGTGTAAGAGAGGTGGATTTATTGTATAAAGGCAGGACCTGTAAGCGGCCATGCTATACTGCTTCGGCATGCAAATTACTATTTTGTTTTCTTTTCGTGGTAATTCTTAATTCTTATGTTCAAAATAATAAGTGGTGAAACGCTATTTGTAATTGTGACGTTATTTCAATATACTTTTGGGATTCCGAGTCTCTACATTTACCATCCGTGCATTTTTACGGGTCACTAACATAAGTGAATCTCAAAAAGATTGAATTGAAGAACAAGACACCCATTCTTTTCTTGTCTATTTGTACCTATTCATCAAGATTACCTATTTCCGTAACTACGTCTATATCTTCCTTAAGAAACAGGGCAATGGAATATTAGTTATTGGAGTGGAATTCTCAATTGGCAATGCAAGAACCCTAAATAAATAAAAAATAAAAAAATAAAAAAAACTTTGCGCGACGTATGAGAAACTGCGTCGTGCAAACTGTTTTGCACGACGCAGTTGTACCTACGTCGCGCAAAGTTTTTTTTTTTTTTTTTTTTTTTTTTTTTGCCCTTTTTGCTTTTCTTTTGGGGTTCTTGCATTGCCATTTTCTTATGTGGTATGCACTTGTGTAAATATTTTAAATTGACGATCAAATTAGTTTATTGCATTCATATAGGATTAAGGAGTGTAGCTATAAAAAATCATCAAAATCGGAGTTAAAACTACCGTTAAATCGTGCTTTTTCGTTTATAGCCGTCGAAAATTTTTGTCCCGTTACTTGATCTCTAAATGTTTGTTTTTTGTGATTTTGGGCGTATGCGATCTCGAAGCATATACAAACAAGTTTGACGGTTGGATCATTGAAAATAGTTTCGTACAATGCGTATCCCATCAAAACATTAGATTCACTAACACTTGGGAGTTTATTTATACTTTCATTAAGTATAACATAAGATTTTGTGGTATCCACTTGTGTAAATATTTTAAATTGACAATCGAATTAGTTTATTGTATTCATATAGGATCAAGGAGTGTAGCTGTAAAAAATCATCAAAATTGGAGTTAAAACTACCATTAAATTGTGCTTTTTCGTTTATAGTTGTCGAAAAGTTTTGTCCCTTTACTTGATCTCTGAATGTTTGTTTTTTGTGATTTTGGGCGTATGCGATCTCGAAGCATATACAAACAAGTTTGACGGTTGGATCGTTGCAACTAGTTTCGTACAATGCGTATCTCATCAAAACATTAGATTCACTAACACTTGGAGTTTATTTATATTTTCATTAAGTATAACATAAGATTTTGTGGTATCCACTTGTGTAAATATTTTAAATTGACGATCGAATTAGTTTATTGTATTCATATAGGATCAAGGAGTGTAGCTGTAAAAAATCATCAAAATCAGAGTTAAAACTACCGTTAAATCATGCTTTTTTGTTTATAGCCGTCGAAAAGTTTTGTCCCGTTACTTCATCTCTGCATGTTTGTTTTTTTACAATTTTTGGTGTATGCGATCTCGAAGTATATACAAACAAGTTTGACGGTTGGATCAAGTTCAATGGTATATATATTTTCTAAGTACATTTTAACTTATTTATTTTGTACTTATAACACTTAAGAAATTGAATGATATATATATATATATATATATATATATATATATATATATAAATTATTGTGGGTTTTTGTTAGAAAAATATATTATTGTGAGGTTTATGTAAAAAAAAAATTGAATTTGAAAGGAGGAAAGTCACATTTTTAGTAATTTTTTTAATAATTTTTTTTAAAAAAAATAAACCTTGCACGACGCCTTAGTGTGAACGTTGCGCAAAACCACTTTGCGCGACGTCCATTTTTATATCTACGTCGCTCGAATTGTGATAATTTTGGCGGTTGAATAGTGAAAAATTGGCGCTTTATTCAATTTTTCAAGTTTGGACCTCTCCCTTTTCCCTCTCGCTCATTTCTCCCTCTCTCTTTCTCGTGAACCCATACCTTGAACCCTCCCTTTTCTTTCCCCGTACACCTCTCTCCTCCCTCTTTCTTTCCCTGTAGACTTCTCTCTTCCCTCCCGTTCATCTCTCCCTCTCTCTTTCCCGTGAACCCATACCTTGAACCATCCCTCTTTCTTTCCCCGTAGACCTCTCTCTTCCCTCTCACTCATCTCTCCCTTTCTCTTTCCCGTGAACCCATACATGTCTTTCCTTGTCACAAATCTTGAACCCAAACGACGGGCCACCACGCGAATCTCGAAGCCGACGCGAATCAAGTCCCAAAATCAAGGTAAGGGTTTCTGATTTTCAATGGGTTTTTGTTATTTAGGGTTTAGGCTCAAATTGCTTGTTGATTTTCAATGGGTTTTTGTTATTTGAGGGGTTTTTGTTATTTGAAGTGTTTTTATCATTAGGAGAAAAAGAGATAAACCACTTGCTTTTCTGTTATTAGTTAATATGGGATAAGATTTGTAAGCGTATTGTTCTGATTATGCATGATTAATGAACTTGTGATAATCTTTGTCATAATCGATTGTTACATATAGTATTGCTGCCCTGGTGCTGCATTCACTTGAAACCTACTGTTGTGTTTGCTCCACAAAGCCCTGAATTCACATTTACACTGTCTTAATTTGGGTTTAGGTTCTATTATAGCATAAGCTTGGGTTTTGATTGTTGTTTTTTTAGGGTAAATTACAAAAAACTACCTCAACTATTGGGTCATTAACAGTTTCATACCTCGTCTTTCTTTCTGGGTTCCAGGGGGCGGGGTTTTTTTTTTTTTTTTTTTTTCTTTCTTCTTCTTCTTCTCCTTCTTCTTCTTGGGTTGCCGCAGGGGGGACCGATTTTTTTTTCTTTTTTTTTCTTTTCCCTTCTTCCTTCTTCTTCTTCTGGGCACGGGTTCAGGTTGGTTTTTTTTTTTCTCTTCTTCTTCTCTCTCCTTCTTCTTCTTCTTCTTCTTCTGGGCACGGGTTCGGGTTTGTTTTTTTTTTTTTAGTTTTTAATAATATTTTATTAATTTTTTAATATAAAGTGTGCCACGTGGCATGCCACGTCAGCATTTAACAGAATAATTGACAGACAACTGACGGAATGTATGACATTGCAACAAATTCGAAGATAAGGTATAACATTGAATTTTTTTAAAGACGAGGTATGAAACTGTTTCGGCCTAATAGTTGAGGTAGTTTTTTGTAATTTACCTTTTTTTTTATGTTAGGTGGACATTGGATTTGAAGTTTTAAATCACATTTAGCATTAGGATTTGACGAACAAATTGTAATAGGGTATGTGTGTGTGTTAGTTCATATCTGTTGTTGCTTAAGTGATGGTGGGTGGGGGTAGGGCTGCAAATGACTTAAGCAGCTTGTCACTCCCAACTGGGTCTGTTTGGTTATACCCAAGAAAAGCCTTTTAAGCCTTCCCGGCGAAGTGTTAGTATATCCCGAGCTCGGTTTTCAAACTAGCATAAGCTTTAATAGAACCTGTCAAGCTTGCGAATCCTTTCACGTGGATTGTTTGCCTTCGAATGTTGATGGATAGATTGGAGTGTTGCTTCTATAAATCTTTTGTTGTTCCCTGTCTGCCTCTGTGTGATTTCCTTCCTGTTTAGTCATGTTCATATTAATCCTTACATGCATATATGTGGCGGTTTAGCTATAGAACTAGGTGCCCTTTTCATATTAATCCTTGTTATCGATGACTCTCGGAGCTATTAAATTGAAAGCCTTATATTTTAAGTGTTAATCTTGGTCTCTACTTTCGATAATCGAACAATGTGTGTGGTTTGATGATGTTCTTTTTATTGGAAGTTGAATTAGATATTTTCAACCGTTGTAGCACTACACGGCTACATGCTCTTGATTTTCTTGTCAAGTGTGAATTTATGGTATCTCTAGTGCATTGATGTGGTGGTTTGACTATGTTCTATTATTTTTGGTTTGGCGGAAGTTGAATTGAATGTCTTCAATTGTCAACAACTTGAGGCAATACAGTTGATTATCATCTTGTTTGCAGCTAGGTATTGCCACTTGCTTTTGTCATTATTGTTGATACGGGATCCTGTTTAAATTTGCTAATTGTTACATCTTGATGATGTTGAGAGATCAAGATCATGTGTAGTCTAGAAAAAACTTTGAGGTGTTTCTGTCATAGGGGTTGCTGTTATTGAAGATGAGACTGCTTCCACTTAATTAGTTGAAATCCACTTAATTAATTAGTTTAATTTAAATACCTTCTCTTGGTAGTTGATAAACTTGTTTGTTGCTGCATTCTTTTTAGATTCCCTATCATGGAATTGGTGACTCACCTACTAGTTCTTTCTCGATAATTAATTGGCTGAGCAAAATCGTAACATCGTTGCCCAATATTTCCTTGAAAATTATACTAATCATCCTGCTAATACCAGTATCTTAATCACAAGTCTATTTATTATTTAATGTTTACTATATAGCCATGCGATAATGATTGAATTAAGTTTTTATTTTTATTTTTTTCCTTTGCATCGAATTTTAGATTTTTGACATTCACATTGATACAAGTGTTTTCATTTCATGTATTACATCCCACTTGTTACAACAATATAGGTGAACAATAAGTTTATATTTACCTAACGTCGTATACACAAACTAACAGCATTGTGACACTATTTTTTTTTAATAACGATGAGGTTTACTATTGTATTAGGGATCCACCTGTATTCGAGTCTATTTATTCGATGCATTCAAGGAGGAAATGACGCAGCTAGGCCCAGGTCGAGGAGATGAGGACTTGTGCCGGAACGGTGAGAGACCTTGTACAAGCCATACAGATGTCCGGCCTCCAAATCTCGCTACCAGCAACTCATCTTACTCCACCTTCGACCTCAGAGCCACCTCGCCCTGCCGATACCTAGTAGCCTGATGTATTAAACCTAGTTCACTTGTAATTTTTTCGTTTTTGTTCGGACATCTTGTATGTACATTTTCATATATTTTATAATTAAATACTTTTGCTTGGTTAATGAATTATTCTTTAGAATTTAATTACAATATTTATCAAAAATTAAAAAAAAAATATTTTTGACCAAAAAAAAAAACAAAAAAGGGTTTGCGCGATGTACGCGCGAGTCGCGCAAAGAGGCTTGTGGCTTTGCACGACGTAGGACGTGCGTCGCGCAAACAGGGTTTGCGCGACATACACGAGCCTCGTGCAAAGTGGGTTTGCGCGACGTACGTTCTTTGTTCGTCGCGCAAACCCTACCGTCACTGACTTGGCGCGACGATTAGCGCGCGACGAATGTTGTGTCACGCAAACCCTTAGCCAACGATTTTTGACTTTGCGCGACGAATGTACCTACGTCGCGCAAAGTGTTTTTTCTACTAGTGTCAATAAAATAATAGATTAATCATAAAAAGAATGATCAAACGTAATACTCCCCTGATTGAAGAATAAATTATCTTGTTAGCGCAGCGTCAAGAGCGTGCTGATAACTTGTTGTAGGCATAATTTACTGAATGATTATGGAGGCCATAGAGAGAGAGAAAGGTGTGGCAATAGTATAGAAATGAGAGAGATGTGTAATTGTAGGTGTGTGTTATTCTATCCTATTGTGCCTTTATTTATAGTAGTAGGATAGGTAAAATCCTTACCCTTTTAGGATTACAACTCTTAATAGGTAATTAACTCCTAATAGGAATATAAAAGATATTCCAAAATATACTAGGATTTACACAATCACATTCCTAATCTAATAAGACTGCAACATAAAGTATAATTTTCGTTATATTTATATATATTTGGAATGCAAAATAACTTTTTTTGAAATCTCAATAATAGCTTAAGAAAAAAGTTAGGGTTAGAAGAATTGTTTATAATAGAAGCCAAAACACGTATAACTTAAATAACCTAATTATCAATTCTTACTTTTTTTTTTTTAGTCTGAACCTATCAATTCAATCGGATTGTGATATCCACAACTAGAGGCTCAAGTTTCAAGGTTTGCTTGATTTTATATTTATCCGTGATCCATATATACACAATATTATCTCAGTTGGCAACAAGCATGCTATAAATATATGATTGTGATATCCACAACTAGAGGCTAAAGTTTCAAGGTTTGCTTGATATTTATATATCCATATATACAATGTTATCTCAGTTAGCAACAAGTTGCATACTATGAATATATGATACTATGGCGGCTTCATTTTCTCAAGCATGAAATTTTCCACTGTTTTGGAATATTAATTGGAGCTTAATTATATGTCTTCTAAGTGTGAGAGTTGTTGGCGCATACCTAATCATATAGGTCCAGGGAACTTATATACTTATTTAATGAAGGCTAATTCAAGTTAATCCCGCAACAGAACACTGCTTTAGGTGTTGTATTATTTTTGTGAAGGGAAATCAGCAGTTCCATAAAGAAGGATCGCACATGTCCATCCGTCAGTGTTGGTAGAGAATAATTCAGGCCTTACTATACAGTCCATACCATATCACCACTTAGCTTTGTTTATCTGCAAAGATACTAGGCACCGATCCTTTACAAAGTATGAATATTAGGCCATCTTCAACCGATGGCTGGCCAGAGGGCATCCTTTACAAAGTATGAATATTAGGCCATCTTCAACCGATGGCTGGCCAGAGGGCTCGTTTGAGCCCTCTGACCCTCCAAGATTCTCCAAGATATTAATATTTTAATGAACAGTACATGGCCATATTTGCCTCCGTCTCCAACCGAGGGCCAGAGGGCTCGTTTTGGCCCTGTCACAAAAAACCGTCTCCAACCGAGGCCCAAAGGGCCATGTTTTTAAAAATGTTGTTTAAGTTTCATGTTGTGAAATATTTTTTTTTTATGTTGTATAATTTTTATGTTGGTTAATGTTATTTAATGTTGTTTCATATTGTTTAATGTTGTTTCATGTTACTTAGTTTAATTTAATGTTGTATAATGGCCTAGGAAATTATAGGAAAAAAATATGAAACAAATTTTGTGAAATAGAAGTTATAGGAAAAAAATGGAATTTAGAAAAAATATGAAACAAATTTTGTAAAATAGAAGTTATATGAAAAAAAATATGAATCAAATTTTGTAAAATAGAAGTTATAGGAAAAAAAATGGAATTTAAAAAAAATTTGAAACAAATTTTGTAAAATAGAATTGAAAAAAATATGAAACAAAATTTGATTCATATGAAAAGGCAAAAAAAAAAAAGAAACAAAAAAGGTTTAAAGTCATATAAAAAAAAATTGAATACAACGGCTAGCTGTTCCATTCAAAATTTTCAAATTATTAATGTCGGTTATAACCAACACTAATAGTAATTAGGGTAAATTACATAATACCCCATCAGGTTTGAGGTCTATCACAACCTCATACAACATCTTTAAAACATTTCACTTTTATACCTCATTTACTATTTTATTTCAAAATAATACCTCCGTTAGATTTTCCATCCATTGGTCTATTAAATGCTGACGTGGCTGCCACATTTGTGCTGATGTGGCTGCCGTGTGGCAAAAAAAATAATTTTTATACATTAAAAATATTATAATATTAACCCTATTTAAAAATTAAAAAAAAAAAGAAGAAGCCAAACCCAGAAATCCTTTCCCGAGTCTCTCTCTGATCTCTCATTCTCTCAGGTCAGTCTTCTCTCTCACTCTTTCACTCTCTATCTCTATCTCGAATTCTCTCCCCGACAGTACACCCACGCACGCACCCATCTACATACCCACACCATCAACAACACACCACCGTGGTGGTGGATCAGCTTGTAAAGATTGTAAGGCTACCCGAGGTGGTCCAGCGGGCATGGGTTTTTGGATTTGAGTCTGACCCACGGCTTTCCCTTGCCGCACCAATGGAGGAGACTGACCGGACCCGGGTGCAGAGACCGGCAGCTGCCTCTGACATTGTCGCCGCCAAGGTCGTGCTGGTTCCACCGGTGGTCTAAGGCCTCCACATTGCTGGCGAAGACGAGTAAGAACGGCGGCAGAGAACCAGCTTGTAAATCCTTCGCTTTCTCTGTAATTCCATCCAGTTCTCGATCCTCTTTCGGTAATTCCCCTCCCTCCACCTCACCAGGTCCATCACCATCACACCGGTGTTGAAATAGCAGGGGTTTCTTGAGGAAAAAACCCGGGAGAGAACCGGGTCGGACCAGAACCAGTCAGTGAAGTACTTGGTAAAGTTGGCATGGCAGTACTCCAGGGCTCTGATTACCCGCGACCTGGTGAGCAAAATGTTCCAAAGCTTGTGAATGTTGTCGACCACCAATACATTGGAATCCAAGTAAATGACCTGGTCCACGCACCGGCCCAAAATATCGCCCAAGTAATTTCTCGCGTAGTTGAGCAGGTTCTCGAGCGCCTGCCGAATCGACGACGAGATGAGATTAATGACGGTGTCATCCCGGAAGATGTAGACCTTGAAATTAAGCGAGGGAAGGTGGATCGGACGAGTTGGGTCAGGACCCAGGGACTTGCCGGGTTGAACTCGGTGGCGATGAAGTGGAAAAAGACGTTTTCCGGGCAAGAAACGTGCTTGATGACGGAGTGCACGGCAGCTACCGACCCCCGGAAGTACTCGGAGTCAAGAGTCAAGGCGATGTGGACCAGCGACGGGTCGCAAGAGGACACTATTTACCGTGGTGGTGTGGGTGTGTAGATGGGTGCGTGCGTGGGTGTACTGCTGGGGAGAGAGTCCGAGAGAGAGATAGAGAGTGAAAGAGTGAGAGAGAAGAGTGACCTGAGAGAGACTCGGGAAAGGATTTCTAAGTTTGGCTTTTTTTTGTTTTCTTTTTTTTTAAATAGGGTTAATATTATAATATTTTTAATGTATAAAAAAAAAAAATTTTGTCACGTGGCAGCCACATCATCACAAATGTGGCAGCCACGTCAGCATTTAACAGACCAATGGATGGAAAATCTAACTGAGGTATTATTTTGAAATAAAATAGTACGTGAGGTATGAAAGTGAAATGTTTTAAAGATGTTGTATGGAGTTGTAATAGACCTCAAACCTAAGGGGGTATTATGTAATTTACCCTAGTAATTAATAAAAAAATTTGTATTTGAATAACTATTAGTGTCGGTTATAACAGACACTATTAAAAAAATATATATTAGTCCTGTCGGTTATAACCGACAGGAATACGAACAAAACAAAAAAAAAATAGCCAGCCCTCTAGCCCTTTGGCCCTTTGGGATTCCGTGGGGCCCTCCCAGATTCTAGAGCCCTCTGGCCTAGCCCTCGGTTGGAGACGGTTTTCGGGGCTATTTTCGACCCTCTGAACCCTTCGGTTCGAGATGGCCTTACGTCCTAATAATTCAGAGTCATGGTAAGATAGGGCTAATAATTTACAATCCTAATAATGGTCCTTTACATCTTTCGGGTTTGAGATGATATCAAAAAATGAGCTATTTGTTTTTTAAAGTCCAATCATCCATTAAATTAATGCTTTTTTTTTTTTTTTTGTCAATGTTATGCTAATGTGACTTCATTTTAGCTTATATAAGATTCTCAAGCTCTCCACGTCATCACTTAAATAAATTTTCATACAATCTATCAATTCGAAGACAAGGATTAATACAATTTCAATATCTTAGGATGCAATATAAGATTCTCAAGCTCTTCACATCATTTACAAACTAAATTCTGTAGCTATTTTGAACATCATCCAATTTAGTATTACGGTCTAGTGAGTATTCCTATCACTTGTAAATGAGAAGTCTTATACGTTCGATTCTCGACAAAGGAGAATTCAAACCAATTATTATGGCTAGCTTTTTGTAAGACTCAGCCAACTCTCCCACACCTTTGCATTTGTATGTACTAAAAAAGTTATTCATGTTTTTTTTTGGAAAAAAAAAAAAATTATGTTTCGAGCCAAAAAAATATCTAATTATTTATGCCCACAACAAAAAAAAAAAAACTAAGCCAGACGAAATAACTTCGCCGGCTAAAAGCTGTTTTCGTAGTCGCAAAGTTTAGTCGACGGAAGTTTGTCGGGAAAGAACAATCGGACAAAACCTAAAGCCAAAAAAATATCTAAATATTTAAAAAAAAAAAAAAAAAAAAAAAAAACTAAGCCAGACGAAATAACTTCGCCGGCTAAAAGCTGTTTTCGTAGTCGCAGAGTTTAGTCGACGGAAGTTTGTCGGGAAAGAACAATCGGACAAAACCTATCGCCCGAAACCTTAAATGATGAAAACATAAATTCATCGGGCAATTTTAGGTAACCCAACATATATCTTCGTCGGGCGAACATGCGCTGACATATTTTAATTAAAAAATTTTAATTCTATTTTTTTAAAATATTTATAAAAAAATATTTAACAAAATATTTACCATCAAAATAAAATTGTTTGTACAATTATATTAAAAAAAAAAAACTACTGGGTTGGCTAAGGGAACGGTTGCAAAAGCTAGGCCAAGGGCTTGGGAATCCTGATGCCTAAAGCTGACAAGGACTGGACTATGACAACAAAGTACAGGCGTACTGATTCTCGGTCTTTCGTAGCATCTTGTGCCAAGCGCGCTGTTTTCTCTTGTACACGCTCACTTACTTCCTTTTTGCTCGCTAGCTTCATCCCCACCTGCAGAAGTCTAGAATTAGTCTCGAACAATAGATTAGAGCCCGCTAAAGAAAAAGACCCCCTAACTTCTCGAACCCGACATGCTCTTTGCCCGCGAACTTCCTCGTCTTTCCATCGCCCAACCCCGTCCATCAGCAATTAGAGAGACACCTCGTAATTAGTTGTCAACTCCTCCATAGGCACGTCCCATTGCTGCTTAGAGAGGTTGGTGAGGTACTTGTGCTTCTTTTGAATCATAGAAGCCTACACACACACACAAAAATAATAAAATAAAAGGGAAGCCAATTAAAATTATCGATCATATTTTAAACATTAGTTATTGTAATGAAATTTACAATTACAACGTATAAATGAATACTTACATAAATTTCGTTCACGACCTCGTCGCCATAATTGGCATGCATCTCCCCCAAACCTCCACCTCCAGGAAATGCTCCCCAGCATTCCTCGACCCAATAAGATAGGGGTCGAGAACCAGAGTGAGGAAGGTATGACTTCTTCTTCCAATTACCTTTATTTGTTGCCGACTTCTTCTGTCCATTAAAAAATATTGTTTAACATAACTAAAAAAATTACAAAATTTGAACTAAAATTTAAAACATAAATAAAATTAATTACTTGAAAATTTTCACTCTGAAATTGAGTGCACAGCCATAACCACTCGTCCAACCCTCCAGAAATCCTAGGTGGATCTGTAGGAGCTGCCTCAGGCAATGCACAGCTTCCGTAGTACTTGTGTAGCTCGTACTTCCACTTGTTGTATTAGTCTCTCCACACCTGGTCTTTGTAATCGACACAAGCCTTGTGTTAGTGGATATTTATTACGCATCATTGTGGGCCTTTGACCACCAGTAGTAGAACTTAGCAGACAAACACTGTTGTCGGGTTAAGCCAACCTAGCAGACGAAGACTGGATTTATTGCGCAAACCGTCAGATATTGCGCGCCATTTTTTTCTCTCTTCGTGCCAAAATTTTTCACGACGAATTTTGACTTGCCTTACGATCACCTTCCCTCGCTTAAAGGTTTTGAGTAAGCCCTAAATCCTGACCATCTTTGCCCTACCAACCGAAAAATTCGTCGGGTAAGTAAAGTCTGTTTACCTGCGAAATTTGATTAGTCGGACAAAATTTTGTAGGGCAAAGCCCAATTTTCTGGTAGTGGCAGCTGCTTGCCACCGATCATAAGCTCCTATAGAGAATAAAATCAGCAAATCTTAGTCTGATTATATTTATTACACATGGCGCTTTATCGCAGTGTCAGAAAGCAATCAAGCATGTGTACCTAGTGCGAGTTCGATCCCCACCGCCTCCTCTATGGCCTTACAACTAATTATTTAACCCCTTAACACAACTGTTTGTATTAAAAAAAAAAAACAGAAATATTTAGGAGGATTAACGAGACTCTGGTCATGGACCGCATGTTATATCCCTGTAATCCCACTATCTTACAGGATGTATGTCATTGATAAACTCTCTCACTAGTTTTGAAAATTCTACAGTGCTTCAAACTTATAATCTGAAGATTATGACCGTTAAATTGTAGTTAGTATAAATATTTTTTGATTAAACAATCTACACTAAATTACGATAAAGATAATTTGAATGCAGCATGTCAACTAACTAAACTACAAGTCCCTTATAATTAGTATGTATTTTATATATCGATAACTTCGAAATAGAGAATGTTCTAAAACAACATAAAAAAGTTTCGCCTAAGCCCTAATCTCATGTATCACTCACGCTGTTGTAAGTTCTTCTTCTATCCAATAACCACCAATCCACATGCATGAATAGCTTTGTCAAGGGACATGATCTATGCTAGCTCTGCACCAACAATTTTGTCAGCTTTTGCCAGGTTCGAAACCCTATCCACTATCTGCCTTTAGTTTTTACTGAGCATGACCTAGCTATTTGACCATTTCATTTCATTTTTGGTTGTATTTCAATGTAAGGGGGACCAACGTAAGGGGGAATGTTTAGGATTAAGAACCATCCATTTTTATACTTTCAAGGAATTTAGTGTCGACCTTTTCTGAGTGTCCCAGCTATAGCTAGTTAGCTGCAACTCTATGATATGATATGCATATAAAGAGAAATGATAAGGAAATTCTTTTAAAAGTGGGACTGTTTATGGATTATCTGACAACTCATGTTTTTGGCACAATGTTTTATACTATTAGTACATAAATGGACGTTAAATTGTAAGGTGACAGAAAGTTCATGAAGAATCTCACTTTGAGATAATCTTTTTAGCATTTCTCTACTTACAAAAATGCAAAAATGATGTTTTCGTTCAAGGAATTTGGTTTCGACCTTTTCTCAGTACCCCAGCTAGCTCGTTAGCCGTAACTGTATGATATGATATGCATATCCTTATAAAAACGCAGATATGATGTTTGCATATTAACAGTTTGGAAAAAAATATATATATCTGACTAGGATCCCAAGAGAGTAGTATGCAAACAAACCCTAATGACAAAATATGTTCTTTAAGAGACATTGAAGATTTTGAATAATCCAAAGCGACTAATGTTTTTGTGATCGTACGTAAGATTGATTAGGACCATCAAGGGCCCTAGGGCATATTTACAAGAAGTGGGTGGATTATAAGGTTTATTTTAGTGCAGCCAACTTTCAATGCATCCGGCCCCCTCTATATGACTAGAGAATATTTTAGGTACGAGAGCTATGCAACATTCATATATTCTCTTTCAAGTTCCTATTTGCAGAAATAATGTATACAATTATATGATAGAATCGGTCCCTTATAACTTTGTTCTTGATATTGATAGAGTTTGACTTAGTGACGGATCCAGAATTCTAATATTGAGTGGTCCTAACATAAAAGCTCTAAAAAATATGGAACAAAAATAATATTAAAAAATTAAACGATAAACCAAATTTTCATTCATAAGCTTTATATAGACAAACATTACAAGCTACACAGATTAAATTTGACCACGGTGAGGTTTCATACTCTATAAACGTGTCATGATAGTTTCATTATCTATACAAAAAAAAAAAAACAAAAACAAAAAAACAAAACAAAAAAGACAAAAAAAAAAAAAAACAAAAAAACAAAGAAACAAAAAAACAAAAAAAACAAAAAAACAAAAAACAGATTGATGATGATTTGGAAATATCCAAAATTGGAGTTGAACTATCGTAAATATGATTGGAACTATCAAAATTGGAGAAATATTTGGAAAAGGATTGTCAGAACTAATCGATGATGATTTTTGCTGATGGTTGCATGGGGATTGGTTGGGTGTGGTTGGAGGAAAAAGGGAATTGGAATTGGGAAATACCCAATTGGTGAACGCAAAATGAGACTGGGTAGAGATCTCGGGTAGGAGGAAAGGGAATAGACTGTCTTTATTTTCTTTAATTAAACAGGGTCTCCTCCATGTGGCTTAATAGGAAGACTTGTTTTTAATTATTTTGTTTTAAATAGGTTGGCTCAAAACAATGTTGTTTTGGCCAAATCTTAAAAAAAAAAAAAAAAACAGAATAGTCTTCTTCACATTCATTTATTATTTCCAGAACATGCACCGCTAGTTCGTCACTGCACTCTTCTCCTCCACTATATGTCCAAACTTGAGTGGTTCTCATAGGTTCTTACAACCACTTATCTGAACTTCTGAATGGTCTCAGGACCACCCAGATTCCTTAATGCATTCGCCATTGGTTCGACTTGCACCTAAATGAGCGATTATGATGTTTTGCAATTTTTATAGTAGCTAGAGAAATGCTTGTAATGTTATCAAATATAAATTTGTATACTAAGTTTTACTAAAATCAGATTGATCAATAATTCAATCAAGTCACAATCATATCATCACTAAATTCACAAATCTAGTACTTATAAATTTTTGGTAAGGAAAATGTACTTTTGTCACCATTGGTTTTAAAGGAAAATTATCATTTTTAAGAGAGTTCACGGCATGTACAATTCATCTTATCCTTCTTGTAATACAAAATTGATGAATAGTGATCAAAACATCATGGATTATTTTTATTTTTATTTTGGTAATATTAGTGACTTGCATTTTGCGTAGTCTTTGTTTAAAACAAATGGAATCATGAATGGATGTGATCTAATGCATCTACTTTAACTCAAGGAACTGAGCAAAGCCAAACCTACATAGTCCATAACTATTTTTGTGTTGTATATTAAACAATTATGGGGTATATGATCAATCGTTAAATTCCTACTCTAGGATATTTGATACGAAAAACCATTTATATATGGTTCCTCTTGCATGAATTGTGCAAAGGAAATGACAGGAATATTCGTGAAGCCCTTTTGGTGTGTGAGTCCCATGGGTTTGAAAATGTTATTATCGAATCCGATGCAAAGAATATCATCCAGATGCTAAGGAAGGAAGCTCCCATTGATTTCAGCTTGGAGTGCATCCTTGGTGACATTGAGGTCCTAGCTCACAATCTTACGTATGTTTCGTTTGATTTTGTACCTAGGATGGGTAACCTTGCTGCCCACACTGTTGCCAAATTTTTCTTTAAGAAAGAGCAAACTCTGGTTTGGGATTGTATTGGACCTGAGTTCCTTTTTAACACTCTTGCTCAGGATGTAAACATCTCTACTCGTATCTATCTTTGGGAAAAAAAAATGACAGGAATATTGGTATAGGCTGCGAGAGAGAGAGAGAGAGAGAGAGAGAGAGAGAGAGAGAGAGAGAGAGAGAGTTATTGACCACTTGAATAAAAAAGGACGAAGGGTGAGGAGCCCTAGAAAAGCTGTATTGCCGCATGGAATAATGATCCTTTCCGGTTTTTTTTTTGTGGTAATTCAGAAGATCAATCAATCGTGTTCATTTATTGTATATTGTGTGATTAAAAATTATTCTGAATTTTTTAATTTAAAATTGAATATAAATAAAAATTTTAATTTAAAATTGAATATAAATAATACCTAAAAAACTAACCACACGATATATAATAAATGAACACGATTAATTAATCTCTGAATTCTCATAAAAAAGATCCTTGTCCTTGCCGCATAAGGAGAGGACACATACACTTTAGTCCGGGTCTATTTAGAATGTGGAATTCTATCGCATCCCATATTTCCAACCCATATGCATGTGCTCATCATGTCATATCTAATGCCGTACATTACTTAAAAATTAGTGGTATTATTCTCCTTACTCAACTTTTTGCATGGAGATCGGAGGATGAATACTTATTACAGTGATGTTTTTTCAATTCAATCCTATGAACAACCTGATAACCGTTGAGTTTTACAAGGAGAAGTTTCAATCTAATTAAAATTTTATAATTAAAAATTGTATTATCAATACAATTTATTTGCATTCTTATGATACTATACTAATTAACTTAACATAGTTTCTTTACTTATAGTAACATAATTTTTTTTACCGTTTGTGTTGTATTAAAAGGAGCGAACTCCAAACATAAATATCCTAAGGAGAAATTAGGTTTTCATCATTCATTTTGCTACTCCATTAATTAAAATCTTATTACTTTTCAATTTTTCATCAAGGTCCTTGGGTATTAATAACATCATTAATTATTTCAATAATAAATATTTTTTAATTTCTAAATATATTCATTTAATGTTAAAAATGTTACATTTAGTATATTTATATTTATGAATAAATTTTTTATCTTATATTTTTAGTTTTAGTTTGTACCCTTTTTTAATTTGTAATTCTTTTTTAATTTGTACCAATTTTCTTTTCAATTTTATTTTGTACCCACATATTAATTTCTTTTTATGCCCATATTTTTTAAAGTTTATTTGTATTTGTACCCATATATTTTTTTATTTGTACTTTTTATTTTGCTAAATGTACCCATGCTAATTATATGTACCCATTCATGTAAAACTTTTTTATCTTAAAATGTACTCATTCTTAAATATACCAATTTGTTATATGTAAAATGTACCCCTTTTTTTATATAAAATCTATTCATTTTTTTTAATCCATTTTTAAACTTATATGGATACATTCTTTTTTCTTTGATTTTAAAATGTATCCATGTCAAATTTAATCGAAGAAATTTACTAATGTTATTAAGCCTAATATCTTTTTTTTTTTTTTGTGATTTTGAAGAATGTACCCATGTTTTGATACAATAATTTTTTTGGTTAATTTTGATGAATGTACCCATGTTTATACACACACACACACACACACACAAAATAGTATATTTATATTTTAATATTTTTAATCCCACAAATTAAGGGTTTTTTATATTTAAAATCTCATTTATATAAACAACTAAATTTTTTAATTTTTAATTTAAAAAATATAGTAATGTATATAGAAATAAATTATCACATTAATTTTAAGGACCTCGATCAAAAATTAAAAACCAACAAGGTTTCAATCAAAGAATATTCATGGTCAAAGACCGCATCCAAAATCTCTCATGTCCTAATTCACCCAACTCTATCCATCCCTTACCTCCCTTGGTTTAATCTTTTGAAATATGTAAATGAAAGTGTATGTATTCAAATTAACCAAAACATGAGCCTGTCAAGCTATTTTAGAACAAATGAATATTATATATTTAAAGTTAATTGTCCTAATATATGGTTTTAGATTTTGAAGGTGATTCGGCGCGAAACGAGTAAGTGATTGACACAGAAAAAGCAGCTGATAAGGACTGAGCAAGACAGATGTATAGTAAAGCAATAGAGTGCCCGAGGATCGAGGAACGACTGCCCCACTCAACCCACAACCAACATTGACGGCGAGCTTGGTTACCTACCCGCGCTGCCCCTTCAGCTCCCTCGCGCTGCCCAGTGCCCATCCCCATGTAATATCATTGACGTCTTCTGTCGTCTTCTGCTGCCCCCACGCTGCCCGACCTTCACAGGTAAAAGCATGTCGGTCTGCTCCTCGTCTATAATATTACGTCACGCGCTCCGGACGGCACGCGCGGTCAGATACGTACGTAGACAATACCATTAACATCACCATCCATTCACCAATAATTTCGACATTTTTTTTCCTTTTTTTACTTACCAACCAAAATAATAAAAAGAAAAAAAAATATCTAACGTGGAGCTCTATGTATTTTCCTTTTCATGGGACCTTATTTATTTATATTTTGCTTCCTTTTTCATTCACATTTCGTTTTCTTCAGAAGCAAAGTGCAAAGTGTGAATGTGTGTTGTCTGTGCCGCTTTAAATTGATATATAATTTCCCTTTGCATGTATAGATGTGTTCATGAATTTAGAACCAAAAAATGTCCTTTGAATTCAAAGCCAACCTCCTTGCTCAATTTGGTTTCATGGGCAGTCATTGTTTGTTCAGAGACGACCCGATTGTAGTGCTTTGGTCAAAGATGAAAACTGATCGATCAGTTCTGGCTTTGATGTGCCTGTTGCTCAAGTAAAGTAGTTTTGCATTTTGCTTTACCATGCATGTACTATTAATTTTTATAGTGTGAGAATTACACTCTGAGATGATATTACTTATTCGGCTTATGTTGTAATGTATGTATTTATTTAATAATAGCACTCTAAATTTAAAAATGTATCATTACACTAATAGTTAACATTAGGTGACATCCCACACGAAAATATTTATCATTATTATTCACCTTTTTACAGACTTTAGCTATCTTCAACTTCTTTGACGCTATAATCACTAATATGGATTCTTACAATATTGTATATCATCTTCTCTTGATAGAATTTGACAGCCTTTATGTCTAAATTCACGATTTTTCCATTAAATATTTGTGATCTGATAGAATGTGAATTGAGACTTGGCCAGAAAGATAAAGCATTCACTCTCTTTCTTTTTAAATATAGTTTATAATGAACCTAGGATTAGGTTGTCTTAGATTAATCTGTGTTGGACCTACCCGCTAACTAATCCATTCACATGCTTCACGGAGTGAATTAGATTTTGATTTACTGTAGAATTTCAATTGAAAAAATATTTTTTAAGAGTAGGAATTTCCAAGATAAATCAGTAACACATTAGCCTCTGTGTTATCTTGTAACTTAAGAGATAAGATTTAATCTTCACAATTAACAATCTTCAAATCAAGATGGCGATTGATCACAGATGGTTCAAAATATGGGAGACATGTAGACCCCTCATAGCCATTTTAATTCACTTCTTATATTCCTTCCAGATTCTCAAGTAGTCCTAACTAACACGAATTAAAGTAATTTGCATTCAAACCACAAGCTCTTCGAAGGCAGCTCGTTTCACACAATCAAGTAATCTTCTATACGTACTGTGGGTTGTTGTCACAGAGTTAAGAGAATAATTACTCCACATAAACTTGAATAGTGATTGAATGAGCAGCTAGCTAACCGATAAAGGTTACATCAACCTGATTAATTTTCAATTTGTCTTATGCTAATGTAATTACTAATTAGGCGGCAGACAGTTTGCACGCCTAACCAAGCACACCAGTCAATTCGGTTTTACATATATGACCAAGGTCTACTAAATGTTAAGCTTTTAGGAACATTTCATACTATCCAGCCTCTTCAATGTGAACTAGTTCATGATCGGATTAAGCAGCTGGTCAAGACTGCTAATTTATCTATAAAAATGATCTCCATGAATGTTTTTCAATACTCAATACTCATAGGTAAGCTAAGCAATCAGTAATATCTTGTGATTATGTGACAATCTCTATTGTGCCCTCATATTATAACACGTGAATTAGTAACATTTAAACTCAATTTTCATTCCACTTTGAATGCGATAATCTTTTGTATGATCAATCGTTCAAATATTTGTTTTGTTAAGTTAAGATTAATGTTAAACTCAATTGTCACGCATAAGTGATTGACAAAAGTCGATTTGGTTTAGATCTCACGATGGGCGCTGCCCGTATATATTTCAATGATGAACAGTAATTTTCAAATTATTAACAACAAAACTGATTTTATGGATTCTCGACTGCAATGTTGGAAAGAAACAATGATGAATGTTTCAAATGCAAATGAAATTTGCTCTCGTGCAGTAGCTGTTCTCAGACAACAAACCACACGTTCGAATTATTACTTGAATTAGGTTTAATTACTCAATTTGTTCAACCTAAACCACCCAATGGCTATCAAATATACATCAGCTGGGGCTCTCTGCTAGTTAGCTCTTTGGTGTAGTGTCTGTGTCTGTGTCTGTGTCTGTGTCTGTGGGTGTGTGGGGAAGGCAAATTGAAGCCATAACTTTCGGGCAGTGGCTTTATAGTTTCTGTAGGGCATTGGCTTTACACGTACTTCCATGTGATTAGCCTACTCCTGGAACTTATAATGATGATTCTCGAACAGCATCTTCAGGAAGGAAACACAAAAGACCCCTCCACACAACAAAGATTATTCTTTTAGAAAACTTGATTGCTATTATCATTATATATTCTCTTCTGTACCCCCCACTTCCTGTAATATAAAACTTCTCATTTTATAATGCCAATTGCCAAGCCATTCGTTTATAATTGATACAATGCAAAAGCGTTTGTGCACTAATTTAAGCCCCCCACTCTAAAAAATTGAGAAGAAATAACTTATATACTTACAAAACACCTGGGATTTGGAAAAAACAAATTTGGGTTTTGCTCAATGTATTATGTAGCATTTCATTGGGTCTTTAATCAGAAATTTAGCACACTAGTTAAGTAGCTAGCTAGAGTGACTAATTTTTCATTACCATATTTAGTTGGCTACTCAAGAGCTGCATGGATAATGCAGAAGAAAAGGTGATTTGGATTTAATTAAGTTCCTTCGGCTAACTGTTATTGGAATCATCAGGGAAATATTGCAGTCTTGTTAAACTTATATTTTTTCATGGGACAAAAGCGTTGGATGATCAGAAGGGTAGAACAGACTGGGAATTTGGGAAAAGACCATTTGCTTCCTTCCAAAACCACTCACAACTGAATTCCAAATCCACCAAAATTAAATACCACTTTATGTTGTTTAGCTTGGCTATATAGATTGAAGTTGTCATATATACTGTCTTCCACATGCAGTAACTCTATATATAGTAAAGCTCCCTCCTTTCTTTTACACCCCAAGAATATTTGCCAACAAAGTCCCCTGCAACTTAAGTCTTAAGTCTCAAGGCAAGTCATTTTATTTGAATATCTATATTCCAATTCAATATCCTCGCACATAATATATATAGTAGCTAGATCACACAAACACTAAATACACAACAAAAACCACTTTCTCATCTCTTTAGCTTTCTCTCCACTAAATACTACTACACTCAAAAAGATTTTATCTTTATTTGTTTTTCTCTTTGCTTTTGGATTGTTGTAGATCTACGAAGAAGAGTAAATAAAAAAACCAAGATGATCCAAGAACTGTTTGGAGGTGCAAGCCTTAATAACATAGCAGGAGGAGGAGAGAGGAAATCGCTCACCTTTCATGGTGGTACTACCTCTTCTCCTTCTCTGTCTCCTTCACCATCCCCTTCTTCCTCAACAACTACCACCGCCACCGCCACCACAACAACCACGGCAGGTTTATCAAATACTGAGAACTTGAGATGCCCAAGATGCGATTCTTCCAACACCAAGTTCTGCTACTACAACAATTACAACCTCACTCAACCCCGCCACTTCTGCAAGACCTGTCGCCGCTACTGGACAAAAGGAGGAGCCCTCCGCAACGTTCCAATTGGCGGCGGCTATAGAAAAAACAAGTGTGTCACCGGGTCAACGGCTTCCATAGGCAAGACCGCCGCAGGGAAGTTGAAAACGGTGGTATCAGAGATTGACCGTTCAGGATTTGGTGGGGGGTTCGATCAGGAGGTCCAAGCAAGCCCAATACTATGTTCGCCCCAGAATTCTCATTTATTAGCCCTGTTAAAGGCCAGTCATCATCAAAACCCTAACCCTAATCAACTTTGTAATTCTGTAAATGTGAAGGAAGAGGGAGGTATGAATATGATTGGGTCCCACATGATGACTACTGAGGCAATTGCAATGAGTACTGCTCGAACCCTGGGGTTCGATCCAGTGTGCCAGGCTCCTTCACTTGGCCTGTGCAGCTCTTTCTGGAGAAACAACAACCAAAATCAACCACCTCCAAGCCATCACCAACAAAACGGTTTCATTGTTGGTCATGAAGTTCAAGGCAGCAATATTGGAATTCAAGAATTGTTTCAGAGGCTAAGACCATCAACATCACAATCAGGTAGTTATTATTCCGACCAACTAAATAATGTGGTGGTGTCTTCATCCTCCTCATCATTGTCTTCATATTCCACGTCATCGATTTTGGATTCGTCTCCGGCGGTTGGCGGTGGCGAAATGGGTTACTGGAACCCGGCGTTTACCGCGTGGTCATTTGATCTTCCGACAACCAATGGTGCATATCATTAAGTCTTTATCTAAGGGATTTCTTCTTTGTCTTAGCTTAGTTAGGTTCTACTTTTTCTTTAGTTTGGTTTTTATTTTTTGGTTATGTTTGTGTGGGTTGTGATACTTATTATGGCTTTAGCCTCAGTAGCTAATAGCCACTCCTCTTTCTTCTTCTCTGTCTGTATGTGTGTTTTAAGGTGTAAAGGACATATGAGAGTGTACCAACTAAGGACCAGGAAATTAAATTAAATGTTTTGTTACTTGTTAGTGGTTCTTGATTTTTTCATCACATTATAATTTCCATAAAATATTAAGGGGATCTGCTTAATTAGATGCCTGAAATTTTTATAAGGAACTGAATTGTTTTTTTTTTTTTTTTTTTTTTTTTTTTCAAACATGAGGATTGACAGGAGTTCAACCTCTAATCTCCATGATCCCACCAATCTCTCCATATTATTTTATGTAACTAATTAATAGTTATTAGTTGCCTGTTATAGATTGTACAAAGTCAATTATCTGATTGTATTTATTCTGTATCAATAGAATGAGCAAACAATTGAGCATTTCTCCATAACACAGATTCTTATTCTTTGCTCTATTTCCGTTCTGCCGTTCTCTATTTCTTTATATGGTATCATCCTTTTTCCCCAGCTAACGCTTCCCACAGTTCGATCCTCTATGGCTTCTATATTACCTCCCACCCCACCACCTTCAACATCTCCCACACTATCAATTCTCTCATGGACATAAATAATTACCTCAGTTGGAGATCTTAATTTTCAGATATTCTTGAAATTCATGGTATGGAAGATGTCGTGACCACCAATTCCAAACTTCTAAAGAAGCTTGCTGATGGCTCTGTTAATCCAAATTATTCTCGGGAAAAACTTGTCCTCAGTTGGATCAAGGCTGCCTGCTCACCCTCTATACGATCTATACTGATTCCTTGTACCTACGGTTTCGATGATTGGTCTCTTCTAGCAAAGTGTTTCTCTTCTCTCCAAGACTCACACCCGCACTCTTCGTGGTCAACTCCGCACTCTCAAGAAAGACTCGGACCGGTCCATGTCCGATTATTTGATGCATGCCAAAAGCCTAGCGGATTCGCTTAACATTATTGGCTCCAGTACTACTAAAGAAGAACTCACTTAGACAGTCTTGGTCCTGAATATAAAGAGTTTACAACAGCCGTTCATCTCCGGCCCTCTCTCTCTGTCGTATGATGACTGCTACGATCTGCTCATTCAAGGAGACCATCTCATAAAAAAGAAGTCCACTATTTCCTTTTCAAGTAGAGCTGCTTTCATCGCTTCTCGTAGCTCTGTTGGCTTGGCAAATTTTGCCCCCAATAATCATCGGTCATCTTCTTCCCATCACTCTTTTAAGCAAGGCAACAGTCGTGTTCTAGATTAGCGTTCATCTAATCAAAACCGTCAGACCAACTGGAATTATCCTCGACCAAACCCAGGTCCACCTAAAGACAATAGACCACCTCTTCTCCCCACACTGTCGCTGCCACCCTAGGCACCTGCATTTGGATATGCCGAATACTGTCAACTTTGTGAGGAATATAGTCACCAAGCCAAGCAATGCGTCACACGTGGGAATTTTGCCCATCTCACTACTACTAACGCTGACTCTCAGTCATCAACACCCTGGGTGGTCGATCCTGGTGCCACTAATCACATGACTAATGACCCTTCCACCCTCACCCATATCCAACCTTATACAGGTACCGATTCTATAAGTGTGGGCAAAGGTGATCAATTTCATCTCTCTCATGTTGGCAACTCCTCCGTATCTGGTTTACATGGTTCTATGTTACTTAATGATGTATTATATGTTCCTGCCATTGAAAAGAACTTGTTAACCCTTCGTCGATTTGTCGTGACAATCATTGTTTTCTTTAGATCGATGATCATTCTTTTCGTCTGAAAGACAAGCGCACAGGCCATGTACTTCTTATTGGGCATAACCATGGTGACCTATACCTACATCCGTACTGCTCCCACCATCCAACAAAAACTTGTTTTTTTTTTTTTTTTTTTTTTTTTTTTTTGAAACCAACGGAAAGCAATCCAAGGCTAAGAAGCCAAAAGAGAACAAGAGAGCCTACAAGAGGCAAACATCCAGAAAGTAGCTAAAACTAGGCAGAAAGAGGGGATAGATCGACACCAAGACCAAGTACAAGTGTCAACCACCTAGCAAAACTAATGGGGGCAAGGCAACCCATCATTACATAAAACATGAACTAACGAAGATGGGGGCCTATTGACCCAAACAAAATCGCACATCTCCGTAATACCAGCAGAAGCCAGAGCATCCGCTGCACCATTGGCCGATCTAGGAACCCAGGACCAGCGACAGTTCTGGAAGGACCCACTGAGACTCAGAACCCGAGCCAAAAGCGGAAAAACCTCCCAACTGCCAGAGATAAGAGACCCATCAAGACAAGAGATCGCCTCGCGAGAATCAGACTCAACAATAATGTTCTCCACCCCAAGGGCGGCCCCCAATTCACACCCTTTAATCAGGGCCACCGCTTCAGCCAACAAAGAGGAAGGAGCACAAAGAGGGTACCTCGCAGCGGCAACGAAGTTGCCCTCATCATCCCTCGCCACAACCCCAGCATAACCCGAACCCGAAGCACTGGACCAGCTGGCATCAACATTAAATTTAACAAAAGGGGCGGGAGGAAGGATCCACCAAGGGTACACCACCGGCCGAGGCACCACCCTGGGACTGCCAAGGTCCTGCACCTCCACCGCAGACAAAAAAGAGTCCAAAGCAGAAGACAAGGCAGAAAGGACCGAGAAAGGGTTGATGGAAGTTTGATTGAAAACAAAATCGCAACGGGCTTTCCAAATATACCAACAAGTAAAAGCAATATACGATTGAACCCAAGATCTACCAGCCGAGGATCCACCAACATTCAAAACAGAACTCAACCAAGAACTCCACAGAATAGACCCCGAACAATCCACTTTGTAGCCCAACGCACCACCAAACCAAACCCCCTTAACCCAGGGGCAGCCAAGGAAGATATGCTCAATAGTCTCATTATCTGAGGAACAAATGGGGTAGATTGGGGAAGGAGATAACCCACGTCTATGCAAAACCGCTCTAGCAGGCAAGCCATGATGAAGAGACAACCAAAAGAAATGACGAAGTTTAGGAGGTACCTTTAAATGCCAGATAGTCTTCCATAAGGCTTGTGGAATCATACGGATCTCAGAAACCCGGGTATCCCTAACATTGAGCGATCTGGACTGAAGCCACGCGTACCCGGATTTGACCGAGTACCTCCCATTGGAAGAAGCCGCCCAGACAATCCGATCCTCCCGATTAATATCTCCAATGGGCAAGTCTACGATTGCATTTCGGTCCTCCAAGGACAAGAATGGGAGCAAGAACTCAATATTCCAACGAAGCGACGAAGAGTCAATTAGGGAGGAAACCCTTAAGTTATTTGAAACAGCCACCTCGCCGAGGGGTGAAGGATGCCCAGATGGTAAAGAGGGCAGCCACCTATCCACCCACACCCGAACGTTCCTACCACCCAAAATTTGCCAATGGGCACCCCTGCAAATAACCTCCCTGCCCGAGAGGAGGCTACTCCACGCCCAAGACGCACACCCTCCCTTCTTCGCCTCCAAAAAAGAGCAATGTGGGAAATACCTGGCTTTAAGAACTCGCGCCCACAAGGAACTGGGATCAGTAATTAAACGCCAACATTGCTTAGCGAGGAGGGCATCATTAAACTCCATAAAGCTTCGAAATCCTAGGCCTCCAAGATCCTTCGGAAGGCCTAAAATATCCTTAGAAACCCAATGCGTTTTCCTCATACCACCCGAACCATCACCCCACCAAAAATTAGCCACCAAGGCATCTAACTCTTTACAAACCACCGCAGGAAATTTGAAGATATTCATCGGGTAAGCAGGGATCGCTTGCACAACAGCCTTAATCAAAACTTCTCTTCCCGCTCTAGATAAGGTGCTCTGTTTCCACCCTTGAAGCTTCCCCAGGATTTTCCCTTTGACAAAAGCAAGTCCACGTTTCTTAGATCTGCCCCAAATAGCAGGGACGCCAAGATAAGTACCTGGGTTATCCACAACATTCATCCCAAGAATGCTGCCCAGATTTGCAGCAACCCCCGCAGGAACATTAGCACAAAAAAAAACACTCGATTTTTGCAAGTTAACTCTTTGCCCCGAAGCAAGGCAATAGGACTGAAGAAGAGACATTAGATTCCTGCAATTAGCCTCATTAGCTTTAAGGAAGAGAAGAGTGTCGTCAGCAAAAAATATATGTGAGATGATCGGCCCATTAGTCCCACACCGATTCCCAACCAAGCTATCAGCATCAATAGCTTGCTGGATTAGGCGTGAGAAAACTTCCCCAACCAGAAGAAACAGGTACGGAGAAAGCGGATCGCCCTGTAGGAGACCCCTAGAGGGAGCGAACTTATCACCAGGCTGCCCATTAAGAATAACAGCAAAGCTGACAGAGGAAAGACACCCAAGAATAATTTTTCTCCAAGTAAGGCCGAACCCCATTATCTCCATGATCGCATCAAGAAAGTCCCACTCCACCCTATCATAAGCCTTTTGCATATCAAGCTTAATACCCATTTCAAATTTGCTCTTAGCTTTTCTCCCTTTCAAGAAGTGAAACAATTCATGCGCCACACCAATATTGTCTTGAATTTGCCTGCCCGCCACGAAGGCATTTTGAGAAGGGGAAATAATATTTGGTAATAGAACTCTCAATCTGTTAGCTAGCACCTTAGCCAAAATCTTGTAAGAATAATTGCAGAGGCTAATAGGTCTAAAATGGGAAACCGACTCCGGATGAGGAACCTTAGGGATAAGAACAATATGCGTAGCGTTAATGGGCACGGGGCTAGCTGCACCCATCATCAAAGAACTCACCAGAGCATTGACATCCTCTTTGACATGCTCCCAAAAGGATTGGTACAAAACACCTTGAAAACCATCTGGGCCCGGTGCTTTGATCCCTCCCATCTTCAAGGCCGCATCCATAATTTCCTGAACCTCCACCGGTTTGACAAGCGCGACGTTCATATCCTGCGAGACGCAAGGACCAATGCAATCCAGCAAATCACCCCAGTTTCGGTTTCCATCAGAGGTTAAGGTATGAATAAAATGATCCTCCAGAAGCTTGCGCACCCGGTTCGGTTGCTCTTCCCAACACCCCTCTTCATCCCTTATTTTCAAAACCCGATTCCTTCTTCTCCTATGTAATGTTGAATGATGGAAGAATTTTGTATTAGCATCCCCATTTTGCAGCCAATTTACACGAGATCTTTGTAACCAAAATAACTCCTCTTGGGCTCGCAACTCGTCAATAACCCGCGAAGCCTCCTTTATTTCCCTCATATTAGACCCCCAATCTTTTTGAAGCTCCCCCAACTGGTGCGTAAGCATCTCAATGCGTTGCCCCCTCGAATGGAACTTGTTGCGACTCCATCTTATAAGCTTGGATCTACAATCATTGATCCGCTTACTCCATCTTGTAGAGACCCCCCCAGACAGTCTCCGCTCCCAACAAGAGCGGATCACCTCCTTGCAACCAGATTCCTTCGCCCAAAAAGCCTCGAACCTGAAAATTCTTTTAGTCCGAGGTCCCTCCACAGCCGTGTGAATCAAAAGAGGGCAGTGGTCAGATCCCAACACAGGCCCGTGCGTGACCACGGAATTGGGCCACGCAATCTGCCACAGATCATTAGCAAGAGCCCGATCCAACCTCTCTTCAATCAACTGACCATTCCTCGAACTCCTCCAAGTGAAAGCCGGGCTAGTGAAGCCCATATCAGATAAACCCGAAGAGAGCATAAATTCCTCAAGAAATCTGGGCCTGTTATACAACACCTCAGCCCCACCCGACTTTTCATGAGCCCACAAAAATTCATTAAAGTCTCCAGCACATAACCAAGGAATATCAGAAGGAGAGAAGAAAGAGTTCATCCAGCCCCAAAACTCCGCATTTTCCTCTCTGTACGAGGTACCATACACACCAGTAAATCTAGCCCACGTCTCTTCCCCAACCTTACGAAAAATCGCATCAATGACAAACCTAGAAGAGAATAAAATCTGCACCTCCAAAGAATCATCCCACCAAAGGGAAAGACCACCGGCTCTACCAACAGGAGAAACACAAACACCATTAGAGAAACCCATGCGTCTTCGTACTCCTCCTACTCTACGATCTTGCGTCTTCGTACTCCTCCTACTCTATGATCTTTCATTTTAGTTTCAGAAAGAAAGATCATAGTGGGTCGTTTTTTTCGAATGAGCCCATGAAGGGCTCGAACTACCGTGTCCGACCCGAGTCCACGGCAGTTCCAAACCAGAAAACTCATGGCGACCGTGCGGCTGTTAAGGGCCAGCCGCCACCACCCCGGACCATATTGCCCGACCTCTTCTCCTTAAAACCCACACTATCCGCAGTCAAATCCACCTCCTCGTCGACTCCCGTCTGACCATCAACGTCCGACTCGTCTTGAAGATCCTCCTCGTCACTAATAACCATCGCAGTACTCCTGCCCTTTTTACTTGGAGATTGGATTAAATCCAGCCCCTGCACCTCCATGCCCCTTTTTTTCACCCATAGACTCGTTTAGAAGTAGACTTGGACCACCTCTATCCCTTCAAGAATCCGCCTTATGGAGTCCATCAGTACCATCACCCCTTGCCGAGAGAGCCTGATCCGGAAATAGATCTCGGATTACCACGGCCTGTCCCGTGAGAAATGGCCAATTCTCAACCTGCAAAAAGCCACCATCCTCTAACCCCCACCCCTGTTGCAAACCTCCCCGTAGCCCGACCCACTGAAACTGACTATGCTGCAGCTTCAGCCTCTCCAATCGACGCCATTTCCTCCGCTCATACGTATGAGGCCCGAGTCCCTTCTCCACCATATTGACCTTCAGAGATCCCTTCCCGCGCTGCTCCATCGACGGGAAAGATTGAGGATTATTTGTCACCTGGGCCTGACTAGAGCTACCGCGGGCAGCCCCCGCCTTCCTTCTAATGCCACTACCCGAAGTAACATGCCTCACAGTCTCCACCTCATCTCTTACTGGCGGTGCCTTTATCCAATCCCCAAACCCATCTTCCCTAATATCATTCTCAGCTGGACATCCCGTGTTGGCATGCCCAATTCGTCCACAACGATAGCAGAAGTCTTGCAGCCTTTCATAACGGAATTCAACCCACGTTTCTTGGTCAACTTCCCTTTTCAACCAACAACCTTTAACCAATGGGTGAGCCGTGTTAACTGATACTCTAGCTCGTAAGAAACCCCTGGCTTTAGATGGGTCATCAAACTCCAGTAGAACCCCAGCAGCCTTAGTTATTCGAGTGATATTAGCCTTGGACGTAAAACACATAGGAACTCCACTGATTTGAATCCAGAATGGTACCGAATCCAAATCAATTTCCTCCAAAGCAAGTTCAGAGGGCCATTTCTTGACCACAAAGTTCTTCTTCATCACAGCCCATGGGACTTGTTCGAGGATCTTGGATGCCATATTTTTATCCTGCACAGAGATAGTAAACAAATTTTCTCTAACCCATTTAATCTCCAGTTCGCCAAACTTCTTCCATGCAGCATTCAGTATATTCCTAATACCCCATTTATTCAGCATTTCTGTTTCCAGGACCTTCCCCACCAGTTTGACTCCCTGTTCCATAGCAGACAAATCCATAGAACGTTCCAGATGGACCACTAGATCATCCATACCGCTAGATGCCATGAGACTATTTTCCGTCCCCTTAGTTTGACCAGGCCACTTCGAGACAAAAATCCTACTCCCAGGCAAGTTCTTAAAAAATAAGAAGATCACTTGTAATAATACCCTCAGCACATCCATTGAACACCTACCAAACTTCGCACTAAATACCCTCAGTACAGCCAGTAAACGTGTCCCCAACTTCACAATAAATACCAGTAGGTGAGCCAAACACAGCCTTAAATGTGAGGACCTCTAGGAGCCATTACTGCCCTCAACTAAAACTAACCAATATCGGTATCTATCAATTCGCAGATCTGAAACATTAATGTTGAAAAACCCCATAATCGAAAGGAAGCAGAACCAATTACCCTTTCCCTGACACAACTAGGGTAAAACAGCCGAATAATGGTAGAGAAACAGACCAGAAAATCCCAAAAGTACCACGAACCCTAACCCCCAACAGAAAGGGGCGAACAGAGAACTTACAGTCCCACCCAATAAATCACAACACCCTAGAATTTCAACAAATTGCTACCTACCTCGAGGGGCCACCAGCACTCCAGCCGCCAAGTAGGGATAGGTCAGAATCAGACTAGCTCGCAGCAAATGAAGCCGTGGGGCATGCAGGGACCCAGAGCACCAGCAGCCAATATCGAGGAAAGGACGAGATCCACCCTCAAATCACGGGTCAGAACCGATACAAACCCACATGAACGGCGGGAACACAAGCACAACGGCGGCCACTCACAGCGGAGGAAGCGCTCTCACCAAGGAGAGAAGTAGTTTTCACTCTTCTTTGGGTAGCCACAAAAACTTGTTTTTTACGGTGAACAGACAACTCGTGATGTATGGCATGCTCGTTTAAGACATCCCTCTGCTTCTGTTTTTCAAGTGCTTTCTAATAAAATTCCACTTACCCATGAGTATATAAAGCTTAAGAACTCAGGTTTTCACTTGATTGCATACCCATTCAACTGTGGAATGCTTGTATTTATAATTGCATCAAGATTACATCAGAGGGTTTGAAAACCCTATTTACAAGGAACTTTGAAATTCAAAACATACAAAACAGAAATGAACAGATTACAAATATTTGAAAAATACATCCTATAAACAAGGAAGACTAATCAAATAGAAGTTTTAAACACAACTGAACTCCTCAAAGCACGCAGGCAATAATTTCCTTTTGACTTCGTCTAACAGCCCCCTACAAGCTAACAAGTTGTGGAACAACGGGAAGCTTGGACACAAGTAACTTAAATCTTGACGAAGAAAACCCTTTAATGAAAATATCAGCAAGCTAGTCCTGGGAACAAACATAGTTTACCAACAACTGACCACGAACTACCTTCTCACGAACGAAATGGTAGTCCACCTCCAGATGCTTGGTTCTCGAATGAAAAACCGGATTAGAAGCAAGGGCAATAGAAGAAACATTGTCACACCAAATTGTTGGTTGAACCGGATGCATGTGCAGGTCTTTAAAAATAGACCTTAACCATGATAACTCAGCTACAGTATAAGCTAACTGCCTATACTCTGATTTTGCACTCGATCTGGAGACCGTCTTTTGTTTCTTCAAACTCCAAGAGACAAGATTCGAACCCAAATAAATACAAAAACCACCTGTGGAATGATGAGTATCTGGGTTGCCAACATAATCTGCATCGGAATATGCTGTTAACTTGGCAGTTCTAGGTTTGTACAATAACCCATAATTATGTGTAGCCTTCAAGTAATGAAGGATTCTTTTGACTGCCATCCAGTAAGTGTTCTTCGGAGAGTGCATAAACTGGCACACTTAATTCACAGCATATGATAAATCAGGCCAAGTAATCGTGAGATACTATAATGCACCAACAACACTACGATACATTTCTGGATTGTCATAATTTAGCGGTCCCATATCCTTCATAGAAAACAAGCTGCCAAGTTTCTTAATCAAATGGGCCATTTGGCGAGGATTGTTCCCTGTGATTAAAATGTCGTCTACATAGATTAACAGAATAAGATACATACCTCGTTTATTAAAAAAAATAAACTGTAATCACATGTAGACTTTTCGAATCCCAGTTGAAGCAAGAAATCTGAGAAATGTTGGAACCAAGCCCTAAGCGCTTGTTTTAAACCATAAATGGAATGTTGCAACTTACAGACATGATTTGGGAACTACTTGTCAATGAACCCCGACGGTTGGCGCATGAAAACTTGTCATTTAAATAGCCATACAGAAACGCATTTTGAACATCGAGTTGTCGTACATGCCACTTCTTCGACACTGCAAGACTCAAGACAAGTCTAATGGTGCTATGCTTAACCATGGGACTAAAAGTCTGGGTGTAATCCAAGCCAGCCTTTTGGTGAAACCCATTAGTCACTAATTGAGCTTTGTGACGCTCAATAGTGCCATCTGCTCGTCATTTAATCTTGAAAACCCATTTATTTGGCAGCAAATTCATGTTAGGATAATATAGAACTAAACTCCAGGTTCCACATCGTTGTAGCGCATTAAATTCCTGCACCATAGCATTCCTCCACTCCTGATGCTTTACTGCCTGACTGAAACAAGTAGGTTCAACAGGAAACTTATCAACCGTAACATGCATAACATACTTTGGATTCAGTTTGAGGACCCCTGACTTGGAGCGTGTAGTCATACGGTGTGCATTATCACTAGACACATTGGCATGCACTGGCAAAGGTTCTGAATTTACTGATACTTGCTCATTTGATGGTAGCGGGGATCCTAAGGGCAGGATATGTTCTATAAGTGGGATGGGATGAGATGTTGTATCAGGCGAATGGGTCATATTTGGCAAAGTGGTAGTATCAGGATGGGACTCTATTTGACTTGCGGAATTAGAGGTAGGAAAGATTTGTTGGGGCACAAGTATATTGGTTTGACTAGGATTGGGTGATGCAAGCAATGAAGAATTGGTAGATAATGGAAAAGTAAATAATAATTGGGGTAAATGATTGTTACCTTGTGATGCAATGCTTTCAGAAGAAGATGTGAGTTCCTGAAAAGGGAAGAAGTCCTCATCGAATAGGACATGGCGAGACATATAAACTTGTCTCGTGGACAAAACCAAGCATTTGTATCTTTGGTGGTTCAGTGAATACATGAGAAAAACACATGATTTTGACTTTTGTTGCAATTTATTTTGAGTGTATGGTGTTAACCAGGGAAAACAACGACAACCAAAAACTTTTAACATGTCATGATTAGGTTTTCTTTGAAACAATTTTTCAAAAGGTGATGTGTTTAAAAGAACACGAGTTGGCAACCGATTGATCAAGTATGTAGCAGTTACGCATGCATCAAACCAAAATTTGTTCTGCATATAAGACTAAGAAAGCATAACAATACCGGTTTCAACAATGTGTCGATGTTTTCGTTCGGCCAATCCATTTTGTTCAGGGTGTTTGGGACACGAAAAGCGTTGTGAAATACCATGAATGGTAATAAAGTTTTGGAATGCATGACTTTTATATTCACCACTTTCATCACATTGAAGAGTTTTAATTGAGCAATTAAACATGTTTTCAACTTTGGCCTTAAACTTGACAAATATTTCAAAGATTTCAGATTTTAGTTTCATGGCAAAAATCCAAGAATATCGCGAATAATCATCGAAAAACAACAAATAATAACGAAAACCTTCATTGGAAATAAAATTGGAGAACACCACACATCATAATGTAAAAGTTGCAAAGGAAATTAAGAATCAGACTCAGACACATTGAAAGGTAACCTAGTATTTTTTCCTAAAGGGCATGACTCACAAAAGGTTACATCGGAGGTACCATGAATTGGTACAAATTTATTCGAAACTAAAAATTTTATTATTGGTTTGGCAGGGTGGCCAAGACGGGCATGCCACTTTTGAACCGAGACCCTAATTCCCACGAATGCAGAAACTGGATACTTGAGTTGTCCACTGCCACTTAGAAATGGGTATAACCAATTCTCACATTTCCATCGAAAAAGCATCTTCCGTGTCTTGAGGTCCTTAACAAGGAAAAAATGTGGAAAAATTAGTAAGTAACAATCATTGTCTAGGGTAAACCTATGGGGATATATGATATTGGTGGATGCAGTAGGGCAATGAAGGATATCTCGTAAAGCAAATGAGCAAGCATTAGTATTAAGTTGATTGGAACCATAGTGTGCAATAGAGATACCATAATTATTACCTACACCTCCCACACTGTCATGACCAATATACTTATTGGGATTGACCAAATTCTGAATTTCTGGAGTAATATGTGCGTTGGCACCTGTGTCCAGGAGCCAAGATCTATTCTACTGCTTGTTAAGTGTGATGGGTGAGGAAGTCATTGCCAAGAGGCGTTTGGCAGGGATTCTACCTTCAAATGTAGTATTCATGCGCTGGTAACAGTCAAGTGCAGGGTGACCAGGTTTGCCGCATATTTGACAAACAATTCTATGACGTAGAAAACAAACATTTCTCCATTACTTGGGATGTTGTGCTGATTACACTATTCTAAAAATCGGCCTAGGCGCTGGGCAGTGGAGCCCCGCCCCGATTTTGGGCTAGGCGTTTGGAAAAATCGGCTGTAAGTAGGCGGCCCTAAGCGGCACCTAGGCGGGCCTAGGCGGTTTTTTTTTATATATTTTGTATTAATTGTGTGCTTTTTTCTTTTTTAGTTTCATGGTGGCATACTTATGGAAATGGTGTATCTAATTTGCAAATGATGGATTTACTACAAGTTCATCCAATAGTGAAACAAATTGAAGCATTTTTTAGGGGATACATACAAAGAAAAGAAATAAAATAGATACAACAAGGTTAAATAATTTAGTCTATGTCTAATCCAATACAAGGATCATGATTCATGAACAAGAAGAATTTAGTCTATCATCCAAATCCTCCTCATTATGATTATATGCTTGCTGTTTTTTAAATATTGAACTTTTTGGATGTATATAATTTGTGTATTCTTCTACTCTATTTTTGCATTTTATCATTCTTTTATTATCCATACAAGTATAGTTTTTTTTAGGTGTAAATAGACACTTATTTACAAGATATATAATAAATTTACATAAATCCGCCTAGGCGCCTAAGTGCTAAGCCCCTGCTCGCCGCCCGACTAGCGCCTAGCGATTTTTAGAACCTTGGCTGACTATTGTTATTGCTAGGGTTGTAACCTCTTTGAGTGGCACCACGATTTGACGAAGAATTACCTTATCCTCTACCACAACCTCTCAAGCCATAAAGGCATTGACAGTAGCTCATTCCACCAAAGGTTCATTTTGGTCCGCCATTCTTATTTCTGTAGTCAGCAGCAGTGCTTCAAGAGTTGGATACGTGATAGGATTGTCACGAGCTTGTGCAGCATTCACAGTCATCTCAAACGTTGGTCCAAGATTATTCAACATAATCTGGACAAGTTCTTCATCATTTACAGGTTGCCTAGCCTGGGCAAGGTTGTCAACTATTGCATTCATACGATCCAGGTAATCTACCATAGATAGATCACCCTTTTTGGTCTGCAACAACTCATTTCTCAGATACAAAATTTGATTTTGAGAGGTAGATGCATGCCTTTGCTCAAGAGCTTCCTAGGTAGCTTGAGCAATTCGTTTGCTTGCCACCACAGACAAAACAGAAGTAGTCAGAGATCCATTTATCCAACTGATGATCATTTGATCCTGTTGGACCCAAGTGGTGTACACATGGTTCATAGTGGTCAAACCAAGAACATGCTTTGGGGGACATAGCAGGGTGCCATTGACATACCCCATCAGGTTCCTACGTTTTAGGATGGGAAGGATTTGAGCCAACCACAGTGGGTAGTTGGTTCTATCTAGTTTGATGTTAACAACAGTGGAGAAGGGATGAAAGACGTTGTTTTAGGGGGTGGGGTTAACAGTGGAGACATTTTTTCCAGCCATGAAAGCGATGATGGGAAGGATAATAGACTAGGATCTGTGTCGTCAGACAAAAAAAGCTCTAGAAACCATATAAAGCTTAAGACCTCAGCTTTTCACTTGATTGCATACCTATTCAACTGTGGGATGCTTGTATTTATAATTGCATCAAGATTACATCAGAGGGTTTGAAAACCATATTTACAAGGAACTTTGAAATTCAAAAGATACAAAAAAGAAATGAACAGATTAAAAATATTTGAAAAATACATCCTATAAACAAGGAAGACTAATCAGATAGAAGTTTTAAACACAACTAAACTCCTCAAGGCACACTGGCAGTAATTGCCTTTTGACTTCGTCTAACATAGTAGTGTTGGCTTCTCCAATCACAAATATCATATTTTCCCGTTAGGCAAAGCATGTAGACTACCGCACATCCACTGTCTCATGGACTTGATTTTCTGCTTCAGGATTCTCAATCCATTGAACCCATCAATCACACTCAAGCCTCCAAATATTCGCACTGGCAACAAGCCATGGAGGAAGAGTATAAGGCTCTTCTCAAAAATCAAACCTGATCTTTAGTTCCGGCCACCCCTTATATGAATATTGTGAGATGTAAATGGGTGTTTAAGGTTAAACGCAAGACAGATGGCTTCATTGAGCGTCATAAGGCTCGACTCGTCGCCAAGGGAAACAATCAACATGCTGGATTGACTATGATGAGACCTTTATTCCTGTTGTTAAACCAGGAACTATTTGTACCATTCTTGCCCTCACGGTCTCTAAACATTGGTCTTTGCAACAACTTGACGTTTGCAATGCTTTCTTGAATGGCAGCACGAGGAAATTTATGCATAACAACCACCTGATTTTGTCGATTCACATCGATCCAAGCATGTCTGTTGATAGGATCATACATGATAAAAGGGGAAATGCAAGAAAGTAATTGCAAGAAAGTAAATGCAGAGAAATGGAAAGGAAATCAAAAGGAATTCATATCTTCATTCATGCCCAATGTAGATAAACATAGTAGTTTAAATACACAAAAAGATAGCTAGGGTTTAGTAGTCTTAGTGGGCTTAACATTAGCAATGGGCCTAATAAATACTAGAAACCTATGGTGGCCCAAAGGTCCTAACAATCCCTCCCCCTTAAAATGAGGCATGTCATCATGCCGTCAAGTGGGCATATAGAGGCTTATCCTGCTGGTTCTCCCAAACCTTGGGGTTCCAAAAAAGTATCATGATAAATGCCTCCAAAACCAGTGCAGTGTGAATCTCCAAACAGACCACAAGAAAATTGGCTGCCAAACAGAACTTTGAACCAAGCCTGCCAAGTTGTGCTTCTACCATGCATGATCTCTGTAGAAGTGCACGAGCTATGAAGCACACATCTCGTAAAATGGTATTCAACCGCTCCTGTGGTTTGACAAAAGCTGAAAGCCCAAAAATCATGGCTGGCAAGGGATAAAGAAAAGAACAGAGGAGTTCCAATTCAATCCTAGCAAACTTGACCTCAGTTGCTGAATATGTACCCGCATATACCCTTGGTGAAAATGCTAAATTCCCAAATCGTCTAGCAGTCCACAAGCACACTAGCTTCCAAAAATCCAAAAAAGTGATATAACCGAAGAACTTTGGCCTTAATGACCCTGATGCATATAATGCTACTGAACAAAGACCCAAAATGATCTTCAATTTATACAGTGATACATTCTGCAAGGAGGTATCATCCAATTTGGTGTTGATCGAATAATAATCTTGCATCCTCGGAGTAAGTAGCGATGCACCAGAAAAATTGGCATCATCAACAGAATATTGTATCAACTCTGCCAAATGTGACTGCTCTTTGACCATGAAAGAATGATTTGCAAACAAAATGGCCCAAGTCTTGATATCATGAACATTTCCAAAATGGCTCAAAACACCGGTCATCACAGTACAGGTTTGTTCAAGACTCTTGGCAATCCAAAGTCCCAAAATGACGTGGTTATATATAGTGTGGTCCAGCTGGACCCCAACACTTCTCACTAGCGTGATAATTAGCTCAAAGCACCCTGTTCATGTGTAAGACATAGCAGCCTTAAACATCCAAAGCAGATATAGTTTATAACGTGCTGATAGGCTTCATAAAAGTATGTGCCATTGATGAACATAAGGGAAATGAGAGCTTAGAAAAGATATTGCCAGATTGAATTGGAGAAGAATAGTAATCCCATTGGCATCAAAATTGAAGCAAGCAAGGCCTAAACTAGCCTGTCTTACACCAAATTGCACCAGGAGAATATTGTGCTTGCTTTTGTGTAACTAGTCAAGGTCATTGATAGCAAATGAATGCACAATTGTTGAGTCGGCACTCAAGAACTGAGGCAAAGTGAGACAAAACTGTAATATCATAGTTGCTAGTGTAACATTCCAGATTGCTATGAAAATTGTCAATGCATTATCCATGAGCGTATGATGCTCAGTCACATGCAGAGATTGTAACTTTGGAAGAATGATCATCCAATAGCAGTTCTCAATCTCAACAAGATTAGGAGAAAAAGAAGAGCAACCAATCTGCTCAGTACCCACTGCTAGAGAAAAAACCATAGAGATCAACTTCTGAAAATTAAGAGAAAGTGACTCTGCCATAATTTGGAGAAGATCAGGTATGTGTCCTCGGATAAGAACTACAAACACTTCCTCTTCATGTCTAAAATGTCCATCTGTAGGCCATTTCAAGTTGACAGATTTTTCCAAAAGGTTGATAACGGTTCTAGTAACACATGTGTTGCAATGGGAGACAAGTAGACAAACTGATGTCATAGTATCAATCATATGTGCAGATAAATGACAAGAGGAAATCACTTTAGTCAAGCCACCCATAAACGTGGAGAAAATACTATGGCCCATTAGAGTTAAATTAATGTTCCAAATGGTAGAACAAACCATGGAACTTCTAGCAGTAAATTCCCACTTCGGTACTTTCCCAATCAGCCTTAAAAAAATATTCATAGAACACAAACTTACCCCTGCAAACGTGCTAGTCAACAAGGTAATGGGAGAACCCAAAATGGTCTCAATAGAACGCTGAACAGTACCACCCGTCTTCAGTCCTAATGATGCTAGTGCCACCTTTAGCTTTACCACTATATTGGTCAAACCAACATCATACATATATGCCCTTGGGCCATGTGACCGTTGTATAAACCGAGGAGCTAGACAACATGCGTCTTCTGCAATAATTATAGATGTCCAGAACCATCTTGAAAGTAACACCAGACTGGCATGGGAAATTTCAGTGTGCTCATCCAGATAAAAGCTCCACAACAGCTTAAATTCTTGCAGGAGCCTGTTTGTATGAGACATGCCATCTATAGTCAATACGCCTGGTAGCTGCTTAGAGCCAAAGTATGCAGAGATTGACCCATCCCTCAGTTGTGTTCCGAAAAAATTAATGGATAGCTGCCTAGATAGACCATCTGCCCAGTGCTCTTCTAATTCAGTTGCAACCTTCAAAAATATCATGTTAAGATCTTGCAAAGGCTCTATCCTCTGGAAAAAATATATCAGATATGTGAGTAGATTTCCCATATATTCTCTGTACTGCCTTGACGACTTCAGCTTGCGAGGAAGCTTTGGTGGTTGGGAAATAGTATCAAGGTAAGCAGAGTACTCAATAGGTTCTCCAAATTCAACAAGCAGAAAGTCAAGAACCGATTTAGTGATCTCCCTCCAATGGTGCGGAACAAGTAAAAGGCCAGGCACATATTTCTGGGCAATTCCTCTCTTTTGCCTTTTGTCAAACACCTTGTGGGCCAATATGTTTCTTCTACTCCCATAGGAATTAAACACAAGTATTGCAAAGGTTATATAATGTGGAATAAATTCCAAATGCAACCGTGCCTTTTTCAGTGGAGAATACCATATTGGTACCTGACAATGGCAGGCCTTGTCTGGTGCCTTCGGTGGGTGGAGTGGATGGGCAATCTGAATAACATTTGCCTTAGGAGAGAGTTCTTCCATCGCATCAGTAGGGTGATCCAACTGCGGTACAACTCGACTATCATTGCAGGGCTGTGAGCAACTCTTCAATCGATATTTGGTAACCACATTAATCAGCACGTTTTTTACGAGAGCGGCAGTGCGAAAATAGGAGTGCAAGCTTGCTCCTACAGAGGAGGAGGAGGAAAAGTGCGAAGAGTGCTTGGACAGTCGGAAGGCAAGGATCCTTGTCTTAGGCCTCTTCTTCATCTCCACGTGAGGAGCTGTTTGCAGGAAACGCGTGGTTTGCTGCGAAGCATGGCGAAAATGATTCATTTGCCAGAAACCCTCCATTGCGGAGGCCCGGGTCCTAGACGAAGTTGCCATTACCGTCAACGAGGGTGATGTCAAACGCAACAGTGGAACACGATGGTCTTGGAGATTCGACTGTGGAGATGATCGAATCTGCCACAAAAGACGTGGTGGGGGTTGAAGAGAGCTTATGGACAGAGGCAATGTGGGTGAAGAACGAAATTCCAGCGAAGGTTCAGGAGAGCACTCTGATTGAGGAGCAATCACTACTGACTCCAGATGCGAAAAGGAGGTCAGTGGCAGCGGGGAAGAGAGCAGCGGTGGTACCATGGTTATTGTGGTTTGCATCGTGTCTTGGAAAACACCCAGAGAAGACACGGGGTCTGAAACACTCGAAATTTGCTTGCCCAATTCGTCGCGGTGAAGAACAGGTGTGAGCGTTGAGGTTGGGAACTCCCAAACAGCGGGTGTGGACGTCGTCGTCTCCATCAAGTTCGGAGCTGGAATGGGCATGGTTGATTTTTGAGAGGTCAAGTAGGTTTGGGTGAAATGGGGGTCGTGGGTTGGTGGATGGGGCGGGTAGTGGTGGGAGAAATGTGGGTTATCAGAATTGAAAACCCACGAATCATATTCATATGACGATGGAGGGTAAATTTGGGGGTCTTTTATGGAGTCCGAATACATAACAGAAGGTGGTGCGGGGTGCGGGAGGAAAATGGGACTAGTATATGATGCAGCTACTTGAAGCTCAGGCATATACGAGGCTGGGTAATCTGGTGGTCGATAGGTAAGGGCAGAGGAAGGAAAAGTGGGTTTATACTCGAATGGAAACTGGTAGTGATTGGGGGGAGGATGAGGTGGTGGAGGCGGAGGCGGAGGCGGATGTTCATACTGAGAAACATTGGATTCTGGATTCCAGTAGAACGCAAGTCCACCTTAATCATCCATCACACTTCTCCAAGGTGCTGGAAATGTGGTACCAATTGATAGGATCAGACATGATAAAAGGGGAAATGCAAGAAAGTAATTACAAGAAAGTAAATGCAGAGAAATGGAAAGGAAATCAAAGGGAATTCATATCTTCATTCATGCCCAATGTAGATAAACATAGTAGTTTAAATACACAAAAAGATAGCTAGGGTTTAGTAGTCTTAGTGGGCTTAACATTAGCAATGGGCCTAATAAATACTAGAAATCTATGGTGGCCCAAAGATCCTAACATCTGTTGTTTATGCAAAGCTCTTTACTGCCTCAAACAAGCCCCTCATGTTTGGTTTCAGCGCTTAGCCTCCTTCTTTTTGTAGTCATGGCTTCTTCCACGGAAAATTGGATGCATCTTTATTTATCCACCACTCATCTTCATACTTTATGTTTTGGTGTATGTTGATGATCTTATTATAATATGTTCCAACTCTGATGCAGTTCAAAAGTTTACTGATCAATTGTGCATTACCTTTGCCAATCGCAAGTTAGGGGATCTTAATTTCTTTCTCAGCATGGAGATCATTCGATATGGCAATCATCCTTCTCTCTCTCAAACTCGTTATGCCTTAGACTTATTGAAGAAATTCAAAATGGAACTCTATAGGCCATGCCATACACCGTTTCTCTCATCCACACGCTTGTCCACTCATGATGGTGATCCCATCTCCGATCCCTAAACCTTTCGAAGCACGGTTAGTGGTCTACAAGATTTGACTTTGACAGGCATCGATATTGCTTATATCGTCAATCAAGTTTGTCAATACATGCACAATTCCAAATCACCTCATCTTCAGGAGTCAAACGCATCTATTGTTATATAAAAGGCAACGTTGAGTATGGTCTTCTCTTCCTTTCATCTCATGATTTCTCTCTTCGTGGATTTTCCGCGGCTGACTGGGCGGGTTCCATTGATGATCGCCAGTCTACCAATGATGCTTGCATATTTCTTGGTCCCAATCTCCTTACTTGGACAACAAAAAAGCAGTCCACTAGGTCTCGCTCTCTGAAGCCGAATATTTAAGGACTCAAGTTTAATTCTCTCCCTAATATCGCTTTCATAAAACAAAGCAAAAAATTATACAAGAAAATAGAAGAAAGCAAATTAAATAATTTTAGAAAATAGTGGCCAGCGAGAGGGGGAATCAAGGCGACGCTCATGTAATCTTCCTTTACTTATGTATTGCACATCTTTACATTATATACACCCGAGGAAAACTATATTTGTACGCTATTTGATGCGCCAAGTTCCATATACCAACATTCAATAACATAAAGTCATTTTTCTGCATGACCTGAACATATTCTTTTCCATAGACACTCACCACAAGAAAACATAGATTAGGTGACAAATTTTTTATGGTGCCTAAAAATTCATCACATTTGGTTAAAAATAAGTGAGTTTTTTTAGAAATCATCACATAAAAAATTTTCCGAACACCAAAATATTTTGCATCAAATAAATATTTTAGATTCGCCACAAACAATTGGGCGATAAATTTTACAGCTGAAAATGATATGTGACAAAAATTTAACATTCATCACATAACAAAAGAGAAGGCCACATGGTAGGCAATTCATCAAATATAGTATTAAAACTAAAATACTGAAATAATAATATCAAAACCCCCAAATTGTAAAGCCTATTTCGTTATGTTCTCACCTCATCCCGTCTTTAGCTCCCTTTCATTCCACTCTCTCACCGTGACTCCGATGACCAGCCACCTAGTGGTTGCGACCGACGGCGACCACCACCTATCATTCGTCTCCCTCTCTCAGCTAGGGGTGGGAAATTTTGCCATAAACCGATTTACCAACCGAACCATACCGGTTGGCTCATAATGGTATGGTATAGTTTTGGTATTTTTTCATAATCGGTTGGCATTTTACCGAACCGACAATTAATGGCATGGCTTTGGTAATTGATTTTGTATGCCGGTGGTATGCCATACCTACCAATATATATATATATATATTCTATTTAGATATTTTAGGTATTTTCTACATGCTTGACTCCTCAATTTTAGAGTTTAGAAAATAAATGACTCCTTAGTTTTAGGGTTTAAAAAATATATGTATATGTATATGATTCATGCCATAATAAATATAGAAAATATTGATAACAAAATTGAAAGCATGATGATTACTGATACTATATATACATGTACATATATATGAATTTATATGCGTTGCTTATGTTTAGGATGATGGAGTCTAGTCAATCAACCGCTAGTGCACAATATGGATTAACCAAAATGAACCACACAATGCAACTGAACAAGCACCCCAATCTAAAAATCAAATTGAGCCCTTGGAACTGGAAGATAGCGAGGAAGAAGTGGAAACCACCGGTTGTGCCATTTACCAACCAAACCAGCCAACAATTTTGGCTGAACCAATTTTTGGCAACCGCAAGAAGACGGTTGGCTAGCGGTAACTGATTTTCGGTAATTATGTATATGTGGCTGGCAGGTGGCACAAGGAATTTGGCATGGTTTGCCAACCGAACCCAGCCTTACTCTCAGCCACTCTCTCACCCTCTGGTGCTCGTTCTCTAACTCTCTCCCCTCTCTGACATAACAAGACTCAAATTGGGGAAAGAGAAATTCAGTTTTTGTATCGAGTTTTTTAAGTCAACAACGAGGTCCTTATTTGTTTCCTATGTTCTTTAATTTTATTTTTATTTTTAATTTTCTTCTTCTATCAGTTCTTTGCTTGACAAACTTAGACACCCAATTATCAATTCTCTTCTCTTTCGAATGAATAATTATTGTTCTATTTTCTCTTTTAAATTTGTAGGTTATTGGCATTTGTGAACATCATCATCTGATTGATTATAATTCTATTATTATTTACTGAGTTAGTTAGTCCAATGACCTAACAACGGAAACTAAGCCAAAAGCTATTTTGTTGGGAGGATAAGAAGCTGAAACTAGTAAATTGATGGGTTTATATCACAAATGGTCCCTGAAATTGACCCCATCAATCATGATGATCCTTGAAATTGAAAATCGATCAATGTAGTCCCTGAATTTTAACTCGCGAATCAATGTGGTCCTTCTGTTAGTGTTCCGTCCAAATTAACACTAAAAAAAGGTTAGAGAACCAATTTTTCATGGTAAAATGACCAAAAAAAGGTTAGAGAACCACTTTTTTTTTGTTTTTATTTTAGTTTGGGTTTATATCACAAATGGTCCCTGAAATTGACCCCATCAATCAAGATGGTCCCTGAAATTGAAAATCGATCAATGTAGTCCCTGAATTTTAACCCCGTGAATCAATGTAGTCCTTCTGTTAGTGTTCCGTCCAAATTAACTTTAAAAAAGGTTAGAGAACCAATTTTTCATGGTAAAATGACAAAAAATAACTCTGTTACTTATAATTTTACTTGATTTTATTTTTTAAAAAAAAAGAATGGAGCTAACCTAGTTAGAATTCGTTTTTTACTTGATATTAAAAAAAATTAAAATTTCCCACTTTTTTTGTTTTTATTTTAGTTTTAGCACCAAATCCATGAAAAAATGGAGAGAAAAGTGAAGATGGAAAAAGGAAAAGAGAGGTAGTAAGTAAAATTATAAGTAACGGGGTTATTTTTGGTCATTTTACCATGAAAAATTGGTTCTCTAACATTTTTTAAAGTTAATTTGGACGGAACACTAACAGAAGGACTACATTGATTCACGAGGTTAAAATTCAGGGACTACATTGATCGATTTTCAATTTCAGGGACCATCATGATTGATGGGGTCAATTTCAGGGACCATTTGTGATATAAACCCTTTTAGTTTTAGCACCAAATCCATGAAAAAATGGAGAGAAAAGTGAAGATGGAAAAAAGAAAAGAGAGGTAGTAAGTAAAATTATAAGTAACAGGGTTATTTTTGATCATTTTACCATGAAAAATTGGTTCTCTAACCTTTTTTTAAAGTTAATTTGGACGGAACACTAATAGAAGAACCAAATTGATTCACGAGTTAAAATTCAGGGACTACATTGATCGATTTTCAATTTCAAGGACCATCATGATTGATGGGGTCAATTTCAGGGACCATTTGTGATATAAACCCTAAATTGATTGAACATCTACAATTTAGTTAGTCAGCTTTTAAAATCTCTATATTATGCTCTCATTTAATTATGCTCTGATACAAATTTAATTTTGTATATACATATATGAAATTCTTATACTTTCATAATTTTCAAGATTAAAGGTGCTCAAGCTTGAGAATTATTAAGTACAAGAAAAAAGTTTCAAGTCAGTATGTTATCTTTAATACTTGCAATTTACAATGATATAGTATTCATGCTACCTCTAGTCAAAATTATTATTGCACCTGAATAGTAATGATGAGTATGAAGTATTGAGCATGTAAATGTTGAAAGCATGCTGGTTTTTCTGTTAGATTATTGCAAATTTTAGCACCTAGCATGTTTTGTGTGATTTCAATATTTTATAGTTTTTAGCAACTAGTTGCTCTTGAGCTAGAGATATGTGAATTTTTTTAATTGAGTTTCTTGACGTTTTTTGTTGTTATATTATATGTTTGTCCTCAACAATTTTACGTATATTTTATTATGGTAGTTTATTGAAATATGTCGGAGTGTGCAGCTCAATACTAGGACTGAAGTAACCTGACTTCATGCATAGACAATGGATTCGTAGTCGGGTCCACCTTAGTTCTGAATACAGAGAAGAGGTCAAGTCATTTATTGACATTGCATGTCACCATTTGAACGAGAATAATCAAATACCATGTCCTTGTAGAGTTTGCACTATGATTTAAGGGTAATGTGCTAGCTAGGGACACCATCTATTTATCCATATGACGTGATTGTTGATGATTGGATTATTACTTCAGTGTTAATTAACGTACTTATTTCATATTGGTAACACTTCACATAGTTTTGCAAATGTGGTCTAAAAAGTAGCATTACTCTTATATATTTGCATTAATAGTCAGTCGAAAGTAGTTTGAATTTGAACACCTGTGGAGGAAAGTCTGGAGCTTTTGTCAATTGCATCTTTGTAGTGACTAGTGCTTTTTGTTTGGTTGGGTTTCTGAGTGCTTTCTGTTAGGTTGGGTTCAGTTCGGTTTCCATAATGGTTTTTTGTTAAAACCGAATCTAGGGTTAAACCGATAAAATACGGACCGTGCTATGAAAAAGCTTGTAAACATTTTTATAAGTTTCTGAGCAACCAAACAGAAATTTTCTTTTCCTTTCTTTTAGAAGAAATTGCTACAGTGCTATCTTGTGGCTAACAGTAATGACTTGTAATATATAGGCCGGAAAAAAGAGAAGTAAACATTATACTGGGGAGTATAGAAGCACATAACGTAATAGAAAATGAACATGTAAGAGAAATGAATCCTATATAGGACGTGGTAGAAAGAAATCTAACACAGACACTTTAAAACATCTTATTTCCCTCAACCCTAAGCCTGTTTCCCCATTCTTTTTCGACAGTCGCAGCCTCGTAACTGAAACTTAAGAACTACCAAATTTTCAAAAATAAAATTAATGAAAGAACAACGTACAGAGAGATACATGATCAAAGAGTAAATAAGTTTGCTATCAATGCTGCTTGGCCTTGCCACAACGCAACGCGTTCAAAGGCATATCGTTCTCAGTAAACAGGCTGTGTTCGTTGTTCCAAACTCTGATGTACAATTGCTGCCCCAAATACCTCTTAGACCAGATTGCAGATCTTAAATTCCACATACCCTTGTTGTCCAAAGAGACTAGTACAGCAGTCCAACCAAGTGGATATACCTGTAAGTTTTGGACACCAAATAACATTGATCAGTAAAGAACAATAAAATTTCAGAAAGTATGCTTAAATCGAATGATGTTGATCGGTACATGTTCTGTCAGTTACCTGAACTGTGTGTCTAGGTACAGCATCTACCAAATTGTAACGCCTCCTCATAGCTGATGTCCAATTAGCAGCATGGCCATATCTGTAAAGACCAACAAATATTATTAGACATATTGTAAGAAAAATATTATGTTTAGGTAATATGTTGTTTTACACGTGACTATTGGTCATAGAGCTTACGCAACAACATAGACGCTGTATCCATCCAGATGCCAAGATTGAAGTGTGGCCTCAGTGTTCTGGAAGACAATTTCCACGAAATCATGAAGGGCAGTTCCTATGACAGAGGCGCCATATACTGCAGGGCCTGGAGTAGGTGTGTCCTTGATCGTGTTGAAGTTAAACACGCCAGGGATGTTAAGCCAATCGGCGAGCTTCAATGGGGTCTCCGGATCAACATAGGAGACCTTGTTTACGGCATATCGAAGCTTGCCATCGAGCTTAGTAGCAGTATTGGCCAAAAGTAGTCTCCTTACAACTGGAATAGTTCCATAATGGAATGAGCCCTGTGGGTTAGGCCTGGCTGCATTTGCTGTCAAATTCAATCTTCGCGCAAAAGATAAGAGAAATCGTCAATTACATAATTAGAAAATCATTAGACAATAATGCTAGGCTTACTAACTCTGATCGCCAAATTAGATACTGAGACACTGTCACATCATTTGCGAACAAATTCTCTGCACCAAATATATTTGTATATGCTTCCGAAACTGGCAACAGAAAAGTCCCCAGAAAGTGATTGCTACCTGATTGTCCTGGCTTGCTTCATAGACCAGTGAATGTGATAGGTTGGACCAATTGGCAATGGTTTCGAAGCGGGGGTGTTAGAACCAGCGTAGCGGAGAATTCCAGTGGTCGTGAGGATTGGTTTTGTGAATCGTGTAGAGGCAACGATGAAATAGTCCCTGACTGAACCGTGTAGTGTGACCAAAGCAGCTACGGATTGGCCTGGATGAATGTCAAGTGATTCATACACCTCTTGCAAGGTATGAGCTCCTTCAACTTCAACAAGTGTCACTGTATGGCTCTGAATCCTGAAGTTAATTGAAGTTGCTATCCCGACATTTGAAACCCTGAACTTGTAGGTCTTTCCTGAAATAACCCAACAAAACTTTGATTAGAAAATCTTCAAAAACAGATAGTTTTATATAAACACTTTTGAGGAGGGTTAATGGTTACCTTTTTCGCCGGTGAAGATGGCATTTTTAAGGAGCCCATTGATAAGAAGACCATCAGGAAGTGGAAGATTTTTTCCAAAGTCCAGTGTTTGCTGCAACTCCTGAAAAAATAAGAGCGTTTATCAGAAAACAGAGGCGTTTCAAATGCGGGGATAGCAATGCCTGATACAACAGTTTAAGACACAGATGGTTGATAACAATTTGCACTCCGGTTGTGGGGATAGCACTCCAACGAAGCCTAGGCGAGTTTTTTGCCAACTCCCATAAAACGAAGACGAAATTGCTGCCGCCCCGCCTCCTTGGTCGCCGGCGTTCTCCGAGGCGAGTTTTTCAAAACAATGATGGTTGATAACAATTTGCCTCCGAAATGTTTTGACCAATCTGACAACCCAATACTTCATGTTGTATAAAAAAAAAAAGAACATTTCCCTACTTCTAGCATCGACGCCTAAGAAAGAGTAAATGAAATGACGAATATCTGTTACTTTTATGAGTTACATACCTTGTGGCCAGTCTTGTACCAGTCACCAACAAGCAGGGTAAACTCTCCGGCAGGAATAGGATATGGCACTGCAATGACAGACCTATGTGCAACATTGAAACCCCCAAAACCACCAGCAGCTCTGTGCAGTTTAGTTGAAGGGAAGTAGGAGAAGGTTCCAATCTGATCTTTCGTTTGAAACTTGTATGTCCAGTTTGTGTTTGGAGGAATCGGGCATTGTGTTCCAAGCACTCCGTCCTGCCACGTGGTTTTTCGCTGTTTGATTCCGTTCCTGATTTCCCACAGCACTACAAATAAGTCATATGCAAAGCTATGCATTTTAAACCTACAAGACTACAACCATTACAACTGCCAACAAAATACTCACCATGTGATGAGGAAAGGTTCAACCAACTTGTTAATAACGTTGACGATTATGTTGTCATTCGTCACAGCTTCAATATTTGGCCCAGGAAATTGACCATTAATAAGGATACCCTGCATAATTAATCAAAATTTCTAGATTAATTAAGCCGAAGTTATACATACAGAATTATATAATAACATTGTGTTAATGAAGGATCAAAAAGCCAAACCTTTTGAGGAACACCCAAGGGAGAAATGGTTCCATATGTTACAGTCCATGTATGATACAAATATGGATCTTCTGCATTAATGGTGCAGAAAGAACTCAAGCAAACCGAAATTCCAACGACAAAATGCACGAAAATGGTTGGCCTCATTGTGTCAGCTCCTATTTGTAGTCCAAGTTTCAGATTTCTGCACAAAAGAAACAAATTTAGGAAAAACGTACTAACTAGTGCAAATTGCAAAAGCTACGCATTCAAACTTCCGAAGTATGTACGTAGCAATAAATTATGAAATACGTACTCGAATTATTGTCAATCCTCCCCAAGAGAAAGATGAGGAAGATTGAATGAAGTGAAAGTGTAGTATTATTTGTAGCCGTGTGCTTGAGCTGTGCAAGTTCAGAGATGGGAGGGATTATATATAAATGGCAAGGGAAGGAAGCAGCTGAAGAGCCTAGAGGAGGCAATGCCAGCGTGGATATATGGATGTAAGCGAAGAGCTATGAAGAATCGAAGCTCGTTTGCGGCGCACTTCATGCACAAGCAGTCAGCTACCTGCATATGCTACTCATTCACAACTCATGGTTTTAACTCACGCATAATCGATGATTAATTATATTAAATATAATTAATATATATGGGTATAGTAAGTATTGTGTAATTACCTCTATGCTTCTATTCATTTGTTAGAGTTAATTAATTGGGAGGTTTCTACTGATTTGCTCCTCGCACTTGTTAGTCTACTAATTTCTACACTAAATTTTAGCCATCTCCCTAAATTTTTATAAATAGCCAATTACCTTCTTCCTCATTGTTAGATTACTCAACATTGCATCAAAATTTCGTTCATGTTTGTCACGTAAACAACACGTGAGCTAATAAAGAGGAAAAAAAGGGCATGTTCTATACTACGACATAGGTTAATAGATCAGATTTGCACGACTTGAAGAGAGAGAGTAGAATTGGTTCACACAAATGGATTTTTGTGACTGACGAAAAGTCATCATAACCTCTTAAGTGGTTCATTAGATGCACACGTGATGCGTGACAAATTTATGGAGGAAATTGACTATTTACAAATTGTTCAGGAGTACAAATAACTAAAATAAAATTCATGATGAAAATTGGCTAAACCTCGTTAATTGGACTTGTGATTTTTTATGCGAAAAACCGACCAATGAATGAATGCGATTTTGTTTTAAAAACCTTTTGATAGTGATGAAAAAGTGGTGTACGTCTACGTGAGGATGGTGGTGGTGGTGTGGACTTTGGACTCATGAATTCGTCGGTGGTGCGTGGCGGCGGGGAAGGAAAGAAGAGATCAAGGGCGGGAGCCGCGCAGCTTAGAACGGATCCACATTGATAGCATTTAATATATGACAAGTTTCTTTTTTGGGATGATTATAATTTTAAAATCTTAGATTTCCTGACCTGACTGATCTTTGGGCAGGCAGAAGCATCCAACAAGACGATTCTCGACTGCCTCAAGAAATCCCTCACCGACAAGAAGGGAAAATGGCTAGACGAACTCCCCGGATGTCTATGGGCATATCGCACCACCAAAAGACGAGCAACCGGTGAGACTCCTTTCTCTTTGGCATTTGGTTCGGAAGCAATCATTCCTCCCAACATTATCGTGCCAAGTATCAACACTCTACTGCCGAGCATTAAGCAAAACAGTAAGGAGATGGCTGCAAGCTTAGATCTGGCAGAGGAGAAGCATGAGCAAACCATCACCCGCATCACAACCTACCAGCAGCAGCTCCTCTCCAGCTACAACAAAAGGGCTAAGATCCGGCATTTTCAACCGGGAGATCTAGTCGTGAGAAAAGCCTTCATCACTGCCCGCAGAGAAGGCTCCAAAAAGATAGATCCCATATGGGAAGGTCCGTACAAGATCAACAGAGTAGGCGGAAAAGGTAATTACACCCTCGCCACCATGAACGACAAAGAGATCGAAAGGCAGTGGAACACCTACAATTTGAAGAAGTACGATGTGTGACCTCCCGCTACATCAAAGCCCGAAGAACTCAAACAGCTCAGCAGGCACCACCATGCAAGCCAAAGATTATCCAGTTGTTATGCAATCTGTACTTTACAGCTAAGCTTTCGTTCGTTTCGCTCGTTTTTCAATGAGGAATTTAGAAGTAATTTACAACTTGGCTCGACTACATGTCTACAACAACTATTCACTCGTGCACTTCAAAAGAAGACTGCGCCCTTCTTAGGGACTCATCGTAGGAATTGCACCCCCCGAGGGACCAACCATGCTCTCCAGTGCGAAAAGGTAAACCAATTCCCCGACACCTACATGGGTCTGCTCTCCAAAGCGGAAGGATAAACTCTACACTCCAAATATCCAGAAGTGGATGAGCTGGGCTACCCTAGTATAACTAGATGCACGATGGCTTGCGCTGGGATTACTATAAGTAGCCATAATGGTCTTTTTCAAGGCTTAGCTAACTGAAGGATTTTGGGTCGCTTGACCTAAACCTCGGGGAATCGGGCCCTAGAGACGAAGGGGGCACATAACGCAGTACGCCCTATTGACGGCTGCCCTAGAACCTTAAAGCTGCTACTTAATGCACTAAGGTAGCCTACGGTTTCTGGAAGACTACCTATGGCTTGCCCTTCAAGTAGTAACGCCACGCTAGACTTATATAACCGCACATTCTTGTGAAAGGTTAGATAAGTTAGCGTGCATATATGAAGCTTTATCCACTGTCGACATGCTACGTAGTCGATAAGCTTCACCTCTACCAAGCGCGGAATGACCTCACCAAGTCCTAAAGTGTTGTGATACTTGCTACACAACCTACGAAATTGGAGAAAGCCAAGGTTAACAGCCTAGCGGTTACGCGAACTTGTCTGCTTCTGTAAGTAAGGTGTCCGGATGCCAACCCTATGGCTAACAACTTTGCAAAGTTCTACACCAACACTTACAGATGCATAGGCTACGCGGGCCTGTCTGCTTATAGAAAAGTAACACGCCTGCCACTGGTCTATAAAGTCTAAAGGTTAGGGCATGAACAAAAGAAACAAAAATGGAGAAAAGCGAAGGAAACAAGTTTATTAAATTTTCTAGCAAAATTGATAAACAACTAGCAAAGATAGAAGAAGTTAAAGCAAAAGCAATATGGAAAACAAAGAAAATCCTAGGCTACTTTTCAGCAGCCTGGACATCCCACGACTACTCGGTTTCCACACCTTCAGCAGCCACGACGCTCTCAGCAGAGGCACTATCCGGCGCTTCACCCTCAATTGCCCCAGCCTCAGGACCAACCTTTCCATCTACTTCACCAATAGAAGATTCAAAAGTAAAGGCGAGCAAGTGGTCCGGAGAAATAGAGAAGGTCTCGAAGTCTTTACCATAAAACTCAAAGTCAGACAGTCGCCCAAAGAGATGGTCTACATAACCTAGCTTGTAGAAATCAGCTTGACTCTGAGTAAGCGAAGCCTCGAACCCTTCAACTGCTCATTCTTCTCAAGTAGATAAGCACGGACTCCCTGTAGCTCATCCACTTCTTTCTTCAGACTGTCGTTGATCTTTAAAGCACCTTGGAGTTCCAACACTTGAGGCTCAAGCCTATCAACGACATTCATAAAGTGGATCACTTGGTTGTAAGCAGCGATCAGTTCTTCATCCTTTACATAAGCAGCGGAGCAGAGCTCAGAGACGGCACGCTCAAGGTCTTGAATCTGAGGTACGTAACACCTGATCTCATTCTCTGCACTTTCATACTTTACTTGGATCTCGTCAAGCCTAGTCTTCAAATCCATGATCTCTTGGCGAGCGGTCTTAAACTGCAGAGAAGTGGGAGCAGAAATATTAGACACCTTCAAAGCAGCAAGCTTAGATTCCAACTTTTTGACCTTGTCGGTCGAGGAGTAAGCTTCGGCTGCCACAGTTCTTGTCACCTCCTTGGCAGCCTTGGTATCCTCTTGATCAAGGAACATATACTTGGCTGCCATAATCGTTGTTTTCTGCATCATAACTAGCAGAGCAGTCCTCTTATACTCAGTCGTATGCTTCGCAAAGGAACTCGAGCCAACAACCCCTTTGACACCATCAACAAATTTGGCACACACATCCATATCCTCGAGCAGATTTGGTCTCAAAAGTGCACAAATCTCAGCAGCTTCCCCAGAAACAGAATTAGTGGATTTCTCATAACTGCCCGCACGAGCAATCCTTCTTCTCAGCGGACGAGTCAGTCTCAGCAGCAGAGGAAACGGGTTTTGGCTCCACTTTAGCAGGCAAAGGCACCTTGTCACTCTTCATAGTAGCAAGCCTCTCCAAAGGTGAACCAAACTTAGCCCCAGACGGATGTTTTGACACAAATTTTGGCACTGGAGGCATGGAGGAACTTCTACACTGAGCAATCATATCAGCAATCGAACTAGCCACATTTGGAACGACAAGCGTCACCGGCACGGATCTAACAGCCTCATCCTTCTCACCCTTGGGAGAATTCAAGTTAATCACAAGCTTAGGGACAGCTAGCGAACCCTCGCGGGCAGCGGAAGAGGTCTTCGGCTTTTTCTCCGCATGCATCTCTTGAGCAGGCGGGGAAGGTCTCTTTTTCCCACCTTCATTTGCAACAGGCTCTACCATAGTGATAGGATGAGCCAATGCCTTAGCCTTGATTCGCTTTATCTCATCTCTCAGAGGCAGCCTACCTTTCTCCCTATGAAGAAGACTAAGCAGCCAGTGTCACTCACGGTACTCGAAGGGGATACCCAGAGTGATATGCACTTTCTTCATGTCCAGAAAAGTCTTAGGAGTTAAACTGAACTCCGAATCTACAAAAGCAGTGGGAGGCAATCAAAAAATTAGAGAGCAGCTTAGCACAAATACAAACAGCCGAGACGTTAAGCAGCCTACTTACTAGATATGAAAATCGTTAGAACACATATCTCGGGGGAAAAGTTAGACTCCCACTCTCCACTTATCTCCAAAGTCTCATTAGCCCAGTCATGATCTCCCTTGCTCGAATGATCGAAGAGCCTATGGCGAGACCGCAGCTGCCCAACTCCCTCGATGTGGCCAATGTCAAAGAAGTACCAAAATTCATTGACGGTTAAATCCAAGTAAAAAAATTGGCTTAGATTGAGGAATCCTACCATCACACGGACTGCATTCGGAGAACATTGAGTGGGGGCACACTTCATAGAGCAAAGTACTTCCTAGAAAAAGCGAGGCATGAGAAAAGTAAATCCCAACACAAAGTAGTAAGGGTGGAACTTGATGGCCCTTCGAGCCCCACCACATGGCTCACGACTGCTGCCATCCTTAGCACGCTTCACACGTACTCCCGACGGAATAACATGCCTATACTCCTTAAGGAAGTCTCTAAACAAGTCATCAAAGCTAATTTTGAAGTGAGCAGCCTTGAAGTAGCCAACCTTGCTTAAAGACTCGCCTTGGCGATACAATGGCGGCACCCCATCATCATTCTTATGGCTCGAGGAAGACATGTTCGAAGAAATTCTACAAAGATGCAAGGAAGATTCGTTAGACAGCTGCTTGAAAAAAAAAAAAAAAACAAAAAAAACAAAAAAACAAAAGGAAAACGAGGGCACGACCACTCCCTTATTTTCCCCAGGCACGGGCCCAAGCCCAGCCTTCAAGAACCTTCGGTCCAGTCAAGCAAGCCAAGCTCAGTGGCCCGCCACCTTTCATCTATCCTCTCATACATGGGCCCGAACCCAATATAAAAAATAAAAATAAAAAGTATCAAACCTCACGGCCCAGGCGCAAAGACCTAAACCGCAACTCACGCCAAACCCACGGCTGCCACTATGCCGTGGTTTTTCAGCCACTTTTTCATGACTCCTCGACCCCCGTCGAGACAGAATTCAAGCCCCAAGACTCCCAAAAAATTAAGAAGACAAGAAACAACATCAAATAGGAAACAATCCTATGTTTCCTAAAGCAAGAAAATCTCTACACCTACTGCCCTTTCCTGCGAGTAATCCAACTAACAAAACAAAAGCAATCCAACTGACAAAACAAAAGCAATCCAAACAGGTTATATTCCTCTTGTTATAAGTTCCACTCTCAATCCTATTGTTTTGAAGTCCATTGGCACTTGTAAATCCCTCAACCAATATTTAAACACATTATTAAGGAAAGGGATCCTCTCCAGATCCCTTCCACCAAATCCATCAAGTTCGGGAATCCGAACCGTTGAAATTTGATCAAACGACTAAAATTTTTATAACTTTTAAAGGAGCCCCATGTTTGTAGTCGTTGGATCAAATTTCAATGGTCCGGATTCCCAGACTTGATGGATTTGGTTGGAAGAGATCCGGAGAGGATCCCTTTCCCATTATTAATGCAAGTATGAACACCTGACCTCCTCGACTCCTAAGAGAAATTTTTATTGTGACGGGAACACGAGTGGTACACTACGTGTTTTTATGTAAATGGTGGGAAATTTTATTTTTTAAGTTATTAACTTTTTAACACACATATCCCACCATTTGTATAGTAACACATGGTGTACCACCTCGTGTACCGATCACACTGAAAAATCTCTGGACTCCTAGTGGTATAAAGTCAATGAAAGCTTTTTTGATGGGCAAGTCAACTTTTACGGTAGAGTTGGCAATGGATCCAAGGAGAGATCTCGTAGGGAAAACAAGAACATCATCATCTTTTTGCTCAAATTACGCATGTTGCGTGGAACTCAATTCCAACACCCGTGAAATTCAATTCTCATCATGTGGCCAATCCATGATATGCGTTTTTTACTCTGAATCCAATTACTCTCGCTCTCTCATTGTTCTCAAGCTTCTTTCTACGTACATTCATAACCAATTAGTATAAGACAGAAGCTTGCAATTTGCGCCAAAACAATATTACTCTCACTCTCACTCTATCTCTTGGCGCCAAGCAATTTACATTCATATAGTTAATATAAAGTTCCGAAAAATTAATGTGACTATTTCAATGGACTAGTTACAATACTTAGAAGTATTTAGTACAATTATTATTTGACGGTTAGATGTAATTCTTGAAAATCATTACAATATATCTGATCATTATATGGAAGTTGTACTAAGTACTTGTAAGCATCGTATCTAAATTTTGATCAAGTGAACTTACTTTTGAATTCAAATAAACTTTGTAAATAAACAAATCGGAATACTTAATAAGCCCACCATACATGTAATAGTTTAGTTGTACCCTTTTGTGAACCATCATCCATCCAACGTCTAGCTCAACTCTCTTCTTCGGGCCAGAGGATCTGCAAAAAGCATTGGCACTAGGAAACAATTTACTTTTTAATTACTCACATTCGTAATCAGTTAGGCTATATTTGGTTAGGAGATTGAGACCAAGTTTCCATTCTATAACGGAAGTGAAGAAAGGATTTTTGATATTATATTAGAAATGTGTCAATGTCATTATTGCCAACAAAAAAAAACAAAAAAAAAAACCTAACATATTGTCGATATATTTTTTACATTACCGGTGCACACTTGCTTTTTAATAAGAACAGACTTCTTGCATAATTTTTTTTGTCAATTAGAGACAGCAATAATGCTCATCATGTTCATGATTCATGACCACCTTACTTATCATGTTCCATGTGTTAGTCATAAATTAAAAAGGATTTAATGTGACAGAGGATTTGCTGGTGCATCATAGTTAAAAAGTGTTGAGTGAAACTGAACTTGCAAGTCTAAACCGACGTTACCAAAATGATGAAAAACAGGAAGAAAGAGAAGCAAAGTTTAGACCTTAAATTCTATATATCTAGAGAAATTATATAACCGTAGCATACAATAAATTTTTGTAAAAATGCAGACGAAAATTCATCTAAATTTAGAGTTATACAACTAAGGGAAAAGAAACATCAAATATGAATCTTCTCTTTTGCTTTCTTTGCTGCAGTCTGTCTTCCCTTTAGCCAAACCTTCATGACTCAAGAAAACAGACTCCGAAGAATCAAAAGTCACCTTATGTGTGTCGTCCTACAGCTTTTCCGCACAGCAGAGCATTTGAAGGAATGGTGTATTCGTTAGCAAGGTTTTGGACTGGATTCCAAACCCTGAGATAGAACTGTTGCCCAAGATACTGCCTTTCCCATATAGCAGACCTCAAGTTCCACATACCTTGGTTGTCCAGTGACGCCAAAATAGTTGTCCAAGAGTTTGGATACACCTTCAAAGAGCAAAAAGATTAAATTAGCTAACGAAAAGTTGAAATAACCAAATATTAATCAGTAACAGCCTTTATTTACCTGAGCAGTATGTCTAGTAAGAGTATCGACGAGATTGTAGGTTGTTCTCTTGGCTGGAGTCCATGGTCCGGAACCATAACTGCATTTGTTCAAACAATAAAGATTATAGTCTACCCATTGATTTTGTAAAAATTTAAGCATAAGAAAGCACATTTGACATACCCAACAACCCAGAAATCATAACCATCTAAATGCATGGATTGGACACTGTTTTCATTGTTTTGGAAAACAATTTCAATGAAGTCGTGGTGTGAGACTGGCATAACAGGGGTAGCTAAGGATGCAGAGCCATCTGAGGGAGCGGTTTGGATGGAATTTAAGCTGAAGACTCCAGGGATGTTGAAGTAATCAGCAAGCTTTACAGGGGTATCGGGGTTAACATAAGAGACCCTGTTGAATGCGTAACGCTGCTTTCCATTTATCAATGGTGCTGAATTGGCTAACACAATTGTCTTTGTCGGTGTGACCTTGCCGTAATGGAATGAGCCCTGAGGATTAGGCCTGGCTGCATTTGCTGTCAGATTCCACCTGTAAGAAAAACAATGTTCAAAAGGATCAAACTAAATCATTATAATTGAACAAAGGCTCATCATATTTGAATTTCACATATTTATACCTGAAAGTTCTGGCTTGCTCCATAGACCAGTGTATTTGGCCAGTAGGACCGGCCGGCACAGGTCCAGAAACGGAGGTGTGCGAGTTTGTGTAGTGTAGCACTGAAGTAGCCGTAAGAACAAGCCTAGTGAATCGTGTGGATGCGACAATGTAGTAGTCCCTTGGAGCCTGATTTAAGGTTACTAGGACAGAGACTGATTGGCCAACATGTATGTCAAGGGAGTCATACATGTTCTGAATTGTGTGAGATCCTTCGCATTCAACTAACTTCAGTTTGTGACCTTCAATCCGGAAGTTCAATGAGGTTGACAAGCCGACATTTGAGATCCTGAACATATATGTTTTTCCTGAAATCATAATACGAAAAACATATTTGAGCATTAATCATTTGAGTAAATTGTTAAACTAGTTCCCCAGAGATCTAATAATAGTTCAAGTGTTTGAGGAATCAAAGATTGAGAATTACCTTGGTCACCACTGAAGGTGTTACTAGTTTGGCCATTTATAAGAACACCGGCAGGAAAAGGAAGAGATTTTCCGGAGTCCAAAGATTGCTGTAAGGCCTGCAAAAATCAAAACAAAATGAGAACATAAGTACGTTAACATACAAATCCCTGTAGAAACACTTTCAAAGTACATGTAGAATGGCAGTCATATGTTTTTCTTACCTTGTGGCTGCTCTTGTACCAGTCGCCAGCAAGCAAAGTGAAATCTCCATCAGGGGTTGGATAAGGGACTGGGATTCGAGGTCTTGCGTAGACATTGATCCCTCCAAACCCTCCAGCAGCTTTGTGAAATTGAGTTGATGGGAAATATGTGAAGGAACCTATCTGATCCTTGGTCTGAAACTTGTAGGTGTAGTTTGAGTTCGGCGGGATGGGACAATTGGTTCCCAAAACCCCATCTTGCCATGAGTTTTTCCTCTGTTTAATCCCATTCCTGGTTATGAATAAAGAAAGATATAATTAGAATGAATGCCACAGCCAAATATTCAGATATTGAACAAAAGAACAGAAATGAAGAGCTATTCTCGTCTAATCCTAAAAGAAGAAGTAGGTAATTGTTTCGTTCGGTTGCAGACAAATGTAAGGGAAAACAATACTCTCTCATTAATTAAAATCTGGGAACAAATTTCTCCACACAAGTAATCCTAATGCAGCAATTTGGCTTAAATTCTTACAATTGCCCTTCTAATCCTTTGAAGCTTAACATAAATTAAATGGAAAAATATGCTCCTGAAGGCCACTAGCAATTTTTTTAACCAGACACTGAACCAACATTCTTCAGCAAATGAAAGCTCTTAATCTAAAAACAATGGAAAACAGTTATAAATAAAAAAAAGAAAAGGACAAGAAGTGGATAGGAGGATGAAGAACTTGCCAGGTTAAGAGGAAAGGTTGGTCCAGCTTGTTAATTAGGTTGAGGATAATGTTGTCATTGGTGACAACGTCAAGTCTAGGGCCTGGAAATTGGCCATTGATGAGAATTACCTTCAAATATCCAAAAACAAAGAAGCAAATTTTAGAAAAACCTAAAAGCTCAAAATATAGAACTGAGATTGCAAAAATGGCAAAAACCCACAAACCTGTTGAGCAACACCAAGAGGAGAAAGAGTCCCATAAGTCACAGTCCAAGTGTACAACTTATATGGGTCTTCTGCTTTCACCACAGAAGAACTCAGAAGCACTGCCAAAACCCCACAAACCAAGTGGAGCAAGAAGCCTGCTTTTTGCTCCATTTTGCTCTCCCTCCAGAATGCTCCTCCAAAAACCACAGAGTTGGGTTTTATTCAATTTATTTTTTTCTCTTTTTGTTTGGGTGGCATTGGGTTGGGGAGTAGCTGGTGACAGCCTTTTATAGCAGCAGCGCGGGAAAAAAGTGCCTCGCCAGATATGTCCTTTTGTTTCAATTTTTTTAAGGAGAATATTTCTACATTTGTCTTGGATTTTGGTTTAATTGGAGTTTTAGTTTAAAAATTAAGAAGTTGTAGGTATCGATTATCGAAGTTGTGACAATGTTTAATCATCATTTTGGGGAGTCCAGATCTTCTGCACCCAAAATCTCATGTGGCCCCTATGTGCCTTTGCTTTTTGGGTGAGGATTTGGTTTATTTTTTATTATTTTAATTATTATCAAGTTAACATTAATTATGTTTCGTTCAAAAAGCAAAGGCACAGAGGGACCACATGAGGTTTTGGATGCAGAAGATCTGGACTCCATTTTGGATAATATTATTAGAATTTTCATTAAAATGGATTTAAAGAGACAGATAAAGTACATAATTTTTAATAAAGTTATTCAAATTACCATTGTATGCATTTTGACAAATTCAACTATCAACACACGTCAATCGTTACCATTGTTGGCATTTTGATATATTCAAAAATCAATACTCACAAGTTTTCAATTTAAAGACCAAAGTTACAAATTAAACTAAAATTCAACCATTAATGCTCTAATTTATTTTTAATTTGATGTATGAGCACAACAGCTTTTTCAAAAATAAAGTCTGCTTTTTCAAAACCATCAATGTTCTGGTATTGGGAGCATAGACGCGTTTTCGAGTCATGATAATTCTCATTTTCTTTGAACGAAAGCCAAGTTTAAACCCAACCCATCATTCAACAACTAAAGTGAAATTGAGTTTGAAAAAAAAAAAGAAAAAAAAAAAGTGAAACTGAGTTTGTTCATAAACCCGCCTCTAATTGCGCCCTTGATGTTAAAATTATATTACTTTTTCTCCTTTCGGTCTGTTTTTCTTTTTCGTTTAGGGTTTGTTTTCTCATAAATATTGAACATTAAAGTTTAGGGTTTTCTCACAAGTATTGGATAATGATAGGTGGTATATTTATGATTCCAACACCCCCTTCTATATGAAAGATCAATGCTTTGCTCAGCCAAGTAAATGTAACCCACTTGTTTTTTTCATATTTATTTCTTATGAAAGTTTGGTAGTTTCGTTGAGAATGCAATGTGATTGTTGATATTGGTGTCACATGCGGATCATATTGTTTTCTGCCATTTTTCTCATTTTTCCAACAATTCTGCAACTTTGGAAATGGCCATGCCCGGTAGGTCTGTAACAGGAGCATATATAAATTGCAGTATAAAAAATAAACCTTTTGGGTCCACTAGCCAATTTTAGTCAAGCTCTAACTGTAATACTCAACTAATGTGCGCGTGTAACTGATTGTAGCATAAAGATGTATAGTATTTTATGATGTTTATTAGCTGATCAGACAATGTACCAACTAATGTGTTAATTAAGCATTACAATAATCGATGTACATAACAGCTAGATCAATTTGATATTGCATATAGGTATATGCAGGTAAAGTATGAGATCATTATTTTGTCTCTATGGAAGACATACAATGAGTTGACAGACAATTTATATATGTGACTATATAGAATATATTAGGGTTTAATTAGCATGTGCATGATATACTTGAATAGTGCTGAGTCAACTCATAATTAGGGTTAAATTAAGGTTCGACCTGGTTCAGCTTAACGAGAAGCAAATGTCCCATATATATGGGAAACTTCGTGAAGTTCCATTCCCTTATTTCTTATGGGCTGCATATATATGTGGTTCAGTTACTAACTGCAAGACTTTTTATATAACTTTTATACCGATAACCGATAAAAATGAAAATATAGTTTAGTTGAAAACAATATTGACGTGAACCGACTCTAAAATTTAACACTAGTTTAATTATGTGCATGTGCAAGCACAAGATTTTATCCCACTTCCTCTGCAACCGATTCCCTGTGGGAAAGCAAGAAATTGGGTAGGTGGGAGAGCAGACATGAGTATTGGAGAAATGCATATTCCGTGATGGTACATCCAGCCCCATGTATACTTGCACATCAGGTACGCAGCGACCTGACCTTTTTAACCAGTTACCTATAATGTTGATTATCTGTTCATCCTTGACTTAAACCTAAAGAAGGTTAAAAATGTAGGGCGGGGACCCTCTAATCATGAAACCCATGTGATATTCAACAATTGCATGGCCCAAGTTAAGTCGGTGCCACTCAGGTCTTTCCAGAAAACAGAGAGAAATATGAAAAGAAATTAGGAAAACAGTGGTATTGCTATATGCACAGGGTCCACACGTATTGCCACTTTACAGCAGAGAGACAGACGGGGAGGAGATGCCGGACGCGGGTGTGGAATTCCGTTGACTTTATCTGCATTAACTTGCAAGGGAAATGCATTGGTTGGATTATTATTTTGGAGCGATCAGAATTTAAATGGAGTTGGATTGTATGTTAGAAGCTGGTTGCACACCAACTCAGTATTCCTAGTCTTTTTTTCTCATTCTGAAGATTCGTTACAAGTTCGAATCCTCCTCTTACGCCCTTTGACTCACATAGAGAGAGAAGCAAAACGAGCGCAATTTTTTTTTTGGTTGCATGCATTATGAGTCATGATTCAATTTAGAAGTCATATAACAAGTTGACCATATGATCTATGTTGAATTATAACATGGATCATTGTCTGATTTGATTTCAATAGTTTAATTATTTTGAAGTTAAATAGGCAGATGACAGTACTTGAAGTTGAACTACTACCACATTTGAGCAAACATAATATACAGGTTGTTGATAACCAATAGGACTAGGGAGGGGTTGGAACAAATTCAACATTTTATGAAATAAACCACACAAAGTATGAAAGAATTGGTGAAGCAATAAGCGACATGTACATTAGCTTTATGATGCTTCATCGTGATGGAATAAAGTGTTCGAACTGTAGGGAACAACATGGACCACAAATAATGATGGAAGACTCATCATTGCCGTCGGTGATAAAACAGAAAGGGTGAACTGCCAATTTAGTTCCTGAATTATCACCTCAGTGAAAATTAGGTCTCTAAACTATTTTTTCAGAAAAATTAGTCCTTGAATTATAAAAATCTATCAATTACATCCTTAATATTGTATTCGAAGCTATAATATTCAATTTTTCGTCAATTTAAATCACGTTACTTGCATGTGATACACATTTGAGAGTAGATTGATAGTTTTTCATAAAGAAATAGTGTATGGAGTTAACTTTAGAGGGTAAATTGGTATTTTTCATAAGAAATAGTGTAAGTTAGCTTCGGATGGTAAATTAGACGTTAGATTCGCAACCTATATGAAATGTTAAGGACTTATAGGTAAGAAAATAACGGTATTACACTCTAAAGTGTGTCAAGTGACTTAAGTTGATGAAAAATTAGATAAAATAGATTTGAATATAATAGTAGGGATAAAATTAGCAATTTTTAATGAATTTAAGGACTTATTTTACCGAAAAAATAATTTAGGGACGTAATTTTCACTAAGATGATAGTTCAATGACTAATTCGGCACTTCACCCAAACAAAAAGAAATGTAGAAGAGAGAAATTTAGAAGAAGATAAGAGTACTATACATGAGGAACATCTTAAATAACCATCTAATTTTGGTTTCTAATGCAACAATTCGTGTTAGAAGATTTTATATGTTACCATTCTAAAGCCACAAAATTTGATACACGATTTTTTATTTTATTTTTTAATATAGTACAAAAGTTGGGATCAAGCCAATCTTATAACTTTAGAAGGTCATTACTTGTCTCTTCTTCGTTCGGGCTCCGAAATCTTACAAATGCTTTGCTTATCCATGATCTAACACCAAAATTAGTAAAAAAAATGCCAATTGAAAAGTCTAACTTCCTCTTTAATAGGAGCCTCAGATTAATCTGGCGGTAAATTAACCTATAGATTTGAAATATCTCACTTATACCTAATTAAAATCCTAACCTACAAATTAAAAAACTAAAAATTAAAAATTAAAAAAGAAGCAGCTTTCAAATGTGAAATCCCTTCCATAGGCAGTGCTACATTCAAAATTCAAGATTCAAGCATCTCTTATCCCCGCAGAGCTAAAGCATATGAAGGCTTTTGTACTACATTCAATTCTTTTGGACTTGGATTGGGTAACAAAACCTTAGAATTTTGCGGCTATGGCGCTCTGGTCCTTGAAACACGTAGGGAGCGAGTTTTATTTTCTTAAGAAACATGTAGCTTTCCAGAATTATTTTATTGATCTTGTTTAACATCTTCAATTGAATGTAACTAGTATTTTTTAAGCACGTAAATTGGTTTGAGTTCAATCTCAAATCATTTGTTAGCCATTTGCTTCTCAATCTCACTAAATTAGATGGAGAGGATCAAGAACTATTCTTTAAGGCGTGAAACTGTGCACTCTAGGGGTGGCTAGATTAATTGGCATTCGAGGGTCATTGCCTACTCGGATATTTACTAGCTTTGTCTGATACAAGCTATTGAGTCCATGACTGGACTTCTGAAGTATTCGTATATCGATTCGTTTTACTACGGCCTTGAAAAATCATGGTGCCACAATAAACATCCAGTCAATTTATATGTGATAATCAAGCGGCATTTCACATCACTTCGAATCCGGTCTTTCACAAAAGAACCAAAGACGTCGAAATTGACTGACACCTCGTACGAGAGAAGATTCAAATTGGAATGGTCAGGACATCTCACATTTCAGTCATGGAATAGCTAGCTGACATCTTCAAAAAGTCACTGAGCTTATACCAGTTCACGACTTTGCTTTGCAAGCTAGGAATAATCAACGTCCATTCCAACTTGAGGGGGAGTGTTGAGTAAAGCAAAGTCTGTTTGTCCTTTTGAGTAGAGGAGTCCATCTCCTTGATTATTATACAATCATTTCAGATTACTTTTCATTCACATAGGAATCTAACTCACGTAATAGCTTGTATAGGGCTTAGTTTCAGCCTCCAAGATCTTCATTGATCCAGGTATTTGTGTGTGTCTCTTGTACCTATTACTCTTTCTTAATGACATTCACACAGAAGAGATGGTTTTACAGGTAAGGAGAGTTTTCACCATCCTCCTCCTCATTCATCTTTCTTTTTTTAGCTTCCTAATTCCTTGCTAGATGCAAGTGTGCAGCTAATATAAGCAGGTGGAAGATTTTAATATATTCAATTTGAGCTTAATTACAAATTAATTGGTGAAACAGTAGAGTTAGGCAAGTAAATCGTGTACTAAAGAAATGCGTGTCGGTGTATTGGATTCTAGGGTCGAGTGAAGGAGTTTGTATTAGGTCACTTTTTTGTGTAGCATCAAATAATGTAGGAAGAAGTTTGGGTTGGGTCACTTTCTGTGTAGCATGTGGGGTGTCCGGTATCCCAATACTAGTTGGAAAATCATTGACGACTCGCGTCTGGATCCGTTCATCCTGCAGACATAGTTCAGTGCTTGGAGAAAATTCATCATATCATGTCTTCACGTGGGTGTTGGAGATGTAGAAAATTCAGATTCTAGCTCTTTCTACTCGGAACAAAACGTGGGAAGCTCCCAGATTGCACAGAAGACATTAAGCTTATGTTTCTGTAATCTTACTCAAATCAAATGCTTTACAGATTACTGAGTGAGTCAAATCACCAATAGTCTCGACATGAACAGATCCCGGCCTCAAAACAATGGAACCGATTTGAATCCCGGACAATAATTTTTCTGTTAGCAATCTTAGAAACAAACTTAATCGCAGTATGACAATCTATGCATGTTCTTAAATTCTTAAAAACCTTGATCGGTGTTCCTGGCGGAGTAGAAATAATGCCAAATGCAACGGCGAGCTTTTCACTGTGGTAGGAGAGGTTCTGCTCTTTCTGCTCCTCTTCAACATCATGCAGCACAAAATTTGTGTCGGGGACATACCCTTCTTCCTTCATCCTCTTCGAAAGCTCATGCAAATAGTGATGTATTTCATCATATCTCGGGTGAGACATATCTCCCACTAAGAAAACATGCACCTCTCTCTTGATCTCGATCCAACTCAAACCTGGTTTCTTTATCAGCCCTCTTTCATCCATCATCTTTCTGACCTCTGTTACTTCACCCCACATACCAGCAGTAGCATAAATGTTGGCCAGAGTAATATAAGTAGTTGGATTCTCAGGTTCTATCTCAAACAATGCGTCTGCAGCTCGCTTTGCGAGTGTGAGGTTTCCATGAATTCTGCAGCCACCGATTAAGGAAGCCCACAAGTACTTATCTGGTTTCATTGGCATTTCATTAATAATATTCTTAGCTTCTTCAAATCGACCTGCTCGGGCCAATAAATCAACTACACAGGCATAGTGGTCCGCAGTATGCGTTAACCCATGTTTTGCCTTAATTGAATGGAAGTATTCAAGTCCCTTATCAACTAAACCAGCATGAGTACAAGCGGAAAGAACACCTACAAAAGTAATGTGATCAGGCTTAGTACCTGAATCAAGTAGCAACTTAAACAACTGAAGGGCCTCATTAGGTTGACCATTCTGAGCATATCCAGCAATCAGGGAAGTCCACGAAACCACATCTGGGCAGGGCATCCCATTAAACACCTTATTCGCATTCTCAATGTTTCCACACTTTGAATACATATGAACAAGTGCACTTGCTGCAAAAGACAAGGGGTCAAATCCAATCCGCGTCATGTACCCGTGAACCTGCTTGCCCAGGTTCTCAGCAGCATGCTGAGCGCAGGCATTCAAAACCCCTGCAAAGGTGAACTCGTTCGGTCTAATGCCGGACTTCATCAACTCCGAGAACAGAGAAAATCCCTCTTCCTTCTTCCCATCCTCAAAGTATCTATCAATCATTGCTGTCCACGTAACAACATCTCGATTCACCATCTTATCAAAAATGTGCCTAGCTTCCTCTATACTCCCACATTTCCCATACATATCCGATAAGGCACTCCAAACCACCTCATCCGAGTCCAGCCCGGTTCTCATTATATAACCATGAATCTCCTTCCCCATTCTCAAACTCTGAATGGCTGCTGAAGCAGCAAGAACGCTAGACACCGTGAACTTATTAGATTTCGAATTCTCGCTTCTCTGCATCATCCTATACAACTGCAAAGCCTCTTTTGGCCTATCATGACGAACATACCCCGATATCATCGCAGTCCAAGAAAAATTATCCCTCTGAGGCATTTCATCAAACAGTTTCCTAGCTTCAGCAAGCTGCCCCACTTTCGCATACCCAGAAATCATAGTATTCCAAGAACACAAATCCGTCTCAGGCATTTCATCAAACACCATCTGGGCATCCAAAATGCTCCCGCATTTCGCATACAAGTCAATAAGACGGTTACAAATGAACATCCCGGGCACGAACCCGGAGGCTCTGGTGTGGGCATGGACCAATTTGCCCTGAGCAAGAGCTCGTTGGTGAAGACAAAGCTGCAAGAGGGTGGAGTATATGGAAGCAGAGGGTTTGTCTATGTGGTGGAGTAACTGAACTGCTTCTGATAAGCGCTTTTGGTCGCAGAGGATGTCGATGGCTTCTTTGAATTTGCCGTCATTGCATAAGCGGCTTATGAGGGCGTCTTTGGTGTTGGATTTGAAGAAGGTTTTCTGAATTTGGGGTTTATTTAGTTGGGGAGTTTGAGAAGATGATGAATGGGTTCTGTTAAATAATAGCAGAGAAAAATGCCTGGAAACTTTTAGATTCAAGGATTTCATAGCTGAGTGGTAGTCGCGGTGGCGGTGGCGGAGGTTGGTTTATTACATCTGATTTTTTACGCGCCAAAATGATTTATGGCCCAAGAAAAGGGAAAAGGGGAAAGGTGGAGACATTTTATATGCCATTTTTTTTTATTAACAAACGATAGTTACAAGAAGGGAGTGTTGAGGGTGAGCTAAGTCTTATAATGAGTTTATTATAATAATGTGGTTCAATTTCATATTTAGCGAGAATCGAACATATGATCTCTCACTTACAAGTTAAAAGGAATATCACTAGATTGTAGTACTAAGTAGCACCTTATATGCGTACTCAGTAGCTAGAGCTCTTTGACTGAAATCTTGTTGTTTTTGTGGATTTTGTACACATCAGCATTTTCTTATAAACATATTTTTATCTTAGTTTTCTTTTATTTTACTAAAGTATTTAATTCTTGTATCTTTTAGAGCATTCATAAATGAAAATTCTAAAAATAATTTCACCTGATTTGACGTTCTTCAATTTCATCATTATTATCTCTGATATGAATATATTGTGTTGGGGGGGAAGGGGGGTACAAATGATTTCAGCATGTATCTTATAGTTTTGGTGTTTTATAATTTCTGTATCTTACGGTTAATGATTTAACTAATGATTTTGGCTTATTTCTAGCTAAGTTATCTGAAACTTGATTTTGAATTCATTTTGTCTCTTGAAACTCAAAAGTCATTATTTTGCTCCCTAGAACTTGATTTCAATCCCTTTGTCCCCTAAAACTCAATATTCGCTCCACTTTAGTTTGTTTCTATGTATTTCGTTTAATAACCGTTAAGTTTACTTATGTGGTATAATTAGAGTTCACTTTATGGCTACATGGCACAAGTATAAAGCTCACATATTCCAATCAAATAGTACCACATAGATCTTGTCCAAAAAAAATAGTACCACATAGATAGAAAAAAAAAAACATTTAATTTTGAAATGTTGTATGACTATAAAAAAAATAAAAGTAAGAAAAATAGCAAAAACAATTCATTGGTTTCATCTCTCTGATCCCTTTCTCTCTAACGTTGTTCATACATTCATTCCTTCTTTCTTCACCTCCAACCACATTATCATTAATTCCATTGATTTCGTTTTTTTTTATATTCTTAATGGAGTTGGCTAGTGAAGAGAGAAGATGAACTTTTTGTTCTTTTTTATTGTTTATTTATTTATGTGGAAATTTGGCATATTACCAATTATCACTTTTGAATGGATAAACTTATTCTAAAAAACAAAAACAAAAACAAAGCAATGTAGTGCGAATTTTGAGTTTCAAAGAGTAAAGTGATGAGTTTCAAGAAGCAAAGTGAGATCAAAATTGAGTTACAGAGAGTAAAGCAATGACTTGTAAGTTTCAAGATTTAAAGTGAGACAAAATTGAGTTTTAAGGAGTATAGTGACACATTTTAAATTTTAAGAGATAAAGTAAAACTAAAATTGAATTCCAAGAAGCATAGCTAAAAAGAAGCCAAATTATTTCTTAAAACCTCAACCATTCTGATTTGTTAGTTCATTCATTCGTAGGAGATCAGCCTAAGACAACAATTTATAGGCCCAAGTCGATAAAATGGGCTAAAGTTTTTCGGAGGAAAGTTTTGTGTCCAAGTTAGTTGGGTTTGTTTGGGAAATTTTATTATATTCCAATTATACCCTGGTTTGTGTAGCGGTCCAAAAGCTAAAAGATAATAAATAAAGAAGGGCAGACTAGTAAATTGACTATTATTTTAAAAGTTAGTTACTTTTTGTGGGTAAAAAATTCGTCTTTATTTTTCCCAGCTCTTTCCAGGAAAAGAAGTGAGCAGTGACTGGAGAAAGAAAACACGATTGAAAGGTTCCAAGTTGCGACCGATTGCGAGTGAACGCAACACTTTTCAGAGAGGGGGTGGAAATTGGGTTTCTGGTAGGCGGATTCCTTGTCCCCAAAGAAAGAAAACAAGAATTCACCCATGCACACCACTGTTTGCATTGCCGTCCACAAAATTGGAAAAACAAAAATATGCAGGGGTTAATCAGATCAACAATTCAAGTTGCAGGGTAGTTTTTAAAATCTTAAATATTTTGAGATATTATTTTATTTTATTTATTTATCTTTGGATCAATGCATTGCAATTACACTCTTGTCGGAAGCCATGAATGTTATAGGTAGGAGTGATATTTTGCTTAGAACCAGCATCTTCTTGGTCAGTCAATGGCAAAGTCAATGGCTCCGATTCGAAGTTTCTCAGGAAGCAGCTTTGCAATTTGCTTGGTAAGTCAATGGGGGTAGGTGAAAATAAAAGTTAATGGATTGAAGCAGAATCAAGAGAGCATTTTTATTTGGGTTTTTTCATACTGCTATGGTCTTCTCTTGTCTTCAAGTTTTGATTGATATGATTACGAGTTAGTTTTCGGATTTGTTGGTGTCGAGTTTCGTTTGAGAGAAGCTGGAATGGGAGGAGTTGGGGATCTTTTTGCAGGTGCTGCTGTAGGAGCATTATTTACTGTACTGTATGAGGTTGTTAAGGATGTCAAGGACAAGACCATGATGTTTAGAAAGCTCCTCGGAGATCTCGATTCCACATTAGAAGCGTTAAATCCACTGATCAAAGACATAGAGAGATACAAAAAGGTGTTGGATCAATCAAACAAGGAAGTGGAAAAGATTGTGAGACAAATAGCGGATGGGGAAGAGTTGGTTCTCAAGTGCTCCAAGCTTAGCCGGTGGAAAAGCTTCAAAAAGTATAAATACGCCAAGCAACTTCTCGATTTGGATAAATGTCTAAACAGGTTGTTGACGATACTGAATGTGGAGGGTATAAGGAACGGGTTTGAGAACTTGGATATTTCGAGGGAGAACTTGGCCGTGTCGAAGGAGGCCTTGGCCTCTGTCCAGAAAAATGGTTTGGTAGGAAACAAAGAGAATGTTGTGATACAAAAGCAAGAAGGATTTCATGATTTGGGTTCAGTTTCTGATCCTCCACGTGTTACAGTTGGATTGGATGAGCCTTTGAGGGATTTGAAGATCATGCTTTTTAAGGACGATGTCTTGATGCTCGTGCTGACTGCTGCCGGAGGATGCGGGAAAACCACATTGGCAATGAAATTCTGTCAAGATGAGGATGTCAAAGGTATGATGATACTTTCTAATTGCTAAGTGAGAAGTTTTTTAGTAAAAGTAATCGGTAATTTAACATCTTTTTCTCTCGATTAGTACTAGTAGTATGTTATAGATGTCGTTCGTTGAGTTGAAGCCTTTTGTATGAGAGTTAACAACACCTACTGATATCCAAATCAAACCCAGCTGCAGATATATAAACTTACATAACATCATAGTTAATCCACAATTGTTGTAATATATCAATTGCTTGAATAGTATGTCTAACTGGATACATGGTTCCGAAATTCACACTTTCTTTTTGTCATGACTAATATGTGGTGTATCTTGGATATCTGAGTCTCACTCATGCATATATCAGTAAAGAATCGTTCCCGTTGCTGATATACAGTTCCTATCCGAGTCTTACAGAGATATAATTCTCATTGATAGGAATTTTTACTTGTCAAGAGTAACCAAGCATTTACTACACTAACTTTATGATTGGAATAGATTCTATAAAGAAAATTGATTCACCTGTTTCCTACTCTTGGCATATACTAGGGCTGCAGTTGAGATCAAGATTTAATTTTTCTACCTCAACATTCCCATCGTGTATGTTTCTTTGTTTTCACATGTATGTAACATATTTCTTGTATTGTATTTTGATAGATAAATTCAAGAAAAATATCTTCTTTGTCACTGTTTCAAAAGAGCCCAACTTAGATGTTGTACAAGAGCTATACCAACGCATGAAATCTCAGGAAGCAGGACAAGATCCTGTACTGTTGGTCCTGGATGATGTTTGGTTGAAATCCAAATCTCTTCTTCAGAAGTTTGATGAATTGGAATTGCCAAATTACAAGATCTTGGTGACATCGAGATCTGAATTTCCAGGATTTGGCACTCCGTATAATCTCAAAGCTTTGAATGATGAAGATTCAATGACTCTTTTGCGTCATTCAGCATCCCTGGGAGATAGCTTGTCTGTTCCAGAAGATCTTCTGAGAAAGGTTTATTTCTTACTATGCAATCACAACATCTATACTTACCGATGCCTCGCAAATTAAGGGGAATCAAATTAGGGAAAATAAATTGTTTTGGTCTTATACACATACAGAAGTGAACACCCATTTTACCATATCAACCTGCAAACGACCACTAACGTACGATGTTACTTAAGAACTAAAACTAAAATAAGAAGGAAGATGAGTAGATAGTCATTAACCATTTTCTCATCTTCATGAAACCATTGAGATGTTAAAAGAAACTTGAACTTTCAGTCTGCAACTCAGATAGTAATTGACTTCATTTGCAACAACAAACCTGCAGATACTAAAGCACTCTAAGGGAGTTCCCCTTGCCATTACAGTGACCGGAAAATCGCTTCGTGGACAAGCTCCAGAATTCTGGCGTTCTAGACTAACTGAATGGTCTAAAAGTTCGATTCTTGATTCTGAGACTGAGTTGCTTCTTCGGCTTCAAAGTAGCATAGATGACTTGGAAGAAAAAGAGGATGTCATCAAAGAATGCTTCATGGACCTTGGCTCAGTTCCTGAGGACCAAAGAATCCCTGCTGCTGCTTTCATTGATATGTGGATAGAGCTATATAAGCTAGATGACGACTTTCTCTGCATTAAGAACCTCCTTGAGCTCGCCACCAGAGGTCTCGCAAATCTTGTCATCACTAGGTACTCAAGCTTCTATGTTTCTGTTATGAAATATTCTTACCGAAACTTTCTATATTTACGACTAGCTCCTACCATAATATACAACTGCAATGTATGCTAACAAAATCTTTTTTAACTGACTGAGTTTGGAACTTTGGATTGTTACCAGGAAGGAGAATATAGAGATGGTGGATGACTACTACATCGAACACTTTGTTAGCCAGCACGATATGCTTCGACAGCTGGCTATCTACAATGCGAAACTAGACCCAATAGAAGATAGAAAAAGACTGATTGTCGTAAGTGGACACAATCAACCCAAATGGTTGACGGAACAGATGTCGCAACCCATCAATGCTCGCCTCTTATCTATCTCCTCTGGTTGTCCCATCTCTCTCTGTAGAAAATGCATATACTAGCACATCTGCACATGTACCTATGACCAGCACTCGTAAACACACACACCTACATAAGCACTCGTGCGTGCACACAATGACACACAGACACACACACACACACTAATTGCACACATGTAAGCACACACATACGTAAAAACGAACATGCAGCATGCACACACACTTGCTAATATTTGAATAGGACTTTAAACTCTTCTCATACTCATATATCATAGAAAATTGTTTGCAGATGGAATGTTCTCAGGAGCATGGCGGAGCGTTCATGTACCACAAGTTGAGGTTCTAGTTTTGAATTTTAAGACAGAGAACAATGCCTTGCCTGAATTTGTGGAGAAAATTGATAAATTGAAGGTTTTAATAGTCACAAACTATGGTTTCTTACCTACTGGTTTGAGTAATTTTGATCTTCTGGGTTCATTATCAAATTTAAAGAGAATCAGGTTAGAGCGCATATCAATTCCTTCCATAACCAAGAACTTCGTACCATTGAAGAGTCTGAAGAAGTTATCTTTATTCATGTGTAACATCGGTCAAGCTTTCTGCAATTGTTCCATCAAAATTTCAGATGCATGGCCTAGTCTAGAGGAAATGAACATCGACTATTGCCATGATTTGGTGTCATTGCCGGCCGAGCTCTGTGATTTTGTTTATCTAAAGAAACTCAGTATCACCAACTGCCATAAGCTATCCGCCTTGCCTGACGAGATCGAAAAGCTTGAGAATTTAGAAGTGTTGAGGCTAAGGTCCTGCACAGACTTGGTAAGGCTTCCGGGCTCGATTGAGAAACTCAATAAGCTGTACTTTCTTGACATATACAATTGTATCAGCATTAAGGAGTTGCCTGAACACATTGGCGAAATGAGTGGTTTAAGAAAGATAAACATGGGACAGTGCTCGAGATTGGAAGAGTTGCCTCTGTCAGTCTGGGATCTTGATCAGCAGTTAGAGGAAGTGATTTGTGATGCAGGGACAGAATATTTGTGGAAACCCTTCTTAGCTAGTTTCAGAGACAAAATCAAGGTGGCAAAAGAAAAAACCAATTTGAATTGGCTCGAAAAGCCTCAGTTGTGAGACCTGTCTTTCCTCGATAAATATTGGAGCAACGTCTTTTTTTATTTGTGTTGCATTGTTTTCTTTAATTTTCATCTCCTTATTGGATTTTTCTTGTTTGATTTCGTTCTTGGTTCTGTCTAATTTCTGAGTTTCATCACATCAATTTGTAATATTGTTTATATCAAACTCTCGAGTCCTCAGAAATTGTGTTATTTTTTCCTGTGTAATTGTCATGTTATTGTTTTGCACAATATAAAGAATATGTATTATAATTTCCTGGATTATACAAAAAGTGTGTTTTTACTACACTTAAATAGGTAGATTATGCACCTGCTTGTATATTTAACTTTTCTTTTTTTGCTTTCTTTGGTATAGATGATTGTATATTGAGCCATGTTAAGTTACGGTTTATCGTATTTTAAGTTAATATAGACTTATAGTAAATGCCAATTTATATACCTTTGTTATTACTGATACCCAAAAGTTAAAATGGTTTTTATCATAAATGGTCTTTAAAATTAACCAACTCCATCAAGATGGTTTCTGAAATTGAAAATCAATTAATGTAGTCCTTGAAAATTGATGCGACAAATCAATGTGATCCTTCCATTACAATTTCGTTAAAATTTCTGTTATGTGCTTATGTGTCACATAACTGGGTCCCACAAGTCTAATTAAATATTACTATGAAACTAAAAATAATTAAATAATAAAAAAATAAGTTTTTATGTCAAAATAAAAATAAAAATTTTCACCCTTCGTCTTGGTCAAGCAGCCATGGCAGCCCTGCCCACCTTGGCTCCATTTTTGGCACTCGATCCATTTAAACATATTATACCACGACAGAAACCCAGTCGAACCAAACCATCTTCTTCGTTTCTGACTCCAGCGTGGCTAACACTCACCTTCTCCCCACCATATCCTCCGATCTACCGCCGCACCCGAGGCCTAGGTTGACGGCCCCACACCAATCTTTTCGATGAGTAGCAGAAGATTTGGGCAAAAACCCTCCACACCCATGGGGGTTTTTGCTTTGGCTGGTAGTGGGCAGGGTTGCCATGGCAGCCAAGCCTGCACGAGAAGGCAACGGAAGAAAGAAAGAAAAAAAATTATTTTTATTTTGACATAAAAAATATTATTTATTATTATTTAAATACTTTTTATATAGATGCTAATATTTAATTAGATTTGTGGGACCCACTTATGTGACACATAAGCACATAACAAAAATTTTAACAAAATTGTAACGGAAATTCCACATTGATTTGCAACATCCATTTTCAAGGACTACATTGATTGATTTTCAATTTCATGAACTATCTTGATGGGGTGGTTCAATTTCAAAGATCATTTGTGATAGACTCTTCAAGAAATAGGACTCGCTGTGGAGTCTCTTTTAACATTTTTCATTGTAAAAGTATGATCATTTTTATTGTTCCAATTTAATTCTGTCACCGCGGGCCCTCGCTGTGGCGGGGGTCGGTGGAAGATCTTTCGTTCTCTAAGTTTCATCTTTTGTTCGTTTTGTTGCCTTCACCTCCTGATACCTGTACCGATTTACCCTCTTCTTCAATTATCATGAACTTCCATCTTCCTCGACCAATTTCAATAGGGTCTGTAGTCAGTTTTCAACGCAATTTGTTGCGATCTTTCGAGAAGGTGTGTAGAGTTCCAGTGATCATGCTGGCTCGGGTGTTTACAACATCACCTCATTCTCTCTGTCTGCCTGTGTTGGCAGTGTTGTTTGTGGTAAATCAACAGACTTCTTTCAATTTCTGGCTGAGATCGGCACAATGTTTGTGGCTGGGTGATGGGATTTTTGTGCTTTTAATCTCTGAGATGCTGCTTGGTAGGATTTCTGGCGTCTGCTGGGGAATGCGAAAATGATTGATCAGGAAATACTATTGCAGGTGGTGGTAATAAGACTCTAGAATTTTCTTTTGTTTCTGTTTCTAGCTTTAGGGCCGTGGCTGTGCCCTTTTAAGTTTGTTGTGATGGCCCTTGTTTTATTTTGTTTATATATGTATATGGGCCTTTGGATTGTAATCTAAGTTTGGAATAAAAAATTTGTTCCTTTCTACAAAAAGGATGCACCAAAAAGAAGAAAGAAAAAAAAAAGTATGATCAAAACCACTTTTGTGTCTTTCTTTATGCTTTTGTCTCCCTTCGAAACATAGTCTTCACAAGGTAATAGGATAAAGGAACAACATTTTCTGTCAAAATTACAATTGGGGTCGGCCTCTACCTGCGGTACTGAAGGGATCGGAAAGTTGGAAAATTTAGAAATGTTGAGGCTAAGATCCTGCACATAACTGTCAAAGCTTCTAACCTCGATGAAGAAATGTTGAGGCTAAGATCCTGCACAGAACTGTCAAAGCTTCCAACCTCGATGAAGAACCTTGGAATGGATATCTGACTGCTTCAGCATCAAAATGTTGCCCAAAGACATTGGTGAAATGCATAGTTTAAGAAAGATCAACATGGGACAATGCACAAGGTTGCAAGAGCTGCCTCCATCAGTTGTGGATCTGAAGCAGTTAGAGGAAGTGGTCTGTGATGAAGAGACAAAATACTTATGGGAATCTTTCTTGTTGTTTCTTAACAACTTAATGATAATTGTTGCCAAAGAGAATATCAACCTAAACTGGCTCCACAAGACTCAGTTCTGATACCTGTGTTTCCTCAGTGAACGTTGCTCTTCAACCTCTCTGACTTGTGTTTCAGTGTCTTCCTATTTTAGGCTATTTCCCATCTCCTTTTCAGTTTTAGCCCTTTTTGTTTTATAAATAGTAGTGTGAGATATTGCAGGTTAAAATCAATGTAGTTAACTGAGCAGTTGTTGACAACTTCAAGAAATTTCCAAAACTTTGTGAAAGTAAATTTAATATCTAAGCAATAAGTTTAATGTGAAGGGTGTTTTATCATAGGATAAATGCGGTGTGTGTTTTTAATGGGACTTTTTAAACTCTACTCTAACATAGTTTCACAATCAATTCCTTTACATAGTTTCTTGACCATTTGGTTTCAAAATCTGTATGTGTAATTCAACACAACAATTTGATTCATGCTCTCCCAAAATAAATTTTATAAGTAAAAGGAACCAAAAGAAAAGGTTGAAGAGTCTCCATAAGATAAGAACTTTCATACCTAAAGTGTATATTTTGGGACAGTCTCATACATCTGTTAGTTAAACTGTTAAGTCTTCCGTTAAGTGATGACGTGGCGCCCATGTGGACAATAACTGGACGCCATGTGTTATTAAGGGGTCCACGTGGATTTTTTCTTCTTCTTCTTCTTCTTTCTTTCTTCTCTTTAGAGGAGGGGTTCACGTGGATTTTCTTCTTCTTCTTCTTCTTTCTTTCTTCTCTTCAGAGGAAGGGATCAGTTTTGAAAAAAAAAAATCAAATTAAATAGGGGAAAAAACCACAACTTTCTATTCCAAATCTGCAAATTCAATTCCAAACAAACTCTGAATTCTAAAATCTGCAAATTCATCATTTAAACTACCAACTACCAACAAAGTTTCAAGGGTTCATGATGAGTCGATATTATACTATATATTTTACCCTAATCTTAGTATTAATTTATTGGTTATTTTGGTAGAATTTTGATACTTTGTTATATATTTCCAATGTAGGACATTCGACTTCCTCTGGAGCATAAAGTGATCAAACGTATGAATTTTGGAGTGATTCTAATTGAAGGATGTTCGTGAGTCTTTCAAGATGATTGGGTCAAAATTTCAGATTTTTCTACCAAGCCGTTTGACCGTGGCGATGTAATTAAGACCCAGCGCGCAGCTTTCCCAGATTGACGTTTCTGGATGTTTTGGGTATTTTGGAGGTCAAGATGGCATATTTTGAGGAAGATTCCTTCTGAGGATTTGTAGGGGACGTCTTCAGCTTTCAATAGAGACTTTTTGGGACCAAATCGGAGTTGATTTAGTTGGTCAAAAGTGCGATTTTCTGAGAAGTCCGAATTCCAGTTCAAATAGGAAACCTTTTATTTTCTGTTTTATTATTTTATTATGTTTCCTAGTTTTATTCCAATAACTTTTAGGGTTTTATTTTCTAGTAGTATAAATAAGGCTTTTTAGCCATTAGGATTGAGAGGTGAGAACGTATGCAACTTTTGGAGGAGCTTTTGTGCACTACTTAGAGAGCTTTTGACGATTCAAGTTTATTTTCAAGGTGTTTTCTTTCCATGTTCTTAATAATATTTTGTTTTATGGTTGTTAGTAACTAGTTTCGTTTGCTAGGGCGAGGCCACGAGCCTTAGCAAGAATATGTAGTTTCTTTTCAATTTGCTTATGATATTATGCATGCAAGTTTTGAGTTATTAATCACCGTGCTTGAAACTATCTAATTGTCTTGATGATTGGCCACCATTAGGATATTTAGAAAAGTAATTTGATGCAATTTTGGCGGAGGGCTGTCCCTGAAATTGGTGCTGGCTTCTTGTGGTTAATATGTGTAACTACTTAGGATGGACAACACGTCTTAGGAGTTATATGGTTTTTCAAAAGGTTTTCACAAAACTTAATGAGTCTTGCATGTTTATATTCGATCTGGACACTACGGACGGGTTGCATGTTAGATATACGTTCTATATTGGGGGTCCAAGTAGGGCATACTTTAGGAAAACCTAACCTTCAAATATGCATGTGTAATTCATAAGTACTTGGAAGAACTACTTAGGATTGTTAAGGTGACGGCTGAACCCTAGTGCTCAAATTTATTTTCAAAACTATTTTCTTTACTTTGTCAATTTATTTAATTGTTTTTAATTAAATTCGTTTTTAATATTTTAGGTAATAAAATCAACCTTTTCCCAATTTCGTTTCTAAATAATTGATTAAGATTTGGTTTTAGTATAGATTATTCATTCAATCCCTGTGAAAACGACCTTGCTTGAGCTGCTATACTACGACAACCTTGTACTCTTGCAAGTATTTTTAAGTGTTTTTATCCCTACTTTTGCAGGTGGTAAAAGTCCTATCAGTTCACAACAATCAATTGTCAACAACTTTCAATTCACAACAAAGTTCAATATACACCCTCCAATTCATACGAAAGTATCAAAAAACCACAATTTTAACAACTAATGGGTCAAGGTGTTCTTCCAAAAACCAAAATAAGAGTACCAAAAACACCAAAGATCTGTCCAAAACACTAAACATCTATCGGAAAGTTGTTTCCAGAAAAACTAAGGGCATATTCAACTATAACAAAATGAACCCTTAAACAACCTAAAGCATTAAAGCAACATCATGGAACATTCCTCCTCCTTTTCTGCCTCTTGTAGTAGACTTTGAAGTGGCCTAAGAGGCTTGAGTTGGCTGAGATGAAGGTTGTGGAGCTTCCTGAGTGCATGACTGTGATGATTGAGAGGGTTGTGATGCCTTAGATGTTGAGGTCTAAGTAATGAACCTATATAGCATTAGCACTGACAGATACTACACCTCACAAATAACAAATTCACTTAAGAAATGAAAAAACAACAAAAAATATCAAAATTATACCTCATTTTTCTTGCTTTTTCTTCCTTTTCTAGCGGCTGGAGGAGGATGAGTGGTTGGGCATCAGGCCTTGTTGTGTCCCATGGCCTTGCAAACACTACATTTCACACTTTTTTGCCCTCTTTTGCTTAACTTGAATTCATTTCCATCACCCTCCCTATGTCTCATTTTTTTGGTCTCCCAGGCTGCCTTTTAAAAGTTGGAGGAAGAATGCATTTGTTTTCAGATGGCTCCTAAAATTTCATGCCTTGGACGAGTTGAATCAAGTTTTCGTAAGCTTCAAAGTACTTCTCCTTCTTGTACCAAGAGGAAAACAAATTTCTCAGGCTGTCTCCTTGCATAATAGATGGTCGAGCAACCACGTATGCAAGGAAAGCCTATCAAATCCCATCTTCTGCATGAACAAGTGCACCCATTCAAATCAACCACAAATATATTGCCTCTACCTTCATCCACTTCAAATTTTTCTCCTCCAGACCATGTAGTTATAATGTGTGAGCTTTTCAGTTTGTACTCCTCCAACTTCTTTTGGATTTTTGGGCTGATAGCTCCTTTATCCTTCGTCATTGCATCTCTTCTCAACCATATCCTCTTCATCAATAAAAATCTTATAGTTTCCAGCGTGGTAATAATAGGTTTATCCCTAGACCTTAGGATAAAATAATTGAAGTTCTCGCAGAGGTTGTTTAAGAGAATGTCACACTGAGTGTGTGTCTCAAAGTGTGACCTACTCCAATGCAAGGCTGGTCTCTTCACCAACCATTTAACCCTACAAGTTGCCTACATCCATTCTTAAATCCATTTTTGCAAGCCCCCAAACAAATATAAATCCTCTGAAATATCACATGAACATCATCATAGGGCGGCACCTTCATCTGAACTGTACTACCTGGTTTGTCCTCCTAAGCTCATCACAATACTCTCACAATTTTGTGTACTTCACGTTACTCCTTTCAAGGATTTTCAAACACTGTGCTCTCACTCTGTAGGCTGTCTTGAGGTGAATCTCAACCATTCTTTCCTCCTTCACTGTCTCCATAAATTTAGTGATGGACATGCTTGGGTTGAGTCTGAACTTGTCCACATACCTCTTCACAAGCCATGCCACTTTGCAGTTAGGATTTTTTCCCTCCAAATCCTCGAACATTCATGTTTCCCAACATAGGTTTTCACTTGCATTGAATCTTCATTGTACATCCTGGAAGCATACAATCTCCATAGACAGTTTTTCTCACACCTTGCACTAATCTTCCATTTCTCATTCTTTTTTAGCTTAATAGAAGGTGCACCATGCTTAATGGAGTGAGACCACACTGCCTCTCTCAACTGTGCAGCATGTTTTAACTTCAATCCATTTTCAAACTTTGGATCATCCATGTCGGCTTCTTCATTAAACTCAGGGTAGATGACCTTCTCATCACATTCTGAACCTGAATTGTCCACACTGTGCAGGCCATCTGAGTCTTGTCTCTCATCATCAAGGGGAACGTCTTCTACATCCCTTGCATCAATAACATCTTCTGGATGTTAGTTCTCAACCCCTTCACCCCTTCAGCATCTCCAATGACACTTTCTACAATTGTATCATCTACTGCACGATGATCATCATCTACCAAACTGTAGCCATTATCTACAAACTCACTATCTGTACTGTCATCCTCTGCATTTACTGCCACAAACAATGCATATTTGTTAAAAACCTGAACTTTGCAAAAATAATTGAATACTGAAATTAAAATTGCAAAAATAAATGTTCAAAAATTTTACCTTAATTAGCCTCTACTTCGGCCCCTTCATTAACTTCTTCAGTTTCGTGACCTTCTTCAATTTCATCACCTTCATCATCTTCATCACCTTCATTATCAGCATTGAGTGGACCATCTTCAGCCTCATGTTCATCATCACCATTGTAGGTTATGTCATTCAAAAGACATAGCCGTTTTTCTAAGTGATCAGCACCCCCTTTTGCTCTACCCTTCTTCAGTTTTGATCCACTTCCCTTTGTAATCGAAATCCCCACCCTCGATTCCTCAATATCTTCTATAATGACACCCTTTTTTAATATGTCATTCTCATCTAGATTCATCAAAAGCTTATGTTTCAAGGCAGCTTGCTTTGGACTTAGATGTTCTAGGTAGATTTCTATTTCCCTAGTCCCTGGAACATACTTGCACATTTCACCCACATCTTGGTCCAGTTCAATAATCCTTAATCCTTCCCTATAAGACATCCCAGGAATCCTATAGTGATACAATATAAAACCATTATATCCTAACTCCTTAACCATTTCATCAATCTCGAAAAAAGACATGAAGTCTTTGTCTAAGTAATCAAACTAAGCCTTGAACCCTCCCTTATATGCATTTTCAAACCACTTCCCACCGTGGTTAATTTTAAGGCTAAATAATTCAGGCATGCTTGCAAATTCAAGGAAAAAGGTTTTAAAACCCAAAAAGTTAACCCAAAATACTAGTAGGACCATGAGGAAAAAATGTGAAAACAAAAACATGGGGACCCGGAGACCATGAATACAGGGTTTTTTAAAGGCTACAATTGGGACCACGAATGAAGACAAACACACATGCACATTGAAAACAATTAACAATGTAGAAAACCCACTACAAAACACAATTCCAGGAACCATAGAGAAAAAAATGGGATTGGAACTCACAAATCCCTAATCCCTAAAATTCAAAATTGAAAAATCGAAAAACCTAAACCCATTTTATCTACACTTCGAAAAAGGTAGGTTACTTACAATAAACCGGTATTTCAGCTACTTTAATCCTCCTTTTTTCCCACCCCATCGCCAGCGATGGCTTCACGACAACCTTGCCCAGAAACAGTGCCCCTTCTTTGATGTGCAAAGGTGTGTGCAACTTACGACGGCGTGCGAGTGACGGCACATTGGTAGGGTTTCGGACGGAGATGGGGGATCGCAATTTCTAGGGGAGTGAAAAGTGGTTTTCACTTTTAACTGTCCCCCTCCTCTGAAGAGAAGAAAGACAGAAGAAGAAAAATAAAAAAATAAAATAAAATCCACGTGGACCCCTAAATGACACGTGGCGCCCATGTGGACACCATGTCATCACTTAACAGGAGACTTAACAGTTTGACTAACGGATGTATGAGACTGTCCCAAAATTTACACTTTAGGTACGACTCGGGGAAAAAAAAAAAACTTGATGTACTAAATGTTGAAAACCACGAAACATAAGGGTAGTGAACTGAGATTTACCCTTGAAACTAATAAAGAACGTGCCATAGTTCCTTTCTTTTAAAAGTTGTTCTAATGATAATATTTAGATAAAACAATTGGCTTTTCACATAGATGTGGTCAATGACAAAGGAAATGAAGAACATTGTAATTTGGACACAAATTTGATACTTTAATTAGATCCATTATACTTTAAATGAAAATAAACAAATTTATTATTTTGAGAGAAGAGCACAATAGAAATTCCAAAACTAAGAATCGATCTGAGCATGCCAATACTTTAATAAGCCGACTTGGCTTTGTAATGGGAAGGACACAAAGAAATTTCACAGCTAAAAATTAATCAAATCATGACAATTAGGTAGATGATGGTATTATTTTCTCCAAATGGACTCTTGAAGTATTTTTATGTAAAACTTATAGTTTTGAAACAAATAATTGTACATTGGAAAAGATAGCTCATGTTTTCACTAAAAAGGAGAGCTGATTTTTATTAATCAACTTTTGTTTTTCTCCTATTATAGAGACGTGAGTCCTATATTTCGAAATTTTTTAATATATTGTTCTAGAAATATATTTGAGACTCTTAGGAAGTTACAAATCAAAAATTCGGTGAACAAATTTTTCAGATTGAGTTATGGAGGTTTGTCGACCCTACGGTTGGCCATGTTAGCTGAGAGTTGACTTTTTGATCAACATGTATCAATTCACTCTTAAACACTAAAATATGTATTATATTATTAGAGACCAAGCGGGGCCTAGTGGGCTTTCTTGATTAGCGAGCTATCTCAGTTAATGTATACCTTAGTTTATGTGCGACACCTTATTATGTTATATATATATATATATATATATATATATATATAGTTATATATAGTTATTGAACTTTTAGATAATATAGATGAGGTGTATGAGTACTAGTATGAAAAACCTTGTTAGAATTATTTTGTAGAACTCGTTGGTCTGTGTGACTAAATATTGGTTAGTTAAGTATAATTGATAATGTGTGTATGCTAACAAGTGTAATTCATATTGAATATATGATGTGTGATGACAGGACTGCACCA